>WBMW01005781.1:60893-90819 GCA_013396635.1 Penelope pileata
TCAGGGCTACTCTCAAGCCATTCTCCGCCCAGCCTGTATTGGTGCTTGGGATTGCTCCGACCCAGGTGCAGGACCTTGCACTTGGCTTTGTTGAACTTCATGAGGTTGGCATGGGCCCACCTCTCAAGCCTGTCCAGGTCCCTCTCAGTGGCATCCCTTCCCTCTGGCGTGTCGACTGCACCACACAGCTTGGCATCATCTGCAAACTTGCTGAGGATGCATGCTGCACTTCTATTTATAGGCTAATGTTTCACAGGACACGTGTGCCCTGTTTCTGTGCAGCTTCGTTGCCTATAAAAAGCTGATTCTCCTGTGCTAGCAGTCCTGCTACTATGTTCATCCAATCTCTCAGCTTTGTTTCGGATAAGGAGCGGTTCCTGGCACGTGTGACTGATGCTGGCCCCCTTCAGGTGGTGGAGGTCACTGCCCAGCACATAAACAGCTGCTGTGACTTAATGATCCCCTAATGTCATTGTACATCAAATTATCCATTTTCAGAGTAATATTTAGATATTTATCTTTAATAGGAAGCCATGCATTATCAGTTATATATGTTCAATATCATCGTCAACGACCTTGATGAGGGGATAGTGTCCACCCTCAGCAAGTTTGCTGATGACACAAAACTGGGAGGAGTGGCTGACACGCCAGAAGGCTGTGCTGCCATTCAGCAAGACCTGGACAGGCTGGCGAGTTGGGTAGAGAGGAACCTGATGAGGTTCAACAAAAGCAAGTGTAGAGTCTTGCACCTGGGGAGGAATAACCGCATGTACCAGTACAGGTTAGGGGCTGTCCTACTGGAGAGGAGCTCTGCGGAGAGAGATCTGGGGGTCCTGGTGCACAACAGGTCGGCCATGAGCCAGCAGTGTGCCCTGGTGGCCAGGAAGGCCAACGGGATCCTGGGGTGCATTAAAAAGAACATTACCAACAGATTGAGTGAAGTGATACTTCTGTAAGAAATAGTAGAATGTTGTTTTCGCAGGACTCTCCTTCCTGTCTCCCAATTTCCCTAACCTTCCCCGAAGACTCTAGAACATACCTGAAACCCCCTCCAAATGTCTGCCACAGGACCCCAAAGTGCCCTTAGAGACCCCCCCTCCAAGCTAGAGAGTATAAGATTGGTTTTTACTTGTATCATCTTCTTTTCTGTATCTGTATCCTTCATTTGGATATGTGTTGTTCTCCTCTCTAAGATTGTAGGAGAAGGATTCCTTGCTGCAGAATGTGCTGTACCTTATTTATGCTACTGTCTGTGTCAGGATAGTGTAAACAGAACACTGTGACCAAGAAGACAAGTTTAAACATAGCATATCACGACAATACAGGGTATAGTTTTGGCTAATTCTTGGGAACAAGGCCAGAGAGTCCGTGCTTCTGAAGGGTACCAGGAGCAGGCTTGAATTTGTTCAAAGGTTACTTGGAAAAAGGGACAATGCTCAAACCGGCCGTGAAGCAAAGAGGTGAGAAGAATCGGAAAGAATCATACCCAAGTCGTAATCAGGTGCAGGACATTTGGCAGTATCAGATAGGCTGTAGACTGTAAGCCCTGAAGTACTCAACCAACGAGGAACCAGGGCAGGGGGAGAATAAAAACTGCTGTACATTTCTGCTTGGTGTGCCTACCTGCTAGNTCTTCATGGTGAGGGTGACAAGCACTGGAACAGGCTGCCCAGGGAGGTTGTGGGGTCTCCTTCCCTGGAGATATTCAAGACCCGTCTGGACACTTACCTGTGTGACCTGCGGTAGGGAGCCTGCTTTGGCAGGGGGGTTGGACTCGATGATCTCTCAAGGTCCCTTACAACACCTACAATTCTGTGATTCTGTGAAACATGAATTTGGGATATTTTGGGACATCAGTAGGTGTTTGGGAGTAGTGCCCATATTTTGTCCATATTAACAGGTCATAGGAAGGTTATGGAAATATAACTACATAGCAATTGCTTTTGATTATTTGTTGTAATTTGCCTTTCAATCAATAAATCTGCTTATAGTTGTTATATGAGGAAGCAAAATGAATATAACTGAACTGATGATCACTATTGCTGTTATCACTGACTCGCATCATGAGACTACCTGCTCTTGTAGAAAGTAAAGGTAATTTCATGTGGATTTCTTCTGATTAGTTGCTGATAAGTGTACCTTGGTGCTTCCTGTGCTCTTCTCCAGGTAGTCTTTCAGTCTGAAATGTACAGCAAAACCAAATCCACCATATCTTTCAGCGCCTGGTGTCACCAAACATGGTTTAATGTTTAACACCCGTGTCCTTTTCTCACAGCCAGACTACCTGATATAACTGTCTTGGTGGAGACTGTCATGGGGAAATACTGGATGGTCTGTAACTACAATAGTGCAGCACAAAGTTAAGTCAGCAGCAGGGAGTAGCTTCTATGGGTGAGCCTGGAAGTCCTGAGCATCAGTGTGCTGCAACTGTGTGCAGACAATGGATGAAATCCTGGCTTCACTGCACTCGAGTGGCAAGGTTCCCACTGCCTTCTTAAGTATATCTGGTGTTTCACTAGTTGAGTATCTGAAGCAGAAGTTTTCTCAAGCGCTGACTGTTGTGAGTGACACTGGCAGGCCAGCAGCTATCTGACTGCAGGCCCTTTCCCCAAGCTGTTGGTTGGAAGCAGCACCTGCTGCCAGGCTCTGGCAAGAGGCTCTGATTGAGGAGCAGCAGCACGGCTGGTGTGAAACTAAAAGTGATAGGCCTGGTTTCAACATACAGACCTGGCTAAAAGTGCTGCACAGAGGGCATATTTCAGTTAAAACTGAATTGGAACAAATACATGTGTTCAACATCATTAAGGAGAGAGTTAAGAATGACATAGGGAGAATACAATGGGCAAGGCTGTAGAAGAAATGTGAGGGTTAGAGTATCCTAGATAAGATTTGTATTTGTGTGGAGTTGTTCTCGGTCTTCATTTTTCATGCATGCTCCTGTCAATGTAGTCTTACCTGTAGTCTAACCTGTCCCCATTCTTATTTTACAAAGGATGAAACTGAAGCAAAGCAATGATGAGGATAAGACATAGGTGTTCAAAATTAGCCTTTAAATATGGCTGCCTCAGAGGGGATTATTGCTCCTCTTTACTGTGTGGAGGTGCCCTTGAGCTCCCCTAGAGCTACAAGGGAGGGTGACTCCAGGAGCTAATCTGGAAGGTATGTAAGCCTCCACAAGTGAATATTGCTGCCAGATTAGGCCCCTGGATCCATGAGGTCAGACCCAGAAAAAGAGAAGGAAAAGCAGCTGTGGGGGAAGAAGGTGGGAGCTGGGCAGCTCTTTCGCCAGCAGCAAGCCAGCAGATTAGTTTTGCCATGACATGAAACCTTGTTCTTACTCATTCAGGTCTTGGCTTCGGATGTTTATGACTTCATCCAGAGAATATCCCATCTGACTGCAAGAAAAACTGCAGGTGTCCAGCACTTCTGAGAAGACGAACTCAGTGTCTAAGACAAAGCATCTGGAATTAGAAGCTGCTTTTGAATATTTGAGCCTTTGTGATTCACTCAGTGAAGAAACATGCCAGTGGCACAGTCTGAAATAGAACTGCTGCCTCCTGCCTCTCAGTCATGTTCATTGTGCAGTGATGCTCATGCCAGTCCCTGCCGTCTCTCACATTCTTTGTGACTCATTCTGTCCCTAAAATTATTTGCACCTGGTGTTTTGTTAACAGTGTAATGGATAAAAGTATGGCCTTCAGAAGCATTTAATTAAACCACAATAATTTACTTATCATAAATCTCCAGTCTTTTATCCTTTGTGTGTTCCCACGTACCTGTGCCCTTTTTCCCTTAATTCTGTTTAGCAGCATTTAGGCTCAGAGGCACAGATATGGGAAGGATGTAACTTCCATCTCCCATACCTCCCGTACCTGCTCCGTATATCCACTGAACTCCTCCATATTGCACTGAATATAACTTTAAAATTCCTTCCTGCCATGAAACTTGTGCTGTTCAGCAGACACATCACTGTTTTTCCATTTTTGTACCATTCTGTGTTGCTACTCCAGCTTAGAGCTGGCACATCGTCTGTGTGCTTTACTAGAACAACAAAGGCACCTGTAGAGATCATTAATGTTACCACTGCCATTGCTCCCCTGGAATCCTTAAACTCTTATTCCCTTTTTTAGCATAATTGATTCTCTGTGTATGGGTTTTGTGTATCTTTTGGCTTGAAATTAGGCAGAGCCAAATTTGTGAATGTGATGTGCATATCCCAGGCGCTAAAAACATGGAAATAATCTGAAGAGCTGACCAGCTAGAAACTCCTCTGATAAAGCATCTATTTAGGATTACTTTGGTGATAAAGGGACAATATTTACGAAGAAGCACAGTAAAAATACTGTGAGTATGATGATCTTTAAAATGAACACTGTGTTTATGTTTGTTTCACTCTGTCCCCTCCAAAGATATTTGGGGATACTGGTGGGAGGTGGATCACTGGGTCTGTTCTGACCTCTTTCTCAGGAGAAGGTCTGAGAGTCACCGACCACCACAAAATCATGCCTCATGCTCAGCATTCTGCTGTCCAGTGAATCTGTCTTCTTTGCTGACACTGCTTCGCAGATCTTGTCCTTGGAATCTTTATTGTCTTCTGTGAAGGGAGATTTGTGGACTTGAACACACTGAGACTGAAGAGGGGCCTGAACTTGGACTTCCCCCTTCAGATGAGTGCTCTAGCCATGGGGCTGGATAGATAGCTACCTCTGCCACCAGGAATGGGATCTGAGGACAGCAAATACAGCTGCATTTTGTGGAGGATCTCATTCCTTCGGCTTCAGTTAGGTGTGGCTGGAGGTAATCTCCTGTGCAAGGCTTACAGGTCCCTGTACAAGTCCCTGGGTCCTGTGGTGCTTGTGCACTGTTTGCTTGGTATGGGGGGAGCACTCACAAACCATGTAGTGCTTACAGGAGGCTTGGGCCCAAAACTTGGTTTATAAAATAGACACTGCATGAATGAAGGATGACATCACCCATGGGGACTTAAACCACGGCAAACATGCCTAAATCTGAATGTTGGTTGCTCAAATCCATTGGTAGATCTGACTGAGGCTGCAGGCAGTAGCAAACAGAAGTGATGAGAGAAGAATCTGGAATATTCTCTGGGCAAAAGCATTCTGCTCTAAGTCTCACTTCACCAAAACTCATGTCTGAATGTCTGTGCTCTCTCCGTAGCTTCAGCAATCTGTCTGGCTAATGCAGGCCATCTGTTAGTCTCAAGTGAGATTCTGCATTCTCAGACATTTACATTTTCTGGTTTTGGTTCCTCAAGGACATTCTTTAAAAAATAGCCAGTAGGTCCAGGCTGTCCCCTGAGCTGATCGAAAGAGGGGTAAACTTTGGACACGACCCAAATAGGATACAATTCATTTCCGACATTTCAGCCTCTAGCACTTCAAAGAGAAGAGTGGAAAGAAAGTCTTAGAAGGAAAAATTTGACTTTCCTGAAGATTTTCTGTTATAAAGGGTGACATTATATGATTTCATTAAAAACAATCAACTCCTTATCAGCTGGAGCACATGAATAACCAGCCTCAGGTGGTAAGATTCTGGAGTGACATTTCACATATTGGAGTGCCACACGTTTACTTGTATGCAAATAAACCTGTGTTAGGTGATCTAAAAATAGCTTTGGGGATAATGGTTTTTAAAATGAGGTTTCAGAGACAAAGTATGCCTATCTCTGATTAAATTATGCATTATAGAATAACATATCTTTACAGCAAAGGTAAATTTCGTGCTCTTGTATCTTCTGTAGCTGAGGCCGGTGAGTTTGCTTCCTTTCTGTCAGTCATCAAGGGTGGGCAGGTTCACTTCTATTCAAGATTTTGTGGACCAAGGCCAATCCACTCACATTTCTAGTGAGCCGTGACTGCTGCCATCAGGAAACAGTTCCTTTCTGTGAAAGTGCGTGATTTAATCCCTCTGGAAGCAGCTGCAAATGGAGATTAAATCAGCTTCACTTGTAACATCTGAGCTGACACCCCATCTTTTTTTTCTGAGTTGTAGTTCTCTCTCAGATTTACTGTGTTCTTGTGTTTTTGTTATGTTTTAATTTTGTGGAAAATTCATGGATTGTAATGATGAGCAAAGAGTAGCAAATATAACTCTGGATTTCTAGATAATTACACCAGTTCTGGTAATGGGCAGACATCGGAACAACCAAGGAACGCCAAAACACGCTTTCCCATGTGTTTCTCATGTGAGTGGATTTGTGTCTATTTCACAGGGACAAAGATATTTTATTTTATAGGTTAAAAATACAATATTTTAATATTTATGGCATGATTTTACTGGTCTTCAGGCAGCGATTAACATGTGATAAGCACCCCCGAGAGCAAAACCATTAAGTTGTTAACAAGTTGCACGGTGTGCCCATGTAGAGTTTACACTAAGACTTTGGATGTCTGCCATAAAGTGTTTAAGAGCGGCTGGGCAAAATTCTGTCAAATGAAATCAGTGCAGTTTTGCCACTAACTTCAGTAGATCAGGATTTTATGCACTGGGGAAGGCTATGGGAAATAATTTTGAGCAAAATTCAGTATTAGCAGCCTATTTATCTCTCAGTCAATAAATGACCTAATGGGCAACAAAGTAATATCATCCTAATAAATATTTACAAATCTTTTGAGAAGAACTAGGGTGGTATTTAAACGTGGTGAAAAATCCTGACTGGAGAAATTGCAAGGTGAGAAAAATTTCTTACTGTCCCTCTCTGGGGGACAAGCTTTCATTCCAGTCAAATTATTTGTTTTGGAGAAATTGATCCCTCTGATGTTTTCTTCTGCATAGAAGTATCTAGCTAAACAAAAACTTCAATAGAAAGCTTCTGAAATACTACATAGGTCACTCCAAAAGTAATGCCTCCTATTTATTTCCATGGAAACTACAACAGATACAAAGAGCACAATAGCACTATTTGATAGAGCAAATTCTCAGCTACCAAACACTCTTTTTCAACACAGCCACCATAACTAGCTGTGCATTTTCATCAGTGATGAACAAGAGCCTGCATGCCATGCTCATAAACATCTGCACCAGCAGAGGTGCCCCACTGTCGCTGTCATCACTGCTGAAAGGAACCACCACCTCACTCTGAACTCACTCTGCTCACAGCCACTGATTGGGCTCCATCAACATTCAGCAAGTGTCAGTGAATGTCAATGTGTGCCATTTTTTCAATTACACACCTTTGCTTCTATTTGGTCAGACTGCCCCTCTGCTGCCATCTGTCGCACAGCCACAAAACGGAACAGAATATTGGTGGGAAGGTTCAGCTTCTGTTGCCATACCACCAACAACCACCTCTGACATCATGGACCAACATCATAACATATCAGACATTATCTTTGGAACAGGCCTCATACATGTTTTTTAGTATCCAACCAGTCGCCAAACAGATGTGATCAAACGGTGTGCTGTACAGTGCAGGGGACACCTACAACAAGCAGCTGAACTGACTGTTTGGATTTGACTGCCTTCATTTTCAGCCTTGAGAATTATTGTTTCTTGACCCTGAAACTTGTCTTATTAAAAATATAATGGTTGGTATGGAGGGCATTGGGCTTTTTAACATAATGCTATCCTAGACGTAAGTCTCCGTGATTTTATATTTTAAAGTCTTCATCCATCTGGGCCAGAACTTTCTCTGTGATATCACTTTCTTGTATTCGCAGAAAAAGAAGTAACTGCAGCAGGAGCTGACAAATGCTCTCCTTCAAGCAACAGCCACTGTCTTTGAAATGAAAGAGTGCATGTCTCATCCAGTTCCTAACAAACTTGAGTTTCTAATAAACTAATAACTCAGAAACTATTGTCACTTGTTATTGACTGGCTGCACAGAGTGGCTTCCAAGAGTGACTGGATGTTGAGACTGACCAGTGCTCTCGTCTTTACGTGCAGACCTTTCTGTAGTTTGTGATGGATCCCTGTGCTCTGAAAATGGTTTTGAAACTAAGGTATAAATTGCATTCTGAAAACTGCCAGCAGTGCGCTTTGCATTCAGGTTAGCTAGACACAGAACAAAATGCCTAGATGACCCCATCATCTGTGTGCAAGGATGTATGGAAGGAGGGAAATCTTATTGGTAGAAGCACATCTGTTCTCATGGCATGCCTGACTCAAAGCTGAATTTTCAAGACTTTCCCTTCTGAATGAAGAAACCTACGGAAGTACTAGTGGAACAATGCAGCTCCAGAGAAGCAAGTCTTTCTACCATTTCAGTGAATTGTTAGAGAGAAATCCACTTTGCTGATCAGGTAGTTGCAAGTGGCAACCACAGGTCATGTGGTACTTTTCTATATGGGCAGATCCTGGATGTTTTACACTGCTTTCTCTCTTCCAGTGAACAATGGAGATCTGTGAAGATACCCAAAACCCAGCTGGACGTGGTCCTGGGCAACCTGCTGCAGCTGGCCCTGCCTGTGCAGGGGGTGTGGGCTGGGTGGTCTCCAGAGGTCCCTCTCTGTTTCATGAGAACAGTCACAGAGGCTCAGGATGGGCTGATTTCAAGTGTATCATTTCAAAAAAAAACAACCAAACAAAAATGATCAGAGAAGAACAAAACCCCAAAGAAACAGTGGAGTGTATTTCATTTTCCACAACTGACAAATAATGGCCACTGTAAGATTCAGAATATTTTCCATCTCCACAGTTTGGTTCCATGTTATTGTGAATTCTTCCTTGCTGCCAGTGTTGCACCAGATTCATGGTACACGATTGGAGAAAGCGGGGTTGTTTGTCTTTTAGTAAGCAAGATCTTCAGTTACTTCTCATGCTATCAAAACTAGGAGAACACATCATTCTTTATCCTTTAAGATGTGTGAATGACCATTATTATGCCACAAACACAATGTCATCAACAACAGTTAACGAAGAACTGGACAGATTTCTTGAAGGGAACTGCATCCTGAAATGAAAATGAAGGAATATTCTTCCTTGAAGAGGGAAATTCCATAGAAATGCAACATCATATTGAAAAAGCTGAAGACATTGACAAGGCAAGTAACATAATGGTTTGATGTTTACCAAGAGCACAGCAGGGAAGAGGAATCTGCTTTCACACTGCAAACAGCTGTTAGTGAAGAAAAAATCAACTTGTATTTGTTACCTAAGAGAGACAGGTAGGTAGAACTGAAGTTTTCATGTAAGCACGAGTATGAAACATTCAGGATAAACTGCCAATATGTTCTGAGATACTGGAGGACAAAATGATAGTTTCGTACCTTAAGATTCTGTTTTTTCCTTCATTTTTTTTCTGTAGCCTTAGTGTCTCTAGATATCCATGAAGACTCACTAGAATTGTAACTGTCTGTTTGAGGGTCATGCTTATGTTTACTGTATGCACCATTTGTCTAATAGAAAAATATGAGCTTGGAGGACACTCCAGTGTACTGTTTCAATGAAAAATCCCGAATCTGCATAACCAATCTAACAGTTTAGAAAATGACTGCTCTGATAAATGCACTGTAGTGTTTACAAAAATGTGTTTTATTTCTCTCTCACACACATTTAATCAGTGTAGTAGATTGTAAGAGTGCAAGGTCCAATAAGACTGTAATGGTAAGAATTTGCAGCAAGCATGCCTTGGCATACATTTCTTGTGCAGATCCTCTAAGATTTTCAGTAGTTAAATCTTCACTGTACCTGTGAGCTTATACTGTAACATAATTGTTCATCTGCAAAACAGCGTATCTCCAAGAGAAAAGCACTACAGAGGGAGAAGGAATCAAAAAACAAAACATGACATCAAAAACTTTCACAATGTTATCTGATAATGCTGACGTGGTCAAAATACATGTATTGTAACAAATAGAATAATTTCTACTCATTGCAATAATATACAATTCTGCTGTCTGTATCTCTCATGTTCTACCTCTCATGTTGAGATGAATTAGAAAATACAGTTGTTGTGTTGGTGCAGCTTCATTCTTGAGGAGATGCTTGTAAATAATTGGGGAAATGTTTCTGAAACTGTTTTTCTGCATGAGATAACCTCTCATTTCTAGTTTACTTTTCAATTCCTTGGTGGATTTTCAAAAAAATTTTAAGTGTTAGTGTAGCTCCATTCAGCATGCTTGCCTGCTGTTACAAAGCCAGACAATCAGTAAATAGGGCACTGGCTAATAAATAATTATTAGCCCCCAAATTACTCTGGCATCATACATGTCTACAATGCCAAAATAAGTAAAGAAGAATCTCTTTATATAATTCTTCATAAAAAGGGCTGTTGCAGTATTTGCCAAGTAGAAAAAAACAAGGCTGTCAAACAAATGTGTGTTAGTTTCAATTTTTCTGGTATTACAGTCAAAAAGGAATTAAAAATGAGTAGTTAAATAATCAGATTCCTGCTGTAATAATAATAAAAAGAAGAAGGGACCTAGGACTGACAAAAGCTAAATGCAAATTTAGCATGCATGTCAAAGACGAGTCCCTTGCCATCTTTGTTTTTTGTCCAAGATTACTTAGCTAATTGGATGGCACATGGACCAGGCTTTGGCTCCATTATAGCCTTACCCATTTACAGTACCAGTGGCCAGCATAACATCAGTCCAGGAATATCCCTGGGACAGAGCTACAATATGCTGATTCTTAAGCATTTCTGCTTTGAGGAGTAGTAGAGACTGAAGTGGAGAAGCCAGAGCATTCTGAGGAGCCTGGGCCCTGAGCAGCCCATGGCAGAAATTGGTCCCCAGTATAAGGTGCAAAGCTGTGGGGACAGCAGAACAGCTCATTCATATACTGCAACTCACATGGTGTAACAAAGAGTGCCCACTTCCCCAGCTTGGCCTTCCCTCAGGGTGAGCTGAACTTCTGTGGCACCTCCTTCTAACATCTAGTGCTTTAGGTATTACAGTTCTCTCCTTGGATGCAATGGAAAGATTCTCACTGACTTTGGTGGGCTTTGGAACCATCTATGGTTAGCTGATGATCATCCTCAAAAGATCACCATGAACACAGGTATCTAATTTTATATTTTAGAACTGTGATCTTCCAGCATGCTTCTGCAATTACGAAGACCTATCAATTAAATAAACAAAACCATTTCTTTATACAATACAGCAGCTGACGTAAGCTATCAAGTAGGGATTTTTTTAATCACCATATAAATAGAAGTTCTTGGAACACTAAGCACATGCCAAAATTCATCAAATTCATTGGGAGTTCAGGACACAGAAGGAATGCTATCTTGTGACATTCTCTGTCTGATGTGCTGCAGACACCAACCCCGCCACTTGGACACTTGGACTGTGCCTGCAGTAACAGGCACAGAAATTACAGCTGTGAGACTCCACTGCAAGACTAAAGCCTGCCTGGTTTGGACCCCAAGGGCATCAGACAAGGCTAGTCACAGTTAGACTGTTAACACATGCTCCAAGCACAAGCACACATACTTCATTGCCTAAATGTTAAGACCATGACAACTTTTGCTCTTTGCTCTGCTTATGGGTGTGTTCAGGGCAATGTCACAGAGTGATCTGAGCCATTAAAACTTCTGCTGCACAAATCCTTCTACTTGTGTGAGTGTGACTAACCATGAAATGGAACAGAAATCACACACAGGCTCACAGTTCAGTGCTGTCAGACAGAAAAAAAAAAAAGAAAGATTATTTTGATTACCTGAATCCTATGAGGTTTTTTCAGTGAGTTTTTATTTATTTTATTTTCCTTCTAATTATTAGGCCTGATCCTGCTCCTTACACTTACTTAGTGTTAAATCATATTCATCCTGTATTTGTGGATTTCAACACATTCCACTAATTTCAGTAGCATTACATTTTTCACAAATCTGTAGCATGGAAGCTCAGGGCAAAAATACGCAATGCCAGAGCAACTGAAATAACTCCATGGTGAACTCTGTAAGAACGCAGTGTTGTTCTGGTGGGTTAGCAAAATGTCCTAAGCTAGCTGCAGTAGTTTTAGTAGATGTTCAGGTCCTTAAGTGGTCACAAAATCTCGCGCTGTTGGTTGGACTGTATGGAAGCTGTGACTAAAAATAATGGCAGCAAATAGAGGTGGGAAAGGTAAAGGGAATAGAAAAAAATCATTTGAAAAGTAATTATTTCCTTCATTTTATGGAAGAAGAAAAACACATATCTAGAAGTTGCAGACAAAAAATTGCGGAAATCATAGCCATCATAGAGAATGGAAGTGAGCGCTGAAGAACATGGTGTAGGTAGGATCATGTGGTGTGAAGTGGCTGGGGCTTTGCCACACCTTCTCTGTAGTTTGGGTGCCTCTTTCTGGCTGGATCACAGCTGGACTCCTGTCCTCTCTGCTTTCCACAGTGCAGCTCAGCTTCAGTGGCCATCCACAGAGGCAGCGGAGCTTTTCCACCTGCAGGGGCATAAGCAGGAGCCCCAGCACGGGCTCAGCTGGGTGACTCGGCCCTCTCAGACACACAGTAAATCACAGCTTAGCAATTTTCTCCAAGCTGGGGCTGTGATTCTTCTTCCGGCCCGCTCACTGGGGTCTTAGGTAAGTTGGGTCTAATTCATGAGTGTTCGACCTTTCGGCTTCCCTGGGCTGCATTGAGTGTAGAGGAATGGTCTGGGGCTGCATATAAAATATAAGATAGTTCATGTATATAACAACAAAACCTTTCTATATTTTTATTAAAACACTAGAAAAAAAGAGAGCAATGAAAACAAAAGTAGTGGGATATTTGACCTTGTTTTTGTGAAACTAGTGCATCAATGTCTGGGTTGATGGAAGTGGTTGCAATTCTTAGTGAGTTCTCAAGGTGTTAATCAGAGATTTTTGAGGCAATATGACTCTGGAATCTGCCCTTGTGATGCAGTGCCCATATCACAGTGGTCAGAATGTTGGCAGTGTCACAGGGGTGTCTGTGACACGGTTGGCCCAGGGAGGGTATAAAAAGGGCTGTGCTGGTCAGCCACTCCAGTCTGGAGGAGAGCAGGAGGATGAGCAAAGGCTGAAGTGAGAGGGCAGTAATTACTGCGCAGTACCAGTAATGTCAATAGATACAAACCAATTGCATAAAATGTATGTTTTGCAACATCTGTCCATTTTTTATTGAACACTCTTCCTTCGTTCATGATTTTTCTTTTGGGTTCTGTTTTTTTTTTTGAGACCCCATTAGGTAGGTTGAAGTGTTACTATTGGCAATCACTGCGTTTTACTCAAGCAGTGGCACAAGCGTGTGCCACGTGCAATGCGCACAGGCTGCGATGCGACTGAGGGTGTGTAGCAGGGCAAGAGGCAGAGTTAGCACTGGCCGGCACCCCCCATGTCCCAGCTGCAACACACCCATCGCACACCCATCTTTGGTTGTCGCAGTGACTTTGTTTATATAAACAGAGTCTGCATGTACATTTTCAACATACACACCCGAGTGTGATTTTTGCTTGTAATAATTATACTTTTAAACAGTTATTTCCTGTTTCAATGCAATATGTTCCATTTTCTTTTCCCCCCCCTTTTTCCAGATTTTTTAAAACCAATATTGCAATTTCCTATTAGAAAATAGTAGACCAAAGTTAATTGTAGATAGGATTCTAAAGTACATAGTCAGAGATCTGACATGCAGCATGTATGACATCAGAAATAATACCTAATCTACCAGCCCGTTTTTCTTGTTGTTGTTAGAGAAAAAAAGGCAATGTCTTTCTTTGTTTTTCAGCTCCATAGCAAACTTGTCATTGTATCTTTTTTCCCATGTGTCTCTAATATATATATATATCTCAATATATATGCATATGGTAGGTTAAAACTCCTGAGCATATCACCTACCTAGAAATTATTTTGCCTTAAAATAGCAAAGATAGTGAAGAGTTCCACTGGAGCATTCTAAAAGGAGATGTATTTTTCAGCTTGGGAGAAATGGCTGCTAATTCTAAGCTACCATTTTCATTTTTCTGCAGCAGAAATGCACATTTTCCCTAACCATAAAATTTTCTCATAACAGAAATGAGCCAGACCCCAAGGGTGTGGTTATCAAAAGATAATCTCACACCAATCTGATTAGAGGCATAAGGCTCATGCCTTAAAATGCTCCGGGGTGTGATTATCTTATGATAACCATACTCTGTATCATGTCTTATTGATTAACTAATAAAGCTTCAGCATTATTATTCAGAGGAGGAACTAAGATATTAACAAGAGATCTGATTTTGGAATGGCAAAGAATCTTTGAGGCTCTCCAAATAACCTCTCCTGTTCTGATTATAACACCTCTGATATTATGGGGTCACCAGGTGCCATTTTTTGTTTCATTCTGGTGATTGCACCAATGGTTTATTAAAAGCGAACCATACGTTCAAAAATAATTTCATAAAGATCCATTTCCATGAAAGTGTTCCCTTTGCATTTATACTGCAGCTTTAGGTTACACAGCAGAATAAAACTGCATTCTCCAGAGCGGATTTTGCAGCCTAGACACTGACCAAGCACCTCTTGCAGGACAGCTCTGTGTCCTCTCTATGGTTATGGCTGTGGCTATGGCTGTGGCTATGGTTATGGTTAAAGCATGGGGAGGTTCTTGTCCCACAGGGGATCACTCCCTTCATTCCCACACACCGTATATGAAAAGGCCATATATCAAGCCAGTCCCACCAACCCTCCGTCTCCTGAGCCCCTGAGTCCCAGTTGCCTGCAGTTACAGAATTAGCAAGCCTGTTTAGCACTTAAACCTCCTAAACAGTAGCACAAAGAGGCCTTAAACAAGTGCTGAAGCTTTAAGTGGGAGGCCATTTCCCCCTCTCTGCAATGTAGTTTGTTCTGTATGAAAACTACTTAATGGTGTGGGACTTGCTTGAACAGGCAATCTGAAGGCTGATGTCGCAACCAGCAGATTCTGATCTCCTCTGTATCAGAGAAAAGCTGGAATTATTTCACCGACTGTGGTGGAGCACAACCAGGTTAATAGATAGATCCAGGAAGAAATATGGCTGATGTATGCAAAAAGAACCTTGCTAGGAATTCCCTTGCAGTGACATGTCTACATATTGATGGCAAGGGAGGCAGCATCTCCCTCCCAGTTAGAGCTGGATGATTTGGGGCTTTTTTTTGAAACAAAGGCAATACTTACATCTATATTGCAATTTTCTCAAAAAAAAAAAGATGAAAATCTAAAATGTTGAGATGTTGTATCAAACTTCTCATGTAGGGATGCACAGCTTACACCTATCAAAGGGTTCATTACACAACAATGCAATCCACACCACAGCAAGCCACTGTAATGAATTTTTTGGCAAATTTGCTGTGTCTGTTTTGTTGCCATATGCTCTGTTGATGGAGAAAGTTAATTTCTGTATCTAGCTGGAGCTCGCTGGAGAGCTGTCATCCTGCTCTTCCATGCTGTGTGGCAAAAGTAGCTTGCTGCTTCTCCCACCAGCACAGCTTCCTTTTAGATATTTGCAGTGGGAATGTGGGTATAGATTAGGCTCTGAAGACCCCTGTCATTTTCAATATTATGTTACCTACTGGAGGAAGTTTATGTGACTAATAGCCAAAAATGGCTGTTTTCCTTCAGCATTCTAGCAGATGCTTTCACCACTGTGTCTGTGCTGACATTTTTCATTGGGCATTGCTAAAATCTCTGGAAGACACAAGATGTTAAGGCTGCAACCTGTCTCTATGCAAAATTTCTTGTGTGGGATTCATTCTATGTAGTTGAGCCATATAAAGACATAAACTAGACCAGGTTTTATCATCTAGCTTCTATCTACAGTCAAAAGAAAGAGAACGCGCTTCAGAAGGTGAGCAATGTTATTTATCCTAGGTCATGCACCAGTAAGAGAAATGACAAGTCACCCACCTGTTCTGTCTCTCACCACTGACAGGAGGGGGGGAGCCAAGATGGCTGGTTTGGATGGGGCACCTCACCCGTGTACTGAGCTGAGCTGAGAGGGTTCCCACCTTTCTTGTAATCAAGTCAGCACTGGAGCGTGGGTTACTCATACACAGTCTTTGCTGTTGTGCCGCCATCTCTGAACCATGTGGCAGCTGCTGCTTTGCTAGGCTGCATGCCGTGGAGCTCTGTCTCCTGCACATAAGATACCAGGCTCACGTCTGGCTCAAGCCTTGTCTTTTCCTGGACAATGGTTCTCCTGCAGGGAAACATACAACTCCTGCCAAAGACACACCCTAGTGAGAAAACTTCCCCCTTCAGCAGTGCCTTTCTGTTCATTGTTAATTACTATGAATAGAGTTCATCCTGAATCATAATGCGTATTCTTCTCTTGAATAGGTTACAGTCCAGGTGATAGTAAGGGAAGAGGCAGGGCAGATTTAGAAGCCTGGAAAGTAAAATACACTCACAAAGTGATCTTATTTTTCATGTCAAGACATTTGTCACTGTGATAATTATAACTCTCTTTTTCTGTAATGTCCAGAAACAAATTTTGCAAGAGTGTTTCTGGTTTTGTCCATATGTTTCTAGTGGAAAATGGCGTGTTCTCTCTATATAAGCCTATGTGCCATAGACTTACTTTTGTTCCAAGAATTCTCTTTTTCTGAAAGAGAAAAAACATTGTACATCATGCTTTCTGCTCACCTTAGTTCTACCCCTGCAATGAGATAGATAAGGAACCTCAGATACACTTGAATTGCAATAATTCCAAAGCCCTTTTGGAACTTAAGAACTGAACATCTGTTTCCATTAGAACTACCGTATACACAGGAAGATTTTAGTCCAGTCTCCAATCCTTCTGGTCTAAAATCTCCACTCCATCAAAATCTAAAGCACAACATGATGAATTAAAAAAAGTCTTGAGCCTCCACTTGTTGAACTCAGGTCTGCTTTCAGAGGATGGTCCACTATTTTCCAAGCTTGTTGCAGAAATACAAGCCAGCAGAAGATGCTGTGAGAATGTCCATTTGCCTTCCTTTCTCTGAGTACAGCTTCTATCTCCCCTTGCATATTTGCCCTGGTCTTTTCTGTGGGTCCCTGTCTGGGATTTGCAGCAAAAAGGCTGTGAGCAGCAAGGAGTTAGGAACACTGCACAGCCTGCGAAGCACCTCTGGTAATATTAGGTAAGAGTAATGATCTCCCTTTCCCCTTCATTGTCAGCACAGATCATCAGTGACCACAAATGTCATTTCAATGAGCCAAGAATAACACATCAAAATCATGGTGGTGTCCTAGAATAAGCCATTCAACAATGTCAGGAGCCTAAATGTGTGTACGTGTGTGTGTACCAGTGAGTAAAATCTTCATAAACAGGTAATGACCCGTTTTCCCAAAATTGTGACAGCTTTTTAAGCAACTTTGAAGAGCAGAACATATAAACAGACGTTAACTCAATGAATGATAATTTTTAAAAATCAAGTATTTCATTAAAACTTTGTAGACACGAAATAAGGACATAAAAGTCACATCTGAAAAACATCAATCCAAGAATTCATACATACTTTGTTGCTTCTTTAAGTGTAGAAACATGCAGTTAACCATGAGGGAGGATTTGCTGGTTTGCTTGTTTTCTTGCTGTTTTGTTTGTTTGTTTTTGTTGTTAGCATCATCCTAAGCAATGTACAGGATTTGCTGCATGCCTATGGTTACAAAGGCACTGCTGTTATGAAGGGTTAGAAGTCAGTATCCTCTCTATTTCGAAATGGCAAGTTGTTCCACAGAGAGTTTCACCAATTTCAGTAGGAATACTTGCACAGTGGAATCTTCTCCAATACTGGAAAAGGAGTCAGGGTCTGGTCTTGTGCCCTTTGGGTTGTGTTTCTGTTCAATGGTAGCTGGAAAATAGATTCTAAACACATGTTATTTACAGTGCTGCAACAGGAAATGCTGCAACTACCTATACCAACATATTAAAAGGCATCCCATCAGTATGCAAAAAAAAAAGTAATGCAAGAGATATAGAACTTTAAACCCTGCATAGTGCTGTTTTAAGCAGGTTTTGGCAGAATTTAGTTTTTTGTAATGACCAGAAAAGTCTGTTATTGTTGGATAAAAATAACAGCTGCAAGGGAGGCTGAAATTCTTTCTGAGATAACAAAGAACAAAGGAAAGACTTTGCATCAGGACATGTGTCAGCTTTAACAGCTAGATTGTGCTCTCAGCTTGGTGGGCAGGACAGCCACTAAAGCCATTGTGTGGCCATGTTAGCCTGGGCCCAAGGGAAGAGTTTGGCTCAAATGAATGACCAAATGCAGAGCTGAGGGCCAGCAGCCAGTGAATGAATTGTCCTTTCATTGAAATTCTTCAGAAAATGAAGGGGCTCATCTCTAAGTCTGTGTGCTATGGCAGGAAAGGGAGGAAGGAGGATTTGAGCTACTCTAGTCCTCCACCCTATGCAGCCCTGCAAACGTTGGGAAGGAAGAGGGAGCACATTGCAGCACAAGGCTGAGGAGCTACACCTCTCCTGCAGGAGAGGAATAAATACACTTGAATGCCGTCTTTAGAGTGCAGATTATATTCTTGCTACTGCTCAGAAAATGTATAATTGAAGCCTTTTGTATTCAGGTCTAAGACCAATGAAAACAATACAGTCCCTCATCCTCTCAGCCAGAAATGGGCCTTTGCGTATGATGTGTATCAGCCTGGAATGTTTATTCTGCACAAACTGAAGAACAACAGAATAAAGCAGAGTTTTCTCATTCCTGAATAAGATAGCACATATGTTCCAAAGAAGTTCTAATTTTGCAGCTTTGGTCCACTGGCTCTTTGGTCTATGGCTTCTGAATACAACATCTTGTTTCTAAGTCTTTAATGCCCCTTTTTAACAGATAGGGTTGGCTCTGCACATTTTGGCAGTGCAATGTGATATGAAAGACACAGATAGGAATGCTTTAAGAATGTATTTTTTTAATTGCTGGAATATGTGCTTCATTTCACTGCAAAGGCAAAAGGCAGAAGAGACTAGCAATTTGGAAGTTCCTCAGAGGCTGAGGCCAGGACACAATACATCATGTTCCACTGTCCAGCAGCAGCCCTGGGTCCAGCTGTGCAGAAGCAGCAGTCGATGAAGACCCCTTTTACCATGTGCTAGGCTGAAGCAGAGGATGTCACTCCTGTCAGGCCAAGACAGCACCAGCAGCCACTCACATCTCCAGAGTCCTCAAAATCAAACTTATCATGAAATTAAACTAATGCATGGAGTGATAATTCTCTTGAAAACATATTTTCTTGCTTTGCAAGCTGATAATACAGCTTGCCTCCAGTTACTGTGGATGTGCAATGGGTTTGCTTGATTTAAAAGCAGCTCTCTGTTTGAGAATAAAGGACAGAACAGAATAACTTCATGTTGGACTCTTTCCCAGACTGCGGGTGACTTACTAGTCATACTTTAAGCACAACTTCATGTTTTCCTGGCTTTTGCCTCAAGTGGGGCAATGCGGACCCCTGTGAGATTGAAATCTAAGCATGTAAATAAATAAGCAAATAAGTCATATTATTACACATTACTGCAGAGCAACACACCCCTAAGGACAGGGTAAAGGGAGCAGGGATATGTACAAGTGCTTGTTTGAATATGAAAGAGAAGTTTGCAGACTTTTTCTTTGCTTCCAGATATTTCCATGCTGATTACTGCAAAGATTGGGCATTAAGCTACACCTGAAGCAAAGAAGTACCTGCGCCAAGTCTGTGAAAAGCACGGAGAGGAGCTACCAGCACCTTTCTGCTGCTCCTCCAGTCAGTCACCAACACCTGCAGTTTGTGGCAGTGGGAAGTGAGCAGATTGGTATGGTGAGGTGGGGTGAGGAGCTGCAGCTCTTCCCACCCTGATGCAAGAATGGGCTCACAGAAGGCAGCCAGGCTGCTACTAAATCTTTTCCTTTCCAAACCTCGGCTGTACTGTTTCAGTGGTGGTCTCCTCTGGGGCTCTCCAGGGCCCACCTGAAGTGCTCAGTGTTAATGGTGTGCTTGAATTCTGCAGAGACTTGGCCCTTGCTCTTAGTTGTAGCCCCCCCCTCTGGTTCTTGTGGTAAAACTGGAGTCTTTTTGCTCTTTGTTAGAAAGGGGTGGACTTAGCATCCAGTGTGCTTCAGAGTGGAAACTGGCAGGGCACGATCTGTGGCAGCATAGAAAGAGGATGTTCTATAGCTAGCTGAAATATTTGTTAACAACCACGCTATTTGTCTTTCTGTGGAGCCCTTCAGTGTCTTTGGTCTATAGCCAGGAAGGCTTGGATATTATAATGCTGAAGGTCATAGTTTCTGAGTTGTAGGCACCCGACAGCATTTCTAACATTCAAATCTGATCCATGGGTATGCTGGAAATTTGGCACCTTGGAGTGGGATCTGTGGAAGGCAGCTGAGTGGGAAGCTGCCAGAACTGGGCCATAGCATTGCCAAGGAGAGAAGGATATCTGTCAAACTGTCCTTTGCTGAGAACTGGAAGTCCTGCTCTGGGCAACAAAAGATACCATTTTGGAATCGCTCTGCAGAAATATCTTCTTACCTTAAAGAACTTCGTGCTTGGCTTTGAGAAAGTTCATGTTGCCCACGTGATGGGGAGACTGCTGCAAGCCTCTGCAGAATGCCAGATTGTCTCCATCCCGCTCCTTTCTTCCATGACGTTTGCAGAGGCCGGAATAAATTAGGCTACTGATCTGCAGTGTGTACTGCCTGACAAGCTGCCCATTTCTACCATTTTTCATGTATTCACCTCTGAGTTTGATTATTGTCTCTTCATTTTATATTAAGATCATACAGAATATAGGGAAGGAAATGTCATTTTGATCTCTGTTTTGCTTTTTGGTCTTTGCATGATGTTAATTCTGTGTTGTCCTGGACCAGGACAGAAATGCAGATCTCACTCAGTGTGTTTTCTTGTATCCACTCAGGGGACAGATGTAGTGCCTCGTGACCTACAACAAAGAGGGCAGAAATTAGGACTGTTGGCTGAGAGCATTTGCAAACAGTTTGTCGGTAAGGAATTACTTGCTAACTACCATTTGGAAATCTGAAGTGGAGGATAAGTTCAGACAGCTTCAGTTAATTGCTCATTGCATATAGTATATATGATATATTATATGGTAAGTATGCTATGTACAGTATACTATACCATATAGTATGCTTATACTGTGTATTGTGTATATAAAGGCAGCTACCTTTATTTTTGAGTGATTCTTTGCTGGCTGCTTCAACAGCAGGGAGTGGAGGAGAAAAACCTTTGACAATCTTCCCCTGTGATGTCATGGACTCTGTGATAGACTCTGATTAAAAGGCTCCCATCACACTGGATGGGAATGGTGCATTAATTGTCGTATGTGTAACAAAACTGCTGCTAATCAACAGGCAGATCAGGCTGGTTTGACCTGTTTTGCTACTAAATAAATATTTGGCTTCAGATAAGGCTTCAGAGGGTTCTGTGGGCTACTCCTGGCTGTGGTATCAATCACGTATGTGCCACAAGAGCTCAGCAATCTAGAGGAACACTTGGCAGCTCTATCTGGGAAGTGAGAAACTTCCATGTGTGATAGTTAGACTGGCATGGAGTAGATCTGCTTTTTAACAGGAAAGAAAGAACTGCAGCTATGTCCCCCCTTGAAGGGCTCCTCCTCTGCCCCAAATAGATCCATCTGCATAGGATCCTAACTTGAGTCCCCTGTAGGAGGTGTGGAGAGAAATTGGACCTCTGCTACCTCTTGCTTCCGCTGATAATGCAAGAATAATTCATGCTATTTATCCTTGTGCTCCATGCAGTAGCAATCAGCTATAGGCAAGCTGAGATTGCCAACATATCAATTTTCTTTGCAAAAATAATAATTATAATATACAGCATTATGAATCTCGTGTAAAGCTAGCCAACTTAACCAGATGCCAAGCTCTCCTCAGGAAAGAAAGTAGATACAAAAATAAATACATTACCACTCCACCTTAGCTAGCCCATACCACAAACTTCTCTCTCCACTTGTCTGCCACTCAGACATTTAGACAGGCTGTCATTATCAGCCACCCGCTGCCCCAGCTTTGCCCCAATTTTTTTAAGCCCTACAGCACTGTCATTTGATGTGTCTGGTGGGAGAATTAAAGTAGATGAAGACTGAGGATACCACTCCCTTAGGTAATGATATATTCTGATTCCCTCCAGCTATCTCCCTGACAACCCCATCCTCCTCATCCAGGACCTACTCCCTTCTTCCACAGACAGAAGAATAATTAATACTCTTCTACATAAGGCATGGCTTCGCTCAACATTCAGCTTAGACTCTGTTAAAAAATGCTTGTGACAGATGGGGTATATTCTGTGCCACAGCAATAAGTTAGTTGGCATATAGTAGCCAGCAGGAAAAGCAGACAAAAATACCTGGCATGCAAAGACCAGAAAGGAAAGAAGACAATAACACTGAAATGTTCTGTGCTTTTGAAGCACAACCTTAACTAAAACCTCATAAACTTACATTACAAATGATGAGCCTTAAAATTATTATGCAAGTGCTGTCCTGAATGCATTCAGCAGAGATAAAAACCATTAAGATATATCTCTTGATTGAAAAGAAGATATGCAAGAGACCTTAGAATGAACGGGGATGTAGAGTTAGTTTGGAAATTCAACAGTACTGGAACTCAGGAGAGCTGCACCTTGGACGTCAAAATTACTTGTTCCAAATGGTATTGGAAAGCAAAAGGGAGATCTTTAATGGGGTAAACCATAGTCACTTCAAGTTGCCTAATAAGGGAACTTCAAGAAAGAAGTTTCAGAATAAGCAGCTTAAATACCATCAGGCTGTCAATATGCACATGATGGGATGATCCTGGAAATGTTCGTTTTCTGAACTCATTCTTCCTATCAGCAGTAGCACTGCTGGGCTCTGGTGTAATTAGTCATGTTTACGTGCAGCACTTGGCACTCAGAAGCTTCCTTGCTATCCTAAAAGCACAGGCAAGGGAATCAAGAGCTGCATCCAAAAATCCCTACAAAAACACAAAACTCATTTTTAACCCAAAGGCACCCACACCCAGTCATTCTGACAAAATTATTCTCTCTCAAACAGTGAAGCTCTCATGATTTGCGATAATATCACAACCTTGGAATGTGTGCACAGTGTTACTTGCAGTTATTTTTTTTTCTTAATTGTATTAAATAGTCGATAGATCACATGCTATTGTAACAAGAAAAACAGGTTTGATAAAACAAATATGTTGGTGAATAGAATGTGTAATCATAATTTTTTTTAATAGATAAAATAGGCAAGCATGAGAGTTAGGACCAGAATAAAAATTAATGTGCCGTGATTTCCTTTACTGTATGGCCACACTTACATGTTCCTGAGAGGTGGTACAAAAGTACCATGTAATTATTCTCCAAGCAGTTTTTTTTTCTTTGCTGCATGTTGGGCAAGGAAATACACATTGCTCTAACACTGGCTGCAAAGGGAGTGCTGGCTGTGGCTGGTCAGGGAATGCTGCAATATGCTTGTATTCCATCCTACAAATTCTCCATCACTTCCAGTACAAACTGAATTGTCCATTTTATGTCAGGAAAAGGAGGTTGAAAAGCTGAAATAGTCCTTTAAGGGTGATAAGCAACAGTACAGTGTTGCCCAGGCAGTGAAGGCACCAACGGCAGATTGCTAATAATTCCTGGTGAACACATTTCAAAGAGGGTGGAGAAAAGCAACACCTGGTGAAGGAGAAAGAGTCTTTGCCGTGACCAGATTGGAGGAGTGAGCATAAGTATGGGTGAGCAGAAAGAGTTGCACCAAACATATACTGTGGATTCCCAGAAATTATATTTTTCATTGTTCATCCTGTTCTCAATGTGTCTTTTTATCTGTAAGTGAAATGGGTGATTGCACAGTAAGAAGTTGGTTTGTGAGGGCTGTAAATGCTCTGCCTATCACATAGCCCTCAGACAGTTAAACTAAGAACTGGAACAACGTGCATAAACCCCAGAGAGGCTACCTGCACCTGAGGAAGGTCCATGAAGACTTGGAGGCTCTGTGGATGCAACCCCAGCTGAGCTGTCTTGAAAACAAACAAGATCTAACAGGTGGATGCCATATATCAGTCCTGGGACTGGTTACATTGGGGAACTCAACCAGGGCTGTAGCAAGAGCTCCTGAAACTGAGGGCTTGTGACTGGAGATGCCAGAAGTCCCAAAGGCAAGCTACAACAGGTTTGGTGGTTTTTTTATTGGCTTCATGACATCATAGATAGCTTAAATTTTCCGGAGGTGTGGTTTAGATATCAGAGATCATACATGAACAATTACTTGATTAAAGATTATTTGCATATAGTCCTATTGCTATTTCACCATGTATTTTAATGAGCTGTGAGATACTGTTATTTTCCTGGGTGGTTGAAGCTGATAGCTGTAACTTTGGGCTAACACAGGGAAGGGGCTGAAGGTACTCAGAGGGATGTGTCTACATAGAAGCACTGTTATCACCAAGTGTAAGGTGTCCACTCTGCGCACAGTTATGTCAGGAACTAGCTAGCTACACAAGAAAAGGGAGAATAGACTGTTCCTGGTCAAGAGGACTTGCTTTACTGTCTTTGCAGTCTTTCTGCCAAACTAACGAAGGGTGGAGTGTGTTTACTTTCTTAAATGGGGAGATATGCAGAAGGTGACTTCCAAGAATCAGATCTGCTCAGTGCTGCTGAGAAAGAAGACCTGACCCTGTGGATTTGCCTCCTGAACACAGTGGTACTGAGCTGTCTGAAGCAGGAAGTTAAATTCATTTACTTTGATATTTCCTGGTCAATAGTTGACTTTCTTGCCTGAGACTCAGAGGAGATTTTATGGGAACAGCTCTGCTGAATATATGGGCTTCAATAAGGAAGGCTCTGGATTTCCTTGCTTGTATCTGTAACAAACAAAAGAAGAGGAGTCACTTCACAAACTATGCACCGTTCTGAGATGTTGCTATTGTTCATGGAGAGACCTGGATAACAAGTGATGCACTGAACAGAGCCAGCCTAACCATTTAGAAGAACATTCACAGCAGGAAAAGAAGGGGTTATGTAGGAGAGCATAGAAGGAGAGAACAGACTCACTCCTCCAAACTGCTTTTGTTACGAATAAATAAATAAATAACTGCATTAGACATGGGTGGCCCTATTGTTTTCTTCTTAAGGGAAATAAACTACAACAGAGCACACTGCCCACCGCTGATTGCAAGCTATGCCAAGTGAGGAGATAAAAGAAACACATTTAAGAGGATATTTTTAAAAAAGAAAAATTCAAAAACATACCACATTCATTTTCATATGAGTGGATCAATGTGAAATTTGTCTTTTATAACTGGAATACTATATCTAAGTGAGCCTGAACGCATTTTTAACACATTTCTAGTTTTCTAAGCCAGTCAAAGATCTAGCATGGTACAATCTCACAGCTCCTGGGAGCTTCCCACCTTCAAGTTTCTTTGCCAAAAACAATGAAAAAAATGTGCAAATTGAGAAATGAAATAAACCCCAAAATTTGGGGCAGAGTTGTGAATGTTCTGATGCTGATGGTGCAAAGTGTCTCAGGGGCATCTGAGCTGCTTAAGAAGCCTGCTGTGGCATGATGTGGAACGCGTGCATCTGCTCGCCCTGACTGCCTGCATCTGAGGCTGTGCTTACTTTCACCATGGAGCTATTATTCCGCCCCTCAGTCTCTTTTTTTTTTTTTTTTTTCTATCCCTGCACAGAGAAGTAGTGGGCACACTCTAAGCCACATAACAGAATAGTGTCAAGAGAGCAATGGAGATTAATGCTGGCTGAAGTGAGAGTGAACTGGTGACAAGAGAGTATTAGAAGTTCGCTATTTGTGATGTATATTATGGCTTTTTTTTCAATATCTGAGAGGCATTTGGAGAGGCAGAATATTAGGTCTTTATTGATGCAACTCTGGAGAGATGTAAAACAGTGCACTCAAACAGATAGAATGCTGCTGAAAATAATTCTGAAAATACTGTAAGGGGAAATATTGAATCTTCATTCATAGAATCATAGAATGGTTCAGGTTGGAAGGGACCTTAGAGATCATCTTGTTTCAATCCCCCTGCCATGGGCAAGGACACCTCCCACTAGACCAGGTTGCCCAAAGCCCCATCCAGCCTGGCCTTGAACACTTCCAGGGAGGAGGCATCCACAACTTCTCTGGGCAACCTGTTCCAGTGTCTCACCGCCCTCACAGTGAAGAATTTCTTCCTTGTATCTAGTCTAAATCTACCCTCTTTCAGTTTATAACTGTTACTCCTTGTTCTGTCACTATCTGCCCTTGTAAAAAGTCCCTCCCCAGCTCAAGGCCTCTTCAAGGCCTCTTTCTGTGATGTGAACATTGCTGCAATCCTTGGTGACACTAAGTTAGTACTGGACAGCATGATTGACAGTGATATAATCCTGGGGACTGAAATCAGCCAGAAGTGTCCCCTGCTGCAGCTGTGCCCAGAGCTGCAGTTACCGCTATGACACAGCCATGACCAGGTGGCAGCAAAGAACCAAAGCTTTTGGTGTAGCTCCATCCTCTCCTCCCCAAATCTCTCTTCCCAGCTCTTCTGTTCCCTGCCCAATAACACAGGATCTGAAGACCTTATATTTATATTTTCCCTTCTCTGCTTAAGAAGTCGGTAATCTGAGGGGTTTCCTTACCACTGTTCTCACAGTAATAAGGATCAGGAGTTGAAAGCTGTGAAATCAGTCAGCACAGGCTTAGAGATGAATGCACAGGGAATATACACAGAGAGAGCTGATGCTTTCCATCACAGATGCAGTCAGCTTCAACTTGACTCCAAGTACTCTGACACAGGCAGTGATGTGGGTATCTCAGCTAAGTGGTAATGCTAAATAACTCAGTGTCGTGTTGTTTTGTCAACAAGATCCATTCTAAGGCAAGCTGATGGATGAATATGTCACCTTGGCAGTAGAAAACTTTAATTTGGGTGAGAAGACCTCTGTCTGTTCCTCTTCTGCTTACTCACACACTGCAATTTGCATAAGCAATAACCATGCAAATATAAACCAGTGCTGCAACATGTATGGCCCCTGATATTTGTTCTTATGCAAAGAGAAATGACATTAGGAAAATAGTATAACTGCTTATTCTAATAGCATGATATGCAGATTGCAAGATCCTTGAAAATGCAATGAAAATTCTCTTCAGAGACAGAACAAGTAGGCCCAGACCTGTTCTCTCTTGACCAACTACGATGTGCAGGAGAACGCAGCAGCTAATCCCCTGCCAGCTCTGGCAAAGAGGAAGAGCCCAGACCCTCTGTCATAGTGCTTCCCATGAGCAGGAGCGAGCAGCCTCTGTGCTTGGTCCTTACAAGACTCCCATCACTCGTATAATCATGGAATCATAGAAGTTGAAAGAGAACTCTGAAGATCACCCAGTCCAGCCCCCTCGCTAAATCTGTTCCCTACAGTAGGTCACACAGGAAAGCATCCAGGCAGGTCTGGAATATCTTCAGAGAAGGAGGCTCCACAAACTCTCTGCCAGACTGTACCAGTGCTCTGTCACCCTCACAGTAAATTTCTTCCTCATGTTTGTATGGAACTTCCTGTGTTTGAGTTTGTACACTTTGCCCCATGTCCTGTCACTAGGCATCATTGAAAAGAGCCTGGCCCCATCCACTTGATATCTACCCTTCAGATACTTATAGGCACTGATAAGATCCCCTCTCAGTCTTTTCCAGGCTGAACAGACCCAGGTCTCTCAGCTTTTCTTTGTACAGGAGATGTTCCAGGCCCCCAGTCATCTTTGTGGCCCTCCACTGGACTATCTCCGGGAGGTCCCTGTCTGTCTTGAACTGAGGAGCCCACAACTGGACACAGTACTCCAGGTGAGGCCTGACCAGGGCAGAGTAGAGGGGAAGAATCACCTCCCTCGACCTGCTGGCAATGCTCTTTTTAAGGCACCCCAGGGCCCCATTGGCCTTCTTGGTCACAAGGGCACACTGCTGGCTCGTGGCCAACCTGTTGTCCCCTAGGACACCCAGGTCCTTCCCTGTAGAGCTCCTCTCCAGCAGGACAGCCCCTAACCTGTGCATTTCTCAGGTGTAGGACTCTACACTTGCATTTGTTAAACCTCATTTGGTTCCCCTCTGCTCAGCTCTCCAGCCTGTCCAGGTCTTGCTGAATGGCAGCACAGCCTTCTGGAGTGTCAGGCCCTCCTCCCAGCTTCATATCATCAGCAAACTTGCTGAGGGTGCATTCTATCCCCTCATCCAGGTCATTGATGAAGATGTTAAACAAGAGCAGACCCAGTACTGACCTGTGGGCAACACTGCTAGTTGCAAGCCTCACATTGTTAGCTACAGGCCTCCTCACTCTGCATCCCACCACGCTCCTGGCAAAGCAGGATTCCAGAAAGGTGACACCAAGTGATGGAGTGAGAAATGTATTTCCATTTAAGGCAATAGACCGCTTGTTTTTTTCTCATATACACCAAACAGATCAATTTCACTTGCTAATTTAAGGCTGTGATTACAAAGCTGGGTGGATGTCAGTGATCTTCAGACGAGAAAAGAAACACATAACTGTTTACTGAATATTTATGTGCGCAAGAGAGACATACAGCACCAAGACACTCTGTCACTGTAAGGTATGGAGAATGCTACATGGCTTGATATCCATGTTGTTTCAACATCCAAAGACAAAATGTGCCAGGAATCTAGCACGCACCAACAACCACCCATTTATTAAATAGGGAACCTTTCTAATGACAATGGGCCAGAGGAAGTGTGCCAGCACTAGCTTGTGCGTCAGTTCAGCACTAGCTTGATCTATGACCACCTTGTGCCTCTTTATTTTATTTTACTTACTAAATTCTGGTCTCATTGTCAACAAATCTGTCACTGAGTAGGAAAAAGGAGGGGTAATTATTCAGGCCTTTGCTCCTGTCAGGAAAAAAAAGTGGAAAGCTCAACTTCAGTAGAATCATTGTATCTACTGTTCTGTGGATACTCCCTGAGGATTGTCTACTCAAGAACTACTCTCTCAGAATAAGAGAGCTGATTCAGGCCAGATCTTGCTGCTAAAATGTTGCTGAAGTGACACACCAGAAGTGAATCTCTGTTATTACGATTCAAACTAGAACACCTACATTTAAACAATGTATTTATTAAGGAAGTATTTAGGCTAGGTCTCAGATTTAAGTGATGCAGAGATAATCAAACCTTATTTTTTTTTTCTCTTAAAACAGAGTATTTTCTGCTTTTCTACTTTGCAATGCTACTAGGAGACAGTGCTTACAACACATAAGACAATTGTACCTGATTCTGAGAGGATGTTACCACAAGTTTGTAGCATCAGTGCCTTCAGTGCAGATGAAGTAGCAAAAAAATTGAATTGAAATTAGCAAAAAAAAATTGAATTCTGGGATGATTTAGCTTTTTTTTTTTTTTTTAAAAAAAAAGACTGAATAAACACATTTCTCATCTCTGCAGAATAAACATAAAACTCTCATTTTATACTTTTTTTTTTCTGTGCTGAATGTTCTGTCTTTCAAATATCTCCAGCAAAAAGGAGAAGGAAGATGCTTTTATTGTATAAGGATGGTTATCTTGTAGCCATTTTGCAGATCTTTTCATACTTCGAGACGAAAGCAAAGGCGAGAAGGCCAGACTGGGGCACTGGCTGCAGCCTGCGGTGCTCACTGCAGCCACCATGCTGCTATAGTGTTTTGTAGCATCATAGAACCGATGGGTCCTAGTCATATTTGATTCTCACAGGCTGCATGAATAAAACACAAAAAGCTTGCTCGTATCCATCATATAGATTTTCTACATTTATGACATGGTGTATCAGCTTTTAGTGAGAGGAGGGTGAGAGGGAAACTTAAGGGAAAGCAAAACGCACAGGGTTTGCATGGCAGACAGGAGCCTTCTCACCCGCTGCCAGTTGGCACTGCTGCGTGGCAGTGCCTGTTACAACTTCAGTCCCTGCTGTTACAGGTTCCATTATGATTTCTGTGCATTACCCAAGGTATTCTAAAACCTCATCTGGTCCAGACAGAAAATGAATACATTTGGCAAAATTTGCGGCATATATGTGCAACCCTTCCCCGCCCCCCCC
>WBMW01005781.1:90979-114257 GCA_013396635.1 Penelope pileata
GTCAGAGCTTTTAGCATATTTTAAACAAAGAAAGGCTGAAATTAAACTGCCTGCACACTCCTTCTAACAAACCCTTAGAACAGCTGATAAACGCTTCTCCTTTTTCCTAGCACCCAGGTACCAGCACAGCCCTGACACCATGTGCAGTGGGTGAGCAGCTGTCTGTCCAGCCACACAGCACGGAGCATGGGAGGCCTGGTGGGTGAGCACTGGTGCTGCAGGGCCTGTGTAGCAGGCAGCCAGAGGGGAGCAGCATCAGTCCCAGATGCGCGAGGTGGGCTGCGGCATCCAGCTGCCCTCGCCAGTGCTGCATGGTTGTGGGAACACACACTGCCCTGAGCAGCTCTGCACAAGCTCTTCTTCCCAGCATGCTGGCTTCTCCTCAGCCAACCCTGCTGCAGGTCACATAGCAGCCATCACTGTTCTGCTGCATTACATTTAGCTTTTCACACTAGCTGGGCAAAGCCTGCAACTGTTGGTTGGGCTTACTCCACTTATTTCAACTTAAAATTTCACATTCCTTAAATGCTGCTGTGCTTTGGGTTCTCCAAGTTCTGAAAGGGATGCTAAAATGATGTTCAACTTGCTTTGCTGCTTTTTCTAAATGTGCTGCCGTGTGCTACCTCTGTCTGGCTTGAGTAGTGAAAGCAGACTGGTTTCACTTGCAGGTTCTCACTCATTGTTCTTCTTTCCACAGTGGCATTTCTTTTTTAGTCATTACAATCATTAGATTCTCATCTTCGCTCTTTCACCCTTTCTGACATTAAAAGCAAAGATAAACTTGAAAGGTTTCAACGAAGCACAGAGTGTCCCTATGTCATCTCTTGAGAGAACTGTGACACTAATCCATGACAACAAAAGTAAGGAAATACAGTAATTGATTGGATGCTTTCAGTAATCTCTGCCTTTTATTACGTTTTTCTCCACTGCTTTATGCACACCAATTTTGAGATTTTTCATGCCTAAGTCACAGGCATTTTAACATCATTTTCCACAATTCTACATATTTATTGTGTCTTAAGACGTTTTATTAATATGACAATTACTGATGAAACGTAACAGTGGAACTTGTGCTTGGTATAGAACCAGAAATGGTACACAGAATTGGCATGGAGATATTGTATATTTATCTAATGAATTTTTATTTGGATTCTGATAACATCTTGTAGAAATCAGGGCTAGTGCCATTTTCATGAAAATTTCCACAAACTATCTTGAGGCAAGTATGTAGTAACCGGGTGTTGAAAAAATGTACTGCAGAAACAACTCTAGACAAGTACAGTCTGTATTACTCGGGAAGTTGTAACAAGTAAATACTTAAAATGCATCCTTGAAATATAATGATACATAAATTCCTAATCTAAGCATCATCAGCACAGGGACTATTGGTGTAGGTGGAAACATTTCTGGGGATAGAGAGCTGGTTCCTTTTTCTCTTTGTTTTGTCAAAATGGAATATTGCACTGAAAGTGCAATGGAGAACTGGTATGTGGACTGGAGATGTCCAGAAAATCCCCAGCCTTGCCAACAGCCTGTCAATAATTTTGTCCTATTGGCAAAAAAATAGTTGGCTGGGAAACAACCTTTCTGTCTGCAAAAAATTTCAAAATATCTTTTGTTTCCATATTGGCACCAGAAAATTCTTTTGGGGAAGATGAGAAACATCTTACAGATCAGTAGAGAAAGCGTAAAACTGTGCTTTCCATTAATGAAAGCGATGGTCCTGAAATGACCAGAAGCACAAAGTCCGTCATGGCCCAGAGAAGCCCTTCACATTTCTGTGTTGTTGCTGTTGTCAAAACTGCTACATTCCTGTGAAACTTTCAGCTTCAATCAACAGCTATCCTTAGATGGAAAAAAACTTTCTTGTAAATGTTTCCACCTGCCGTGTGGAAGGCAGGCTCGCTCCTGTGCCCAGCCGTTGCCATAGGGCCATTTGAAGCAGTTGTCAGGGCTCCATCCTGGGCCTCTGTTATTTTAATTGGAGAAAGGAGGAACACAAAGCTGGGGATGCCACTCACTTGGAAGTCAGACTCTGCAAACCCAAAGCTGCCACAGATACTAGGGCTGCCAGTTAATCAAACAAGCAGTTGTTACAAAAAATGTGGTATTTTCTCCTAAAACTTCTCAGAATCAGTAGAATTAGATATATCTCCCAGCTTTAAATGAACAGAAAACTTCCACCACTTGCCTATGGATATTTTTCAAAGATAAAAAGTGTTCATTTTGTTTCTTTGCTTTAAATGAAATAGATGCATACAACCAATGATTAAAACAATTTAAAATACCACCATCCTTGTGACAGTGAGGAGCAGAGCCTGCTGACACCTAGATTGATTGGGCAGAGGCACAGCCAGTGGAGAGGTCTTAAAATGACAAACAGGGTAGGTAAGGCACCCATTTCCCACACACGCCAACTGGTCACAAGTCCTCCTCCCACTGGAGCAGCTTTGGGGCTGAGGAGCACCCCAAAGCTGGGCACCTTGGGTGCAGGCTGGCTCCTGTCTCCTCTGCCAGGTGCAGCTGTGCTCCAGAGGGTGCCACTGTGGGCATGCAGGGGGCTGGCAGGGCGAGACAGGCAACGTAGCCGACTTAAGACTCTTCTTTATAGAATTGCTTGGTAATTAGAGAAAATGCCTTTTGATTCAGTATTTACATTGTAATTGGATTTATCCAGGAAAATGATTTTGGATTTGGTTTGACAAGGTTTGAATTGCAAAACAAGCTCTGCAACTGTATTAATCAAGTCAGGCTGCTATCAGAATGACAGCCTGTTTTGCCACAGTGAGACTTCTTTGTTGGTAGACTCTAGTGCCAAAATAAGCAGAAATGATGTGCTTATTCTCTAGGGGCAAGTATAGGCCAGTGTGTTTTCAATTCACCCTTTGAAGGCATACCCACAAAATGATATAGGTGTAGGTCCTGTCAGCAGCTGCTTGCAGCTGATAGGGTAGCAGTGGGAATGCTCTGCTGCCCAAGCCTTTGCAGCAGGCAGACACTCTTCCAGCTGCAGCTCACTGTATGGGAAAGCTCAATTTAGAGGCAGCATTTGGCGCCCAGCATTATGGTCACTTTTCAGGGGATGACCTACAAGCCTGAATCACAGAATCAAAGGGCTTGGAAGGGACCTCTAGAGGTCATTGAGTCCAACTCCGCTTCTAGAGCAGGTTCCCTTGTGCAGGTCACACAGGTAGGCATCCAGATGGGTCTTGTGTATCTTCAGAGTAGGAGACTCCACAATCTCCCTGGGCAGCCTGTTCCAGGGCTCTGTCACCCACACTGTGAAGAAGCTCTTATGCATCACCCTGTAGCTGACGAGCAAAAGTGAAATGTGGCAAGAGCAGTGATGCCCATGTAGATGACACCAGTCCTGCCCAGCCCACCAAGAGACCTGAGACCCATCTCTGCTCCATGCTGCTCCCCTCCTGAGGGCCACCCACTGGAGCCATGGGGCTGTGCTGGCAAACATTTCACCTGCTTTCCTAAGGGCTCTGCCTATCTTCCTCCATTACATGCTTGGAAGTGCATCCATCCATGCCCATGACGTGACATGTCTGCCCCTGTGATAGAAGAGTATGTAGTGGACTCTCTTAAGGCCACATTATAATGGAAAGATGGGGAGCTGCAGTGTCCCAATAGGAGGCGATGTGTCCCACCCCCCACTAAAAGATCAGATAATGCCACTTTAACATAATAATAAGCCCTTATGTAAGTACTTTTAATGTGAATGTTCACAGACAAAAGAAGGTCTTTGCCAAGGTCTCGTTCCAAACCTCTTAATTAAAGGACTAGTCCTGTTAATTTCATAAGATTACTTGCCTAAATACACACCACTCCTGTGAGGAAAGTGGTGTATTATTTAGCCGTAAACAAATTAGACAATGCTGAGCAGATTGACAGGTGAAGAGACCATTAAAAGATGAAAAGGAATCACAGAGTCTGTTTTGTTTTGAATGTTTGTTTGATTACTCTTTAGAAGGGCATGAAGTGGAAGACATTCTTGTTTTGTTCTAATCAAAAGTAATCCGATTCTCTCCTAACCTTCATTTTAGTAGGCTAAATAAACCAGCCTATGGAAATGTCATTGATTTGCCATTCCTTTCTAAGAGAGGCTCCTGTATATCCTCAGGACACTGCACCTGCGAGTCTTGTGTCCCCCAAGCACTTTGGTCTGTTTGCTTTTCTGAGCTCCTCATGTGGCTCGTATTCACTGAGCTTGGGAGCTTCTCCCACTGAAACTGATAGCCTTGTGGGTGGTGTGCTGCTTCAGGCTAAGCTGGGTAAGCAGAAGCTAGAAAACAAAACATACTTCGGAAGTGTCAGGTGCATTGGTAGCAACGGAAAATACAAATCAGAGAGGGAAAATACAAATCAGAGAGGGAACAAGATCATTTCCATTTAAATCATGTTTGCAGTTCTTCATAACTTTCTGCCTTAAGGTACCTGTAACAAAAGTCCAGGAAATGTTTTTTTCCTGCAGAATCAGCTGTAGGGCCTACAGCTTGGTGTAAAAATAAAGATGTCAGCACTCAGCCTTAAAGCATAATGCCTTCTTATGAACGCTTTTCCTTGTGAATGTTGGGTTTACTTTGACTAGATGCTAAGTCTTTGAAAATTGGATTTGCATATGGTCATTGATAAAGTCCATATAAGCATTTGTCAACAACTGCTAAAAGATCTGCATTCTGGTTTTTGTCTTACTTATCTGTATTCAGGCTTTTAGAGCTCCCAAGCCAAAAGTCCTACATCCAGATATCTTCACCAAAAATTATGCCTTACTGAAAAATTACTGTTATTTTTCCCCTTGCTGAAATTTTGTAAGTAAGGAGCAGTAAGGAGCAAGGGTGTTACTAGCTGGCAGAAGTACACTATGTAGGTCGTTCCGAAAGTCTACCGGGTGTATTTCAGGCAGCTTTCTCAGTGAGAGCAATGTCACTTCGGTAGTTTTTACCATATCATCACAATTATCTCAACTGTCCTTCAAAAGCCTTCCTAGAATTATTCCATTCTTAAGTGCCATTGGCTTTTCTGATTAAAAACAGAAGTTTTAAATAGCTCTGATTTTTGGTCTTTGGATTGTTTTGAAGTGTCTCCTTTTAACTGCAGAAGACAGTTTGAAAATCACACCCTCTGAAGCATTACAAAAGGCAAATAAACATGGAATTTCAAAATCACCCCCTAGGGTCTTTTTTTACGTAGGTCACACCAAAAGTAATACCTCCTATTTATTTCCATGGAAACTACAACAGATACAAAGAGCACAATAACAGTGTTTGATAGAGCAAATCCTCAGCTACAAAACACTCTTTTTCAACACAGTCATCACCATTAGCTGATTTGCATGGGTGAGCTGATTGAGACAATCTTCATTTCGTGGTGTGACAGCTGTGCACAGTCATCCAGAACATGGTTTGTCTTTCACATTGCTGCCACCACTGCAGAGATGCATCACCCAACACCACACTGTGCTCCCATGCACTGTTTGGGCTCCATAAACATTGAGCAAGCATTGATGACTGTCAACGGATGCCATTTGTTCTACATGGAGGAATTCAATTCCACACCTTTGCTCCATCCACACTCCCATGTCAGACGCCATTTAGTCAGACTGCCCCTCTGCTGCCATCTGTCACAAGGCAACAACATAGAACGGGATATTGGTGGAAGGTTCAATGTCTGCTGCCATACCACCAACATCCACTTCTGATGTCATGGGCCAACAGAATAAAATAGGAGGCGTTAATTTGGAGCAGGTCTTGTACATTTCCTTTGCCATCAGTAATGCAGTAATCCTTTGCCATCAGTAATCACAGGTTGTCACCTCCTAGCACATGATATTTTGGAAGTTTTAGAGTTTTGTTTGTTTGTTTATTTGTTTTCTAATGATGGATACTTTGCAAATGTGTTTAATAGTATAATCTAATTCAGTGAAAAACAATTTATTGCTGCACTAAGAGCCTCAAAACAAACTTAGTCAATAATAAGAATACAAGCTTTGTTTTCTAATGAGGTTGACACATGAAGTCTACATTAACAGAACAAAAGAGATATTTACATATTTTTCCTTATGCACATTTACTTTCTGTAAATGCTAGGTTTTGTTTCATGCACTTTCTCTGGTAGTGAACACTGTCAAGGATGCAATGATAGTGAGGAGCAGCATACACAAGAGCTGCTGTTATACACACACTAGGCATAGCCTTTACTGAATGTAGGGTTTTACATTAGAATAAAATTTAAAGTATTTAAGGCAATATAAGTAAGAAGTTCTTAAAGGCAACTAAAAGATTTCTTTTTAATTATAGCTTTATTGTCATAGGTTTATTAAAATAATCCTCAGCAAAATTAATTTCCTTCCTAGGAGAAGAACATTGAATTAAAAGAAAAGTAATTCCAAATCACGCACTAAGATACCCAGTAGTGGTTAAATTTCATCAGTGAGCATTGCATCTAATGAGTCCAGTTGCGCAGCTACCCAATTAAAGTATCCTTGTTGTGGTGATTAGTCTGAATTAAATACATGCCACCAAGAAGGAACTAGCTGTTTAATTAGTTCTGTTACAACACTGTCTTTTTAAACCTGTTACTACCTCAAACTGCTACATACAGATAAAAATATATTTGTCATTAAAGACATGAACTTGGTACCAAAGATTGAGACATCTGTTTTACTACAAGTATCCATGCTGCATGCAATTTCTTTTGAACAATTACAGTTTGGTATTGCTTTATTCCTACTATTTTTTTAAGCAAATAAAAATGATGGAACAAAACCTTGAATGAGTGGCTCTGATAAACGAACACTGAAGAAATGTTATTAATTTAAAATCGTTGAATGGGCTGACTGGCAATGCAGCCTGGAAACCCGAGTGAGAGAAGCAGAAAATCTGAAAATGCTGTAAGCTTTAAATAAAACATAAAAACATTTTGTGTGCGTCTGTGTTGGGGGAGGACCATTACACATAAGTCGGTGTTTGATATGTGGCATATAATTACAGGAAGTTTGTTGAAGGTGCCATGATACCTGTCAATTATCAGCAGGCAGAAAATGCAGATAACATACATAATTCATCAGCACACTGCCCTTTGTTGTTAGGCTGACTGATTTAGCTCCATAACATAACTGCTTATTCAAAACATTTAAATTCAAATGAAATACTGTTACCTCTTCATAATGCGTTCAGTTATTATGCTGATTCAGATGCATACATATGCATTTCTAAATGTTAGCAAGGAAGAGTACAAGTACACAAATTTGCATGTGCACACAAACCTGTTGTATTATGAGGAAAAAAGCAGTTATTTGCATTGGTCAGCCTTTATATTCTTAGACGACAGAATGTGTTAGTAAAATGACTTTTAATAGAAAATAGATAACAATTATAATGATGACGATGTCCTTAATGTATTTATTTATTCCGCTAGTTTCACACAAATTATTTCAATAACTGCAAACATAATTTAATATTAATAAAAAGTCAGTGTAGATATCAATTCAGCCTGATTTCTCCCGCTATGGCCTTTAATTGTGCTTGCTTGAAGTCAGATAGAGCTTAATAAAAAATCAGTCTTTCTAGATATGAGCTAGCAGCAAGTGTGGATCAGATACTGAAAGGAAGGCTTTTGTACTTCTTTTTCTCAGTATTCTCATTTAAAATGAAAAAAATAAAAACAATAAGAAGAAAACGTGGTAAAACTGAAAGGATAACAAATATAAGGCTTATCAAGGGAAATGCATTCTACAGAAAGATGTTAGCAGTTGTTCACTCTCACAAGGTGAGTGGGAGCAAAAAGCTCTTTTTCTTTTGTAAGATTTCCACAAGGTTTGAACTTCCGTGAGTGATGAGTGCATTCGCCTCCATACAAAAGGAAGTCATGAATGCTCTCGTTGCGTACGAAGGTCTGTGCTACTAAGACTGCTACAACCTGATGGATGCATTTCCTGGATGAGGAAGTTGTTTGCATTTTCCTGTGTCTGATTCTGGATAGGTATATGTAAGATGCGCCTACAGCACGGTATGTTTACTTTTACTTTATTGTGTATAGCAAAACCCTGTATATTATTAAATAAGTACAAATACTTTCCATCAACAAATCTTTTTTACTCAGATTATTATTTTCCTATAACATCAAACTCTTGGTGAAACTTTGCTTCTTATCACAAGGTAACTTTCATGTCATGCCCTGTCCTTAACTTCAGCGATAACATTTTGGGTCATACAATGTACATTACTGATGGCAGCAGGTCCTGAGGATGATAAAGGCACTGCATTGTGTGTTCTATAGGTTACACAGCAATAGGCCTGACAGAGATACTACAGCTGCTGTGGTCTTGTGAAAGTCAGTTTGTTTTCTTTCCTCTTCGCTTATCAGGATGCAGTTCTTATTGCCTGATCTTCATGTGCTGTTGATGTTGGGAGGGTGTGACAGCTTTGTAGAATGGCATTGCTACAATTGAATTTCAGACCCTCTGGGTTTGAAATCTTAAAGCAAAACACTAGGGGTATTTGAATCTGGTGTTAGGGATTCTCAGACTAGAAGAAGTGAGGCGATAATCCATAACACAACTCTATAGCCTTCCTCTGGCAGCTGACACCACTGAGCCCGTTGTTGTTATTCTGTTCTCTAGGTGTAGCTGCTCCAAAGGCAGTGGTGAGCATGCCTGACCTTGGCCAAACAAGCTTTGTAGGCTAACTGAAGAAAAAATGGAGTATGCTAGAGCAGGGAAGAACAGGATCACAAGGACAGCAAAGGCTGTGGTTTTGTTAATTCCTATTTTGTTTTTTTTTGTTTGTTTGTTCATTCGTTTGTCTGTTTTTAAGGCAGCATAAACCACCACTGACATGAAATCGGAGCAATAGAAGAGTGTAAGAGGGTAGGAAAAAGGTTCTGGAGTTACAGTAGGGAGACTAGGCAGATATGGATGTCACGTGGCAAGGAGGAATAACAAAATCTTGTAAATCAAATGACATGAAAGAGCTCTGAAAAAGGTAAGTAAGGTAAAAAGATGGGCCAGCAATCTGCTTTCTCCCTCTGGCTTGCAGTAAACCAAGACAGTCACTGGCAGCTTAAACTTGTCTTGAGATCCTCTTCAAGCTTTTATAATTTCCACTGCTGACCTCAATGAGAATAAAATCTCCCACAGCTGAAGGGAAAATCCAACAAGTTCAGCTAAGTAAACTGTTTGGGGTAAAGTTTTCAAAAGGCAGTTGAAGGGAATAGCTAAAAAAGAAGCAATATATTGCATCCCAGCTTATACATTGTCAAAAAAGGATGAGCAGGTTGCAAAACTAGTTTCGTGGCAGGAATTCATGCTGTCCCCCTTCTTTGCATCTGAACATCCTCTGGAGCTTAAGTACTTTACTCTCCAGCTGCCAAGGTGAGATCTGCATTGCCATTCCACTTTGCCTAGTTGTTGCTCAGAGGAAACTATGCCTCTGCTTTTTCAGGACTATTAATATTCCCTGCTGGCATGATTTGAACCAAAAGGGAACAAGTGTTGATGCTCATAACACATGATAATTCACTGTGGAGGGACATACTAATTGTCAGTCCTCTCGTTTCTGATATACTTCCTACGCATAAAATTTAGAATGGCCTTGCCTTAATTTTTGCTTGCTCAGCTGGATTCAAAGACTGTTTCAGTCTTCTTGATGATTAATTGCATGGAGAGATGTCCAGTAAATGTACAAACGTATTCATTTTCTTTTTTATCCTTGCTGTATGGGCTCTGAAACCAACTGATAACTCAGGGCTAGATGGATATGGAGACTTTGTAAGACGTGAAGACAGTCAGACCAGTGACTTCTGAGGAGCAGGTTGGAAAGAAATTTTATTCTTTTGCTTACTGATGTATTGAGGATATTTTTTTGAGAATGGACAGAAACTTCTGTCATACAATAAAGATGTGCCCAGCGGCAGCAGTCACAGAGCATGCCTGAGCCAGGCCTGAATGTGAGTTATAAAAATGTGCCATTTATATCTCTTCCCTCTTGTAACTAATAGAAAGAGCAAAATTGTATTCAAATTTTAATGTAATGGGAAAGTTTCGTGGTTTATGGCACAAATAGTTCTTACAGGCAGAATTGCATAACATACACCAGTAATATAACAATATAATAACATAATATAACAATGATTTGTTCTATGTGAATAGTTAAAACAAGATCTATAAATAAAGAATAAACATTTTCTTCAAACATACTGTGATAGGCACATTAGAGTATCACATTCTGGAATTGGTCAGAGACCATGCTTTCTATGAAATGTATTACAGATTCTTACCATGTTGTTGATACAGATAGTTGATATCCACACAATCTCATATTACTTACAAGTTCAAGTAGATAACAAACATCGAGTAATGTTTGTGTGGCTTGAAGATGAACATAGAAATAAAAATGAAAACACTATAAAGTGACAAAGCTAAATAGCTGCTTTAAAATATCATATATAACCATATATGTAATATTCATGGTCAGTATTAAGACAGTGGCTAGTTTCTAGCAGAGACAAACTCATGAGCTTTGACAAGGGAAAGCTGGCTTGCAGGTCTCCCAGAAAAGTTGTTGTCAAGGACTTTCACAGTCTCCGTTCAACTTTCATGTTTGGTAAAACACAGGGCACAATCCCAGTTACTCAGATGGAGGACAAAGGACTTTAATTCTCCATTATGCAGTGGACTGCTGGCAGTGAGTAACAGGTATTATGATAACTAGACTCAGACACATACTAGGCACTTATCATTTTTCAGATTACTTAAAATAGCATCTGCTTTTCATTATAGGGTTTTCAGATGCAGAACCTCAGATGGTATAAATTATCAAGTCCATTGAAGTTGATGAGAACTATGATAATTTACACCAGATGAGAATCTGAGCTGCCGTTGGAGATACAGCCTCACTATAGGAATTGTAAGTGAGAAATGCTGCCTCGTAGTTGAAACAAGGAGTCTGGAAAATCATTTGATCTGACTGTGTCAGTCAGCTCATATGTTAAAAGGAAAGTGTGAGAGTCTGGGGAATGGCTGCCAGTTTGTAGATAGGATTTCATTGTAATTTAAAGTGCAGATTAGACCCTCCTTTTTGTAGCAGAAACAAAATGACATCTATGGAGCTCAAACAGCCCTCAAGAGTACCTCAACCAGGAATACTTTCAGCTTGGTGGAGCAGTTAACTTGCTGCTCCTAACAATTGACTCTTATCACAGCACTTCAACATAAAAAATGAAAATGAAAATCTCATCAGACACTCAAAGATCCAAAGTTAAAGATGATTCTTAAAAGCATGCAATCCCAAACTGGAGTTTGTGAGACATGGAAGCATAGGACTACTCACCCAAGTGTTTCAGGTGTATGACATAAGACACGTCTGTGGAAATTGGATGGTTTGCTTAGCTGTAGGTTATTATTTTAAGTATAATCAATCAGCTTTTCTGATTCAAAGATGAATAAGGAAGTAGCAACACATCACAAGTACTCCTCAATGAGCAGGGACCAATGAAACAACCTTCATGACAGTACTGTTACTCTTGTTTCCATTGACTTTGAAGATCATTGAATTTATTAGCTTCTGCAACATTCTATGTTTTCTGCACAGGAAAACACTGGGACCTTTCTCTGATATATATATATATTAAATACATCCCTTTCTCATCAGTATCAAAGTATTTAAAGTGTGTTGGAGACTTGCATAGGATACCAAGGCCAACTTTGCACCAAAAGGCTGGTAAGAAGAATTGCTATCAGGTATAAGGTTTCATCTTGGAGGAAGCTCAACAGAAAATTCAGATGATCATAAAGAAAAATGTGTGGCAGCAGGGATACAAGCATCCATTTCTTGTCAGGGACTACTTTGAATGCTGTTCTCATTCAAACATGCTCCCCAACTTATTTTGAATTTCTTACATAACTATTTTCTGTTTTCAAGTTCTTGTCACTGCACAGAGGTCCCTTTTGTATAAGTTCATATTCAGGTCAGGTTCAGAGAGGCTTCATAGCCATCAGAGACAGGACATTGTCTTTCTGCCAATGCGGTTTTGCCCCAAGCTGCAAGAAGGCTGAAATAACCATTGTAAGGGATCTTTGCATTTCTTACAACTTGAAGAACGAAAGATTTCAGCCAGGCAGACATAGTTTTAGTTTTCTATGAGCAAAGATGGAACTGTTTTGCATTTTTTTTCCTTTAGGACTATGTAACACTTTACAAGAGCTCAAACACAAGCTGTGAGTTCTAGACAAGCAAAAACATCAGGTGTCCATAAGAACACATCCTCGGTACATTTAAAATCATGCAGGAATACTACAGTTGATACTAGGATTGTTAATCCACAACAGTATTCCACTTTCTATAGATGGTTACAAGCATATATAGCAGCATAGAATAACCAGATGAACAGTTAATTCACAAGGTTATTGCTCAGAAACCAGAATAAATATCAAAATTCAGCACGTGGCTGGTTGTTCTCTGTGTATATCTTTAGGACAGGCTTTTCTGCAGTCTGCATCCCTTGTCAGACTATATCATTTAGGCAATTATTCTTATTGAATTGCTGCAGTGCATTGATGCTACAGTACAACTGTTAGTATCCGTAGGTAAAAAACGGAAGCGTGAAATAAGCCCACAGCAGAGCTGAAGGAAGAACCAAAACCAGATTGGTCCCTACCAGATATAAGGCTAGGTCATCTACTGTGACCATCTGGGGCTGATGCCTTTTGTCATAGAAGTCCCTGACATTTCCTGAACCACTTTTCAGGTCAGCTAGAACTTGTCTTTAAAGAAAGACATCTCCTGAGGCTGAAACTAGTAGAAATGGAAAACTCATTGTAATTCTCATCAAACTGCATCAAAGGTTAGCTACTCATTATTTAGGGAATATTGTACCACTCAATTTTAGTCTGATTTTGTTCAGTTTCAACAACAACAATTGGATCATGTTATGACCTTGTCAGCAATGTTGAAAAGACAGGTATTAAGTTTCTGTTTCACTGCAGATACGTTTGGACTTCAATCAACACACTTTTCTGTTTGACAAACCAAACAGAAAAGCTTCCTTGCATCACTCATCCTGCATCTTACAAATCAATGTTTTTTCTGGTTCTTCTCTCAACATTTTCTGTCTACCAGCAGTCTTCTTGAATTTTAAACTGGACAAAGGAAACTCCAACGAAAATTATTTTGAATTCTAAATGCAGAACTAGTATTGCCACTGTATTACCTAGAGATTTCCTTCTCTACAGCCAAGAACTACATTAGGCTTTTTCACAAAAGCACAATATTAAGCAGTTCATTCATTGTTGCCTTCCTTGACAAATCCCTCTGCACCTCTTCATTTCCCCTCCAAATCCCCAAACAAAAACAAAAGATGAAAAAGGAAACAGCAGCATTAACTTTGCCGTAATGTGACTGATAATTAGACCATAGGAATTAACTGCAGACATGGTTTTATTTCCTTGTTACAGCTGTACCAATACACTTGCTGAGAAATGATCTGGGCAATTCTGTTGGGCTCTCACACTGACACTAGCGAATCTGGGAGAGACAAAGAGGAATGAGTGCACAGAAAGAATTTTTATTTATTTATTTATTTATTTATTTATTTGAGAACCATTGGTTTTAAGGCTATTTTGTGTAAGTTGGGCCAGTTAGGTAAAAGATCCTCCAACAACAGGATTGTCTGTGCAGGGCAAAAACATGGTCTGCAGACTTGCTGATGATTAGATGAAAGCGTAGTCTTGAATGACAGCAAACATATACATGTGAAAAGATAACGCAGGGCAAAGAAAGAGTAATAGAAGCATCCACAGTGTAAGAAAAATATTTAAAAAAACTAACTCAAAGTTCAAAAGAACAGTTAATCTATAGGATGGGAATGCTGGAGCATTCCTCTGAGATGCCTTAATAAAGTTGTTCAAGTGTGCAACATAATTATGTTTTACAGATGGTCATAGCCATGATGCCCAAAAAATTGCAGAAAAACAAGCCGGAAACCTACACTCCCCTAAAATAAAAGGCTGCGCTTTTTAGGGAATTGTATTTTGAGAGCCCCTTACTCAACCAACCTTCAATGGTCTGGGTGTCTGTTCTGTTCCAACTGGAGCTCTAGTAGTTGGTGGGTAGACTAAATGGATGGGCAAAAAGGACAGTGTGCTTTCACTGTTCACATACACATTACTTAATAGTTACCCACAAAACACTGGTCTGCTTACACCCAGCCACCCAGCTCATTAAGCAAAGTCCTTTGGACCTCATAATTGGCTTATCTTTGTTGTATATTACATCTCCAATCTTTTGGGTTGTCTATGAGCTTTAGTTATTTCTTTTGCACAGACTTTGATGACATGTAAAACAAATGTCAAATAACACAAGACCAAAACCAATTCCTAAAATAATTCTAATGTGCTCAGTCAGAATCCCCGATTTGCTACTTTTTTTTCAACTGTCAGTTTACCAGTATTCTATTAATTAACAGGTCATAGTGACTAGATTAGCAAGATGTATGTGTTGTGCAGTAGTAAGTCAAAATGCCTGGAAGAAGTCTAAGAACTACATAAACAGTACTGTTACATAAACCTGCATGTTTATCAGATGTGTTTTCTAATAAAACTGTGGTTGGATCTATTATTTTATAGACTCATAGTTTCTAAAATTAGTTCTACTGATTTCCTTAAATAGTTTACTGATCAGACTGATACTAGTTATGTATATTTTTTTTTGCCTACATAGGTGCTAAATTGAAGACCAGTAATAATCTAGATTGTCCTATTTTACCAATTCTTTGCCAGTACTCTCAACTTTGTCAAGCCCTCTGGATTGTCTTTCCCTGTTTTGAATTTATTAAAAACAAAAAATAACACTTCAGATAGCTGCTCAATCAGTTTTAATGTAGACAGTGAATTAAAGTTACCTGAACATGACGCTTTAAAGCTAGTTCTGATGACTAATATGTTCTGGAATTACTACTGGAAAAGGATGTGTTTTCTTAACTTTTGAAGTGATAAAAGTTTTGGTTTTTACCCACATGCTCCAAACATAGAAAAAAAATATTTCATTATTCGGTCTCTAGTATTTTAATAGCAACAGTTCCATCATTTCTGTACATTAGTATGATTTTTAGGACTAACATAACTCACCCTAAATGTGCCACTTCTAGTCAGGAGGGCAGCAAGGGACTTGAACGATGCTGTGTTCTTTGCAGACGTAATTGCCTTTTACAGCACTGACTCACAGGAAGTAGTAACAACATAAAATATTCCATCAGACTGGCTGATGTGTTATCCCAAGATGGTGTGCTGAGGCAATAAAGAACATTCACTGTTCTGAGCATCTGTTGAAAGAGCAGAGTCAGATTAAAACCTAGCCAACTTTCAAAAATCAGTTAAAGCAGTTCTGTATTTTCCTACACATTTCCTAAACGACTTGTGAAGCTTATTTACAGAAACATGACTTTCCTGCTATATGATAAATGCACACAGAAGAGGGAACTAACTTAAGCAGAAACAGTGAAGCTAGCCTCAGATAAAAGCACAAGCAAAAACAGAGAAAAATCTTTGTGCTACGTTACTTAAGACAGTTTTTATCACTCTCATCCAGAAATACGTAGTCACATTGATTCTGTTCCTTTCAGAAACAAGTCATATGAAGAAGAAGCAATCTATTTTTCAGTCCATCTTCATTGCATCAGACTGCAAGTTTCCATAGAAAAGATTTCTGCAAAAACACTACAATGTGCAAGAACTACAAAAATTAGTTACTAGACTATGTAAATCGACAGTTTATACCTGGGACTGCAGAAGATTACTTCTGACCTAGAAAGTTCCTTTATATTCTCCTCTGGATTTCAATTCACTGCAGGTTTTTTTTTTCTTTGTACGTGGAAAGCAGAACTTCCACGTTATCTAGGAATTGATGTTCAGTATTTTTTCCCCAAAAACCTGAATTCAATTATTTTTGTGCTACAGTTGAGTGTAAAAGGCTAGTAGCATTTGTATTTTTAAGTATACTTTACACAAAATTAAGGTTATGAGGCTTGGCAGAATGACCACTGGCTACTAATATTTACACCACTATGCTTTCAATTCATCCATTTAGATTGATACAAATCATACCACAAATACTCTAGCTGAGACCAGCTTAAGCTAAAGTAGTAAATTTTGCATTATGTTCACTTTGCAGATGCTGAAGTGTAGTATCATCCAAACTGTCATATGAAACTTGCTTTTTCAGTTCTCAAGCCACTTTCAAATGGTTGTCCTCTGAATGTTAATTTCATTCTTGTGTTGGCAGATCCAGGCAGAACATGTCATTAATGTTACCATGGTTATACTTCCCATTTAGTAAACAGAATGAAATAAACTCATGTTCAATGGCAATAATGTAATTTAGACAAGTCCCCAGTTACTTTTAAAGTGGTTCTTCATTTACACTTCTTAAAAAGCTGAGTCAACATAGGTTAAAGATTCATTTCCAAGCTGCTAGTGTAGAGGACATCATCACACCAACATTTTCAATTTATGTCCAAACATAGCAGACTATTTTTCACTTCTTGGATCCTCTCTGGCAGGAGACTGAGTAAAGGGAAAAAGTTGCCTTCTTCCCCTTAACAGATGCGGTGACTGCAACTCATGAGTACCAGATGGAGGTTGTCACCACAGCATCAATTACTGGGAGAGGAAACTGCAACTTTTGTAAGGCCCACAGCTATTTTAGGAGGATTTTTGTGATGCCAGAATCAGTCCAGGGTGGATCCAATTCCCCTGTTGGTAAATGCCATTTAGAAGGTGGAGCCAGCAACAGAGCTGGCAAAACAGCTGGATTTATACACAAGATCATCCTTCAGCTCTTACATTAGTTCTGCCCTTCTCTTCCTCAGTTCTTCCACACTTCACTCACATTCATATTTTCTTTTTATGGAAAAGATCTCTAGCTATTCAACTGCAGCCAGTAAACTTTTGATTAAAAAAAAAATAAAAACTAAAGTCTTTGTGCTTGTAGAGATAAGTTGAAAGGTCCAAAGCAGGCTGCAAACCTATTCAACACCGGTTATCCAGCTGTGCGCATGGAGAGCTTTGGTGCCTGTGCTGCTGCCCTGAACAAAGTGAAAACTGGACAGAATCTGTCAAGCTTTGCTGCTGCTCAGAACCACAGGATCACAGAAGAACAAGCTGATTTTTGTGCTGGCTGTACACAAACCCCTGATGAGCACATGTTAAAACTACTAACTGGGAAGCAGCTCTGACCCAGGGGACTGGAGAGATTCTTCCTTCTGGGGAGCAGCTCTGACCTGGGGGACCAGGTACCTAGAATCAGACCTTCACTACTAGAGATAAATTCAGAGGCTACAATAGCAACCTGTCTCTGCCCAGAAGCTCAATTTTTCGGAAACACAAAAAAATGTGTTTTACGTGAACAGACCATTGCAGATTTCTATCATTTCTGCTGAAGGATCACAACATCTGCAGGATGACTGATGGAGACATCTGCCTGAGCCTGCAGTCATCCTGACACAGTGTCTCCTACAAGATCTGAACCAGACTACACACCATGTTTCATCTATTCCTCCTGAAGGATTCCAAATACAACCCAGCAGAGGACAGTGTCTAGCAATAAGGCAGCTGTCCCATGAGTTCTGCTTAGCTTACTGAAGGGAAGCAGCATGGAGATATACAAAGTATCAAGGTGTCCTTTCCTCTTCAGTAGTTAAAGGGCAAATTCCTGTGACTTTTAATAATCTGTCTGGAAGAAGCTCAAAGCACTAACTTTCCGGAAACAAATGGGTACACTGTTATTCCAAGTGGAGAAGGGCAGTACAGGCATATCTTCAGCTCATCTTAATCCCTCCAGCACAGAGGAGGAAAAGGAAGAATGCTCTCCCTTTCTATTCAAAGCAACTTCAAAAGTTAGATGCTGTTTAGTGACAGGCTAGTAGAAAAAAAAAAAAAAAGAATTAAATCCCTGCTCCAAGAAAGGGATTCCAATGAAACCTTTGAAGCTACTGAAATAAAAGGAAGTACTGGGTTCTCTGAAAAATTTTTACTGCAGACCTCTAGCCATATCTTATCTCTATCTTCTGAATTTGATTACAAGGCTTAGCTTGAGACATTAGCTATGGTACAATTTCCAAGATTGCGGGGCAGGAAGACTAAGAATAAGGAAGGTAAGGAGATGGAATGTTTATGGGGTGTTTGTCAGAAAAAGAGAAGCACAACATACCAAGAACTGTCAGTACTGAAGTACAGTCATGGATAGCGTTGAAGGAGAGGGGAGGGTTAGAAACAGGCCAATATACAAAGAAAATGCATGTTGTTGGTATAAAGAAAAGGTGAGATCATGTCAGCATTACTCCATATCAAGATCACTTCACACTGGTAAACCGTGTTTAACTCAGAAAATCGACTGCTCCAAACAGATGGAACATTCCACAGCTTAATCACTTGGCTTTGCAGGAAGAATGTGACAAAACAAGAATACATCAATCTAATCTAATCTGCTACAAAATTTCTAATACTTTCTTAAAGCCCTGTGCCAAATGCCAAAGTTTTACTTAGTTCAACTGAACCTGCTGAAATACCATCACCTTTAGATGGCACTTTGCTTGAGGATGGAGTTGATAGCAAATACTGCTATAAATATACAAGTAGAATATCAAATCTGAAAAAAAAAAAAAGAAAATAAAACAAAAAAAAAAAAAAAAAAAAAAAAAACAAACCAAACCAACAAATCAACAAACAAACAAACAAAAAAACTCCAAAAACTCCACAGAATGCTTTACCTTCATACTGGGTCTTTATACCAGATGACACAGCATCTTTTTTCTGCCATACTGAAAATCTTCATCTCTTGATCTCATAGGGTGTCTTAGTTATACAGAAATCCTCATATTTAGAGTGCTCCCTTGCAAGCTTGTCTCTGATACAAATCAAGAAAAAACAGTCTGTTAAACCTAACTGGAAGTTTCAGTCCTAGTAGAGATAGGGGAATTTTGTAATATTTTTTGAACATTAGTAGACTAAGAGGTTAACGACCAGTAATTAAAGTTTAAATTGACTGTTAAGAAAAAAGTCCAGCTCAATTTCCCAGTTTTTCTAAATGTAACCACTTGTGACAAAGTCAGAGGCAGCAGACATCGTAGCCAAGCTTTTTGAAAGAGTGCCAGTTGTTTAAACAGGAACCATTTCAGTGTTGCTTAGCTATCTCTGACTGCTCCTGTCTCTATGCTTTCTGCAGGTCCTCAGTTAAAATTTATAAGGGCATAGTAGTTCACAGGGATTTGGCAGATATCAGAAGCAACAGCCGGCCAGGTAACTACATCTTCTTCTCCTGGTACTGCTGTTTTGACTGTGCTGTTAGAGACAAGGAGGCAGCAACATAGCCAGTGTTTCAGCTCCTGCAGGAAGCTTGCATTTTCAGTTTTTGGTATATTTAAGCTAAGCACTTGTGTGTTCAGCTCTGTCACCATCATAAATGAATCTAGACTCAATGCACTTATGAGAATCTTCAGTGTATGTTGGTTCTCTTCCTTTGCTACAGGTGAACATTTGGGTAAGTAAAGCCTTTTGTTCCTGACATTAGTGGATCAAGGCTTGCATGCCTTTCTTCAAGCAGAATTTCTACCCAGGAATTAATGTATTGCCTAACATAGAAAAGTAGTTATCTGGTCTAATGAAAAGAAGTCTCAAGTAAAGTGCAGTTTAAGGAGAGGAAGATGTATTAAAAGAAAGTTTCTTAGTGCAGGACGCTTATCACTGCAGTGATGTCTCCACTTACACAACCAGCATAGTTTTAACAAAATAGTCCTTCACCGTCTATACACTGTCTGTGCTTAGGTCGTTAAACCATTTGATAGCATTCTGCAAACGATTTATTTATGAACTGGCCTATCATGTTTTTGGTGGAAGATGCTAGACCAGAAGAGACTGTGGAATTTTTTATTAATATTATTGTTATTACTATTATTTTAAGCATTACCATGATTAAGTGTATGTACTTGCAACAAAGAGGAAAAATACCTAGAAGAATTTTTTTTAAGATAGATTGAAAAGTTTTCATGAAATTGGTTTGCTTTTACTTACATAGAAAAAGACAATCCTTCAGAAATAAATTTTCAAAAGCTCATGAGGAATAACACTGTTTTTACTCTGAGAGTTCTTGAACTCTGAAACAACAAACCCAGAGTGATGTTACATATAGTTTCCACTCAAAGACAAGATTTTCTGCTTTTGACATCTTGCAAATGGAAGTAAATTAAAACTCTGAAGAAAGGTGAGACACTCTTACTTCTTTATTCTGAGACTTTGAAATTTTGAACCTTGTAAATCAGTTCAACTTGTTTAATTTTAAGAAGCCACTTGCACATTATCATTTTACTTGCATCAGTGATGCTTTTATCCCTAATAAGTCAGTAGTGAGCTAAACTGTCCCAACAGATATTTCAACACAAGGCTCCTTCTAAGGAAGAAATAATTCCTTCTCAGGGTCTATTCTCAATAAATGTAAACTGAATGTGCTCATTCCTTGAGGATATACAGAGCAGCATTAACTCGAGGAGCTCTGGGACTCTGGCAGACACAATGCCCTCCGCTTCAGTCCATCTCAGAATGACTTCATAAGTCAAATATCAAGCCACAAAAAGGCAGAGGACACAGAAATGAATGTCAAGAGGATTTAGCTCAAATTAAGATGTTTGTCTCTTTATGTTATTTTCAAACACTGGCAAAGTATGCCTAGTATTTTAAGTACATTTTTCTAAATGCTTTTGGATTCTAGCATCTGACTCCATTGTTAGAACCATCATGGAATTTAATTAGAATAAAAAGCTGTTCTTTGAAAGGGCTCTTTCAGCGCTGCTGGTTTATTTACACTTTAATACAGAGACTCTGAAGTCCTAGAAGAGCTGGCAATATTTATCTTAGAGTATTTGATTTGATTTAAAAGGCTAGTAAAAGGCAAGCTATTTTTAACTTTTAAAATTAATAATAGTTTCTGATTGTAACAAATGAAAAATATTTATGAAAACATTTTAAGCCAAAGATGTAGATCAGGTGTGTCACTTCCTTCAACGACTAATCTTCATCAACAGTCATTTGATGGTCTGATTTTCCTGCGCTTGAATTTCCAGAGTTGCTGCACTGCAAAGTGTAGTGATATTCACTACTTTTACCTACAGCGGTGTTTTTCATGTTTTCAAACAATAAATGTTAAAATACGTTTGGAATCCGTAAAACCTATAGCTTTCCTAGAAACTGTCTTTGAACTGCTTTTTTATCAAGAAGTCCTTATAGAAACAGGTTAATAAAAGACTTGCTTTAGCATTGTAAATTTAGCTGTTTCAGTATACCTATAAGTCTTTCTTATATTTGATTATATTAATGCTGTCACATCTTGATTATGACATTTAACTAATGCTTAGTAATTTTGCTTGTGTTTATTCATAAAGCTTTAGCTTTAAGAACCCTCTAGCCTCCTTTCCTGAGTTTCTTCCTTCTCAACTGACCTCCTACCCTCACAGTGTTTAGAAATAGTTTATGCAGCGCATGAATATAGACTCTTGTTCAGCTTAAACGCAGGAATGCCATGTCTCCTCTGAACGGTTCTTCTTGTTCTCATCTTTCCAGATAAGTTTTAACCACCAGAGTGACTCGTGTTGGCCAGCACTGGGCTGCCTGCAATCCGTTTTCTACATACAGGCCATTGTTTGCTTCATACAAAGGCAACTGTGCAGCTGTATGCCATCTTTCTTTCAAATTAGTGCAACTGGTAGAATGCTCAGGCCCTGTATGCATTACAGCAAGGAAGGAGAATGACTGTGAGCGGTCTAATGCTCTGAAACGTAAATAACAAATTCCACTGAGTGGTCACCAAGGGTACTTTTCCAAGTAGCTCACAGAACAGACTTTGATTAAGTGCAGGAGGTTAACCATGCTAGGGCTGCTGTTCTGCAGCCATTGCTTTTCCTCTGTGTAACTCTGGAACACAGACCTTCCACAGCTGTGAGGCAGGAAAAGAGATGAACGTTTGGCTCCGCAAGGTCCTTCCAGAAGAACATCCAATGAAAGAAAAACTAACTACACATTTAAATACAACTGAGGTATGGCTTTAACATATTTTAATTTCTTCCCTGGCCTGTACACATCTTCCTAGCTGCTGTCAGAAAGTTCGAAGTGTTCAGGTGTCCATACTGGTGGGACGAGGGAACATCAGGATTAGAACCTGTGAACTGCAACAGCGCTGCGTCAGCGCCGAGGGAGCCCAAGGAGAAGTGTCCTTGCTGCTCATGGCACAGTTTCAAGAGCAAAGACGCTGATTCCTCTTTGTGAACTCCCCAGCCCAGGAAAGAGAAAAGCTTCAACAGCATCCTGTGTAGCTATTAATATTCACAGTCTCAATGGGAAACAGCTCTTCCTGCTGAGTGGCAGACGGACGAAAAAGGTGTATCTGCGGGCCTTTCTCCGGGATTTCCTAAGAGAAATTGGTGATTTTTCCCAGATCCAAAAAGACAGAAGGATGACTACCTTGTGATAACAGACATTAGGGCTACTTTTTCTTATTGTGGAAGTTCTATTTTTCATTGCCATGCTTCTCACTTTTCTGATTTCTCAGTTTTTGCCGTAACCTTCTTTGCTTTGGCAGGAGGAATTCCTCCCGCAGCATCAACGCGTTATTTTTGTTGCAGCAGGTGGCTAGGACCTGGCGAAGAACAGCCACTTCCCAATTTAGAAGAGCGTTTCTCCTGCTCACCAGACACTTGTTTAAACAGGAACAGTGCCGGTGCGATGCAGAACAAAAACTGCTCCAAGATGTGAAGAATTACTAACAAAGTGACGAGGCCAAAGTTAATTTTTTCCTCTGCTGTCATACACGTAATCGTGAGGGTCATTGCTTTTAGCACACACGTCCCCTTTCCCTGCTGTCAGAAACTGCGGGACCAACGCCTCATTAACAGTGAAGCAGAGTCCCGCCTCCCCGCTTCTCGTCTGGAGCGCAGGGCTCCCCAGCAGCCCCAACGCGCTGCGGAAGTTCAGCGCCTGAACCCAGCAGCCCGCGCCTGGAGACGGGGTGGCAGCGCCCAGGCGGGCAAGGGGCGGATGTCAGCCGACAGCCGGGGCGGGCGTGTGCTCCGGCGGCACCCGGCCGCTGCCCGCCGCCTCCCGTCCCGCAGCGCGGCACCGAGAGCTCCCGGCCACGCGCAGCCAGCGGCTCCCGCCTCCGGGCCCGCCCCGCGGCACGGCCCCCAGCCACCGCCGCTCCCCGCACAGTACGGCTGCGGAGCGAGGGGGAAGAAG
>WBMW01005781.1:115481-152465 GCA_013396635.1 Penelope pileata
CCCCCCCTTCTCGAGTGGGAACCCGAACTTCCACGCGGGGCGTGGGGAATGCTTTGTGGCCCGGCACTTTGTTCTCATTTTCGTGTTTATCTCCCGCCTCCCTCCCCCCCCACTTAAGGGGAAAGCCAGACAAAAGATCCTGCTCAATTTTTCTTATTTCTATTATTTTTCTAACGCAAAGGTGCGTCTGTCCTTGTTATCTCCCCCACGGCGCATCCCGTCCGGAGCCTTTTGTTTGCTCCACTCTCGCTCCTCTGCATGGCCATTTATTCTCCTTGCTGCTGCTTGCAGCCTCGATGCCCTTCCCTCCTGGAGCTGAGCTCCGAGACGACCTTTTTTTAAAATCTAATTAACTTTCTTATAAGTTTCGTCTTTTGGCCTTCTCTCCCTTTCTGAAGGTCTGAGGCACATCTGTGCTTCCTCGGGACTGGCAGAACCAGAAGCAGGGCTTCTGTAGTTTGGTTGGCAGCGCTGAGATTTTTCTTTTTCCTCCCCCCCCCCTTCTGCTTGCACTTGATTCTTTTTGCAAGCTATGAGGAATGACAGGAGTGCGCATAGGGAGGGTTTCTTGGCTGATTACATTTAAGCCAGGAATTCACTGTGAAAATAAAGCCAAGGGGCGATAAATAAAAGATGCAATCTTCTCCAGGAGACAGACACCCTGCGTGGGCTTTGCTCTGCCCGCTTTCAGTGGTAGAATAGGCATCAGCAAAGAGTGGTGAAACGAAAAAGTAACTTGTCGTATAGCTCCTGGAGGGGAGGGGCATCAGGTGATGTTGGCAGGGGTCAATGCAAATAGAGAAAATATGCATAAATACAACTGGAGCGTTGACTGCTGCTTCCGGAGCCCTTAAACGCTTTCCAAACAAATGCTGAAAGTATGGTTGGGTTGGGTTGGCTTTCTCCAACCTTCCTTTGCAAGGCTGCGCTTAAGCAGCGATGGAGCTGTTGATGGTGAAGCACGTCACTGTTGTGATGGCTGCAGTTGGGCTGGTCCTGAGCTGGACAGCTGTGCTCTGCGGGTGCTGCATCCCCAGGGCTGGAAGCTGGGACAGAGCGGTGCACCCGGCCTTGGGTTGGGTTGGGCCTGGCTGTGTGTGCAGGGCTGGGTGCAGTGCGGGGAGCTGGGTTTGCGCTGAGTGGCCTTACAAACCTGGGCTTGTGTTCTGTGCACTGTGAGTAATGGAAACTCTGTAAATGTTTACTGTTGCACTATGGAAAAGTGCGGCTGTTGGACAGAGTGCGTTTTATTATGTATCAGTTCTGACAGCCGGACTTGTAACACTGAATATTCCTATAAGCAGGGAATACAGCTCTGGTGTTTGAGGGGGACTGTAACCTTCATTTGGGTAGTTAAATGGAACCATTTGTTTCTGAATTTTATGTTTCTTAGTCTAGCCCCAAATAAACACTTGACAATCTTTTCACAGCGACTCATTTCAAGTCATAGAGTTTCAAAACCCTTGTGTCTGCTGCTGCTAAGAACCTTCACGTGCTCCTGCTTCGTCCCCCCCAGCTCCATCTCACGCGTGTCATGAGGAGAGTGGAAGCGAGCCAAGGTCTGGTGATGTGTGTGGCTGGTGATCTTGGTGACCAAGCAGGGGGCTGTCCTCTAGCCACTGAAATGGTACCGTCCTGGTGTAACAATTCACATCACTTAATTTTGAGAGTTTTCTCTGAGAAGCTAGATTATGAAAATCCTACTTGTGTCTAACTTACTGATGGCTTTTGTAGCTTTTTGGGGTATGTTTCAACTAGACATGAAGGATTTTCTTTATAGCCCATTTGGAAAAACAAACAAACAAAAAAAAAAAGGAGAATGTAGGTTCCTGGAACAAACCTTTTCGACTGTGTAAGATAGAGCTTTTCTACTGTATATGTTTCATTTATTTTTGAACCAAGTATTTTTAGTAAAGATTGCAGTCTAAACATGAAAGTGCTTTGAGTAAATACAACAATCTGGAAGAAAAATTAGAAGTTGACTGTGCTTTGTTTGGCTAAATGCGTAAAGATACCAGGGATGAGCAGACAGTTTTAGCTGGTGGAGTGTATATTTGGTTCTTGAGGTTAGTCCTGAATTAGTGTATGGCCCTCCCTTGTTGTCACAGCAGTGTCCGTCAAGGTTAGGGAGAAGTGTGATCCCTCAATAGCACAGCTGACCTGGTGAGAGCCCTTAATGCAGCTATTCTAGGAGAAGGGGAAAAAAAGCCACCCTGTGCTCTGCTGGGATGGCTTTCTGCTTCGGCAAGGGCAGAGGCTGCCTTTGCTGTGTTGGTGGAAAGCCCTGCTGCTGTAGCCGAGTCCACATTAGAAGGACTTGAAGTGTTTTTCCGATATGTCATGCAAGTACTCCTAGAACATCCTCTTCTGTCTTTAATTTGAGGTTGGTTTGTCTTTGCTACGTAGACCTTGCTTGCTCATACAGGTCTCCCTTTAAGGTGCTGCAGTCCTTTCCGCAGTAGCTTAAGACTTTGTAATCACTGTAGTCATGCCTCTTAGGTATGAATGGTAAGAGAGTGAGTTGGAGGGAAGAAACTTCCAAGGGAAGGAAAATAATGTATAGAATTAATTGACAGGCACTTACCACAGCACTGGAGTTTAATGTTCGTGTTGTGAACTGGGAAGCTGCCTTGTCTGGGAAGAGGGTTCAGCCCGAGTGTCACCAGTGTGGAGCTGCAGATACAGTTTCCTGAAGCTTCTCAGTGAAGTGTGTTCAGAGAGATGCTACCAAAGTACTTTGTTTTATTTAAGAAAAGAACAAGTAAAACTTCTCAAGTGTGAAATAATAGTTGGAACTCCATTGATGTTTCTTTAGTTGATTCTTACATGAAATTAAGGCTTGTGACTGTTTTCCTGATTTTTTTTTATAAGTATTTATCTTCTGACTTGGTTGCTTTTGTCATCTATTGTTGCAAGAGAGCTACAAGTTAGTGATTTCTTTCAAAACCAGAAGTCATTTTTTCAACAGGAAGAAAAAGCTTCGTAGAACCCTATTGGTAGCTGCTTTGTAATTCTGGCTGAATGGGATGTACACGTATTGTAATCAGCGACTTTCCGATCCTTTCAGTGGATGATGATCCCAGTTCTGTTTTTCCTAGCTGTCTTTGCCCAAGATAGCATGAAACTGTGGCGCATGTAAAACAAGTGCAATTTCTCTTCTTTCAAGGCTTAATTGTTTGAGTGCCAACAGTATAATGTGAAACACCTTTCTGCTGATTAAAACCTCACCAGGTATTTTACTGGAAAGCTGGCAAAGACGTTTGTGCTGTGAGTTGAAACGTACCTTTCAGCAGACATGATGATCTTCATTAATGCTTACAATATATATCTATTTGTTGATGAAACATGTTGGATGCATAGATTTAGTTCCTTTTTAAACTAAAGTAATATTGAATTACATGACAAAACTAAGGCTGTCATTTGTGGAGATATAAGCACTGTGTTCTGCATTCACTTCTTTGTGTCCTGGTATGTCTGGTGACCTTCTTCCAAGGAGAGAAGGTTGTGCTAAGCTTCTCCTGGAAGAGGCAGAGTTTATCTGCTGACATGCCACAAAAACAAGCACGGTTTCTTCAGCAGCCAGCCTGATGTTGGGGTTTGGTTAGGAAGGTATGACTAAAACAAGTAATCTAGAATTTGTTAATACAATATTGTGGTAGTGGAGTAAACAAATGATGTCTGACTTCTTACTGGACTTTTGCTTTGGATTCAAATCCACTAGGATTTTGCAAAAATATCCTCAGTGATTACAGCTTCAGTTTGCTTTAAGAAGTAACTACTAATATTTCCAGGTTCTGAGAAACAAGTAAGCTCATCTTAAAGTATTTCTCCCTGAAAGAGAGACACCTGAATGCATTCCAGTTTTCTTGTTAGATTTGGATTGCAATGTATTAATTAGGGAATGCACAAGCTATTTTCAGTGTATATACATGCGCACTCTGATGTACTATCCTTGACCTTGAATAATTTCTTAGGAAACTTTTTCTTAAAAAAAAGAAGGGAAAAATTTATAAAAAGCTTTATTTCAAGACCAGATTAATAGGTACAGAAAACTTTAAGTCAACTCATGTTTTTTCAGTCTGTCTAAAAATAACTAATCCAGATTTCAAAGGCAAGTAAGCATGTTTTCATTTCTGCATCTTGGAATCACTGAAAACTTATATAGTCTTTCTAGGTAGTTATAAATAGTAGGATAAATATGTAATAGGACAGTATCTAGACAGTATCTAGTTTCTACTCTCAAATTTAGTTCTTTGTAAGGAGAAAATTATTGGTAAATTACTTATTATCATTTTTAAAACAAAAAAACCCTCTCTTCTATAAAAGTTTTTTATTGGGTTGACCTAACAATTTGTCATTATTTATTTTATGTCAACTTTCATGTTTCTCATGTTTCATATTTTCCCCTAATTTTCAAGGCTTTCCTCACTTCCAAGAAAACAATTTCCATTTCCAAAGCTTGCTTTCAGTTTAAGAAAGTGATTCCATCTCTGCATATGATCAGATGTTTTGGTGCGTAGCAATTCTTGAATTTGAGCCAGTTGTCATGCCAGCATCCAATGCGTTCTCTGTCTGTCTCTTTGTACTTCTGGAGATGAACAATTAGTTGAAACAAAATTGGTGTGAGGGTAGGCTGAAGCCATTTTAAATCAGCTTTGGACAGATTGGTTTTCCTTAAGAATCAGTAGCTAGTTGCTGACTTTTGCCGTAGTATTTGCTGCTCTTCTGCAACCTGTTGATGTTAAACCCTTACATGAGACTCCGAAATTCTAATTTGAAGGAAAACAAACAAACAAACCCCTACTTAGTGAGAAGAAGTATATCATGTATAGCGGCTCTTTGGTGAAGGTTAAAGCATGCTGGATAGCGCTCTGTAGGATGTGCATGCGTGGCTTTAGTTTTCATGTCACCTGCTGTTTTGGTAATCTAGTTAAGACAGATGTTAAAGTTCTGTAGTAATGTAGCAAAATATCAGTGCAAAGCTATGGTAGTGTAGGAATGCAACTGACATCCCTTTGCTTGTTTTCTCTTTAGCTGATTTTCTTCAGGGATTAGGTAGGAGAATTTACTACATCTTGAAAAGGAAAATAAAAGAAGGACCAAACTATTTTAACTGACAAAAGCTATCCTAACTTATGAATATGCTTGTCTGTGACAGGAACTAATTTGAAATTTTAAAAAGCTTTCATGTGCAACAAGGGTACAGATTTAATGTGAATTCTGATTGCCTGGAATGCAGTCAGCCTGACAGCATGTGAATACTTGAGCACTGTCCAATAACTGCAGTTGTGCTGGGAGATCTGCCTCCTTGAACTTCCAGTTTTTCTTCTTGGTTCAGTATCTAAAGTGGCCTATGTGAAGTGTTTCTCTCAGCTCGCCTCGATGTGTGCGCAGCTTTTGACATGGCTTTGGAACCTTCGGTGACCTGGATCGCTTGCGATGTCAGCTGGGGCTGTGTGCTGGTTTGCATTCTCCTTATAGCTACACGGCAATTACCATGATTTAGTGATGCCCTTGCAATGCATTACTGTGCTGGCTTCTGATGAGGCAGCCATATGCATTCAGCCTTTGTTGCCTTGGCCTTGCTGTTAAAGAGTGGGATGTCTAGAAAACTTGTGATGTCAGTCACTATCATAGGGTAGGTTTTTTTTTTTCCCCTTAATTTTGCAATTGTGTAAGTAGACAAGGAGTGTAGCCTTCTAGAAGTAAAATGTGTTCCATTGTGATAAAGTCAGAACTGATGAAAGGCCTGCAGTTAGAGCTTAGTGGTCACACAAAATAAATTTTCTGACTTGACACAATTTTGTTGTAGACTGAACTGTCCCAATGTAGGCTTTTTATCTATACTTGATTAAACCTTTCTGAAAAATGAAAAACAAAGCATGAAAGAGGGGCATCTTTAACTGTATTTAAAGTATATTTTAAGGTAACTGCAGTGTGCGCCATCACACATTTTAAAAAGGCCTTAATTTTTTTTTTTTTCCCCCCTCTAACCCTCTCCTCCTTGTTGCAAATGAGTGCGTTTGACAGTCTCCAAATGTCTGGGAATTTTTTCTTTGGAAATGCATGGGCAATGGCTGAGAAGGTCTGACACTAATTGGAAGGATGCAGCAAAACCTGTCAGTAAGTTTAAATTCGCACTAGTAAAGCTAGCTGATCAGATAAATCGGAAGCTCATTTACTGAACTAATGTGCTAAAAATTCAAGCGACTTACCTTTTGTCCTGCTTTTTTTAACAATCTGCCTGTTTATATAATTCATCTTTCATTGTTAGTTGGTGTCAGACCTCTAGTATGCTATGGGATTGTCGGAAAAATAAGTGAGGGAAAGTGGCATAGGAAGAAATTTCACAACAGTAGGCATTAATATATCTTTATTGAGTCTATTTTATTTTACTTTTTGACCAAAAGTTAATTATATTCAAAACATCATTTTAAAGGCTGAGAAAATCAAATGCTGCATAGCTCTGTGACTTCTAAGAAATGAGGCACTTTGTTGTATGCTCGCCAAGTTTAACTGCTAACTGGCTACTGACAGCCTGTAGTAATGCAAATATAGAGCAGGAACTGTGCAGGAATTGCGCAGCTGACTACAGCGTTTAATTTATACCGACTAATGAAATAAAGAACATCTGACCATTGAGGCACTTTAGATGGAATAAACTGGTTTATGAAGTGTGAAACAAATTTACAGTGTGTAATACAGTAGAGGATCAAATTTGCATGTATTCTGCTTATTTGTGTATTTCTAATGTTTTGCAGTAGGATTTTACCAGCATTGCTTCTTTTGGGCTTGTTTCTTTATGCTTCAAGTTTGACTTCTTGTAGTAATGACTCATTTTCTCTCTGAGTACCTGTGTTCAGCTGTAGGCTTCTCCATCAAATTAGCTTCTAGCTTACCCTTGTCAAGAGCATCTGTTTTATTAATACTTGATTTCTACATTGAGCTTTGATATTTAGACCAACCTGAAGTTCATGGGGTATCACTCCATCTTCAGTGATTAATGATGGGACTATTGGTATGTTTATGGAAAGTATAAGCAACAGCATGTAGTGTGGTCTTAGGGTTTTCATATATTTGGTGGCTGGCCATTTTTGCCATTTACCTTTACTTTTGATCATGAAATAATAACAGATAAAATGTCAGTGTTAAGAGTCTATTAACAAAAATGTCTGTGGATAATCTTCAAGTCTTCTGGAAAACATGAGGTAGTTGAAGTTTCATGAGGAATCAGAACCTTGTAGTAAGCGACTAATGGCTTGCACAGCAGCAGTTGCCTCAGTGAAACACTTACTTGTGTTTGTGTGTACTGCTTTGGGAAGTCAAAAAGTAGTCTTAGTGAAACACTCCTTTGCATATTTACAAAGCTGACCTTGGTGACTACATTAGGTATGTCTTGTACTTCAAGACAATTCTGCTGAACCCAGTGATTTTTGAAAGCTCAGGAAAAGGGAAAAATCAATACTCTAAATGAATTGTTTAATATATTAGCTACATACAGGAAACCTGGAGTGCTTTTCTTCTGAGATATTGTATTAAGACCAATGACAACTGAGACAACTGGCTGTACTACTGATGTACATGCAGAATGACTATCAGTTCTGCCATTGATTTAGGTAAGCTGAAGCTCTGCAAACTGACTACAGTTAGTGTCCTGGGGATAAAATATCAAGCCGTTATACTCCATGTCTGGATTTTGTGTAGCTGTATTGCACAGAAGCATAAAACTTCAATTTTGCTTCTTCTACAGCAGAGAGATGACATAAAATATGTGGCTGTGGTATTGTTTTTTTAGCTGCTCGTTATTGCAAACCATGATATGTGAGATATCTGTCATGCAGCTTTCCTGGTCAAATCTAAATGCATGAACTAATACACTAAAACACTTCAGCTGAATGTGCTACTAGTGTCTGAATGGTAGACAGTGACTTGAAATAGGACTTGATGTAACAGATGCCTCAGCAGTCTGATGGGATAAGGAAGCTGAGAATAACTTGATTAGTCCTATTTAGAAATTTTATAAGCAGCATACTGCTTAGTTTTACTGATGATTTTCAATAATCATGCTTTATGTTATCCTGGCAATAATTTACAGGCTTCGTTTCTAAGCAGTTATGTAGATAACAAATGTAAGTGGCTGCTTGGTGGCAGGTATAAGGAACTGTTTAGGAGTAAACAAGAGTTCAGCTCGTGTGGTAAGATGTACTTGAATACAAGAGGGGTAGTAAGATGCTGAGTTGACCTTTATAGATGAGAGGCTAGGAAGAGAAGTGGGGAAGTGATGGTGTCTGAGATAAGGCAGAGGTCAAAGAGCTTTGCAGATTCCTGAAGAGGTGTGTTTAATGAGGATATAGTCTGAATATATCCTGGCTGCTAACTCTGTGTTATCTGCTTTCAGAGGGTATTAGTGAAGGCATGGAAGAGGATAGATTTCTTTTCTACGAAGTAAAACAAAATTTTCAAAATGGATAGCAGATTAACAAACTAATTTAACTGCCTTGCAGTTTTTTAAACTGTAAAAAGGATTAAAGCTATAAAGTGAGTGGTTGCTAGTTCTGTCCTCCCCCTTATTACATCCTAATTTCAGTTTCATAAACAAAGCGTATCTAACACTAATTTTCAGAAAGTGCTGACTTCTTTTTTAAGTAGAAGGATACTTTATCAAAGAAGCAGCTATTTTTATTGCCTCTTGCTGGAAGCTCCATCATTATGTTAGAACAAAACATTGCCTTTTTTTTATACAAGTGTTTAAAACAGGCTTATTCAGGGGTTAAACTCATGTTATAAATTAATTTGTTTTACTATAAGGTATAGTCAAACTGTGTCTTAATTGTCTTAGTTCTAATCAGTAGGCAATAAATGGCTTAATTTAAAAGCATATTATTGGAAAATGTGCAAGTGTTTTTTCTCATATACTTTCTTTTCCTGCACTATAGTAAACGCTTATGGTACCCAGACTTGTGAACAACTCAGATTTGTATTTTCAAGGCTATACATTGTGCTGACATGAGGATAAGGACTGGGGATGCACTGAAGAATGGATGAGAATGTGGTGACGAATGATGACTGGCTTTGTTAGGCACTTCTTTAGGCAAGGGTAAGAAGGGAAAATAGGAGAAGAACTGGCTGAGTTATCACAGTGGTGATCAGTGAGTTTTTCCCTGTAGTTGAGGGCCCATGTGGAAGGCAAACCTGGAATAGCAGGTTACACCAACTAACAGCAGTTAGGGATAGCAGATACATGGTAAGGACTGGAAACAGAGTGAATGTGAGCACTGTAGTCTTAACAGCTGAGAGATCTGATTTTGGGTGGAAGAGTTGTTAAGAGGGAGAATTTGTATGTGCACGAGGGAGCAAGGAAGGGTGCTGATGTCAGAAAACTGAAGACTCTCTGTATGGAGAGTAAGCTCAAGAGGAGTAATGGCAATGAGATCAAAGCTGCTACTTCCTGGTTACTCAAAGCATGGAACGATAGCCAGTGAAATGTTAGGCAGGATAAATGGGGAAAATGTGATTCATGGATATACACTTCAGTGAATCCCTGTCTGTAATGAGGTCCGTCTTCCCCTCCCTACTTGAATAACAAAAGGTAGTTAAGTAGAGATAAAGTATTGAGAAATGTCCTGAAAGGAGGAAGCAGAGGAGGATGACTCTGCAATGAGACAATCTGTGATTTTAGGAAATAAAAGGAGAACCACAAAGGCCAGTAAAGGTCAAAAGTGCTAGGAATGGAGTCTTCTGCTTATGGAAATGCTGAAAAGTAAAGCAATCCTAGTCCTGAAATGCATCCAGAAAAATCTTCTCTGGTGACTTGAGTGAGAGCTGTTCCAGTGTGAGGCTGCTGCGCTGGAACCAGCAGGGACTCAATAGTAGAACTACATTCCAGGCAAGGGCCTCAACACACTCAATTATTTGGCCGTGGGAGAGAGAAGATAGGGATGTGGAGAAGGTGGTGGCTTGAGACAACACGAGCACCTCAGGCAGAAGTTACATGGATGACGGAGGTGAGGGAGTCAGCAGCATGAGTGCAGAAGTCTGTATAGCAGCACAGCACGCATGAAGCTGTATAGGTAGGCATGAGGTGGATTACATGTAGCAGTGTTTTGGGCCAGGCAGCCTGTGAGTGACAGCCTTGCCTATGACGCTGGTGAGGAAATGGGTGTCCTGAGCCTGGCCTTGGGGAATGTGGTATGGAGGAATAGGGAAGGAAATGAAAGCAGGTCCGTGTATCTCGTGCCTGCCTGCTGCCAGCTGGTGCTGGTGTGAAACGCCAGTAGTACTGAAGAGTGTGCTTGTGGTGAGGTCTGGAGGGGAGGACTGCTGCTGAGGTAGACTGCGACTTGGCCTTCAGTGTGTGTGAGCACAACCAATCTGGCCTAGCACAGGCTGGAGGGACCTCTGACTGGCCTGTCCTGGCTCCTGTCAGGCTTGGGGCTGCCACTCACTGCTCACAGCTCCTTCCTTCCAAGCTTTTGGTCACGTGGCTCTTCCGCAGAATAAATGTGTCTGTGAGCAAATGATGCTTGTTACAAATACGTGTTGTAGGCATTGACTATCAGTGTCCAGTGTGGTGGCTGCAGCTCTGTAGCCCTGCTGTGGGTTTGCTGTGATTATGGGCACTGGAAGTTGGCACTGCAATGGAAGGGCCTCTGTTAACTGGAGCTGTTCAGTGACTGTTGTACTGGCCAACAAAACCTGGACTGAGACATAAAGGTGGTGTACCAATCAAAGGCTGAGACCGTGGGCTGATGTCTCTGTAAATACAGGCTGAAAACTCAAATACAAGCTCTTGTCTGTCTTTCTAAGGCTGGTAACTTTGGGTTGCTTGACAAAGATCATGAATGACAAAGGCCAGAAACCTTTACTTTGAGGGAGGTTGAAACTGTATTTCCAGTTACAATTTAGCAGTGTTATCACCTTCCCCCCTCCCTTTTTTGAGGGAGTGGGCACATTCCTCGTTGACCAAGCCTGCTGCTGTAAGGAGAGGTGCTGATGCAGCAATGCAGCATGGTCATAATGCTTCCAGGGGTTGTACTCCAGGAGTTGTTCCAGCAAACATGCTCCCTCTTGTCACTAGGTGAACTCCTCCAAGGACGGGCTGCAAAACAGGCCGATGAAAATAAATGTATTCCATTGTGAAATGCTCATCATGAATATGGTAAATGAAGTAACTGACTCATTTAGTGTGCCGTGACTCATTTACTGCTCTGTGCCTCATTGTGTAACTCAGAACAGAAAATACGTATTGCTGTGCTTAAACATGTACTTTGAAAAGATTTTTTCGTGATTGTCATTTTCAGACTTCACCCACTGTGAAGACCTCTGTGTGTCACTTACCCTGAAGGCAGGCAGCTGCTTTAGGCTGGCTTAAATGCAGGCTGCTGCCAGAGGGACATTGCAGTTCTCAAGCTTGCACCTTGTGCGAGGGTTTGTGTAGCTGCGCAGTGAGCTGGAGAACTGTCCTGCTTGTGAATTTAGATCTTGTTCAGTGAGTTTTACCTTGTTTATTGGCCACGTGAATGCTGCTGTTGATTCAAGGGAGAGGAGTTGGAAGAAGGGGGTGCTAAGAAAGGCAGGGCTCTTTCTCTGTCAGATGCACTTTGATCAGTTTAAAGTTATCTTGGAGCCCTGACTACTGCCTGGTAAGGAGATGGCTGCTGCACTTGGTAATTTGCCCTTGGCAAGAGGTGTCCCGGCTGTTGAGAGCCTGCAGCTGGGCCTCCCCTGAGCTGTGACATCTGATGGGCCTGCATGAGGCAGGCATTTTCCAAACCTCTTCACCCAGTGGTCTTTCTTATTACAGAACCTCGACTGAAAGGGGAGTCCCACCACCACAGCTCCCCCCCACCATGATCAAAATAAAGCCAAACAAATGTTTTCTTTAAGAATATAGGAAAGGGGAAGGAAATACCTAACAACTTGCTCTGCTCATGTGTTCACTTCTTTCTGTATCTGCATAACTCTTATGAAAAGTGTTTTTTGTCTTCAAAGTTCATATGTTGCCTCTTCTGAGGTAGTTCTGAGCTTCAGCATACTGATATTCAACGCAGACTTTCAAGGTGATTTTTTCCCTTATTGTGCAGTTGTTTGACCAGATAACATATTCCTTGTTTGTTTTCATTTACAGCTGTTGACAACATTTGATAAAGCAAGTGTTCTTGGCTTTTTGTCTGGTCAGGCCTGCTGAGCCAACACAATTAAGAATAAGCTGGAATCTCCTCTTTGTTTCTTTACTGACTTTGATCAGTTGCACCTCAACACTCCCGCTGACGGCTGTGGAGTCAAGGTGGTACAGCAGAGACTTCAGCTAGCTTGTGTGATCTTCATTACTGGCAGGACGGCATGAGAAGGAAATGATGGAGCATGACTTAATCTCAAGCAGAATTTGTAGGCCTGGGAAGTAGAGGGAGGAAAAAAAACCTTATTGCTTGTAAACTGAGCACTTCTGATATGGACCTTGCTGAGAGTCTAAAATAGCTTTGTGGGGTTCCAATGTCATTACTGCTTCCCCAAGAAGAAAAGCAATTGAGCAGAATGTTGCTGCTTGGACAGTGTGCAAGTTGTATGACAGACAGCTGCTCCTCTTAGTGAGGCATATTTACTGAAATGGTCTGTTTTCAGGAATGGGAATAAAGCAGATCTGTGATCTATTCCAGATAGACAGAAGTAACGCAAAACTAAGCTTGCCTATAACTGATGGAGGGAAGAAGAACACTGGAAGACTTGGAGTGTGCTTTGGTGACGATGAGCCCATTTTCAGGGCAGACATGGCTTTTTATTATAAAGAGTGATTTCATGGGGAGTTATGCCAGTTAGCATGGGTTAGGATGCTTTGGCTTTTTCAACTACTTGCAGTGCGGGAGATTTAAGCTTGCTACTGGCTTGCTTTCAACAGTAGCCTGTTTTAATGTGGAAGAATTGGTCTGGGTTGCTTGCTTTTTAGAGCTCTCCTACAGATAGATCTGCATGGAGGATTGTGGCTGTCAGACTGTTCTCTGGCATGTATGAGTGGTCTGGTCGTTATGTTGTACTGTGCTTATGCAGGATACTTTCCTGATTGTCTCCTGCTGGAAAGGAGCCTGCATGACCTCCAACCCTAAGTGAAGTGTCTTGTTTCCTTCCTAGCCTCTGCAGGTGGTGTTTGTCATTAATGTACATGTTTACCCAGGCTCCTAAACTAAATATTTTCTCATTGGAAGGTGAAGCTACCCAATCTGTTATCTTTCCTGCTTTACTGCTACACTGCTAACGCTCATGTCAAATTAGGTGGCTCCTTTCTGTCAAATTGTATTTTAGGCTGATGGTAGGTGTTTAACATGATACTTTTGTGAGATGACCATGATTTCTACAAGCCCCTTTTCTTAAAGAAATGTTTGTACCAGCTTGAACTCTTGTCCACTTAGTGAATGAAGAACAGTCAGATATCAGTCCTTCAGTTTTAGTAGCAATTAGTTTGGTTTCATAGTTGTCTTTCTTTTAACCCTTCCACCTCTACCCCCGCTTCGTCTTTGCTGTTTTGCAGGTAAATACAGTCAGGGGAAATTGGCTATTCAGAACTGTAGTACTGAATTATACGAAGTGCTGTTGCTCATGTGAAGCTAACAAATAGGAAAAAGAACAATGTCATGAATAATGACAGACTTTTTTAAACAGTCGGAAACCAAAAATGTTCAGTTCTGAAGCTTGACTGAGCTGTATTTGGCATAAGAAATGATATTACAGGAAGGATGAAGGGCTTACTGGAGCTGGTGGGGGAGAGGGGAGAAGAGAAGCTGTGCTCGTAGACTTCATTCATCTTCATGAAATTCTGAAGTTATTTCATCTTTTGTGGCTGGATGTATATTCTTCTGTAATATGTTTACGCAAATGAAAAATGGTGCCATCGATTCAGATTAGTCTAGAAAGTGTTTAAATTCACAGAACTGCAAGTAAGTATTTCTTTTAATTTTGGGAACTTTTTTTTTAACTGATGCGAAAAAAGGTTATTATACAGAAAAGGCATTTAAAAGAGGGTTTAAAGTCTGGGATTTTGTGCATTACACTTGGGCAAGCCTCCTCAAAGCTGCCAAACTTAAACATTCAATGGGATTGATGTTTCTCTGTGGAACAGACAGCTCACAGTAGATGTTCTCATCACAACTCAGTGGAAAAACATTCTATCACCAAAAAAACTGAAGGACTCTCCCTAGTTCTTTGCATAAAGATTTGCTCATATGTTCAGAACTTTGCAAAACTGGTTCAGGAATCTTGACTTATACTTAGCAACCTTACCAAAGCCATCCATGAGCATTACATAAATACCTGCATACCACCTGAAGGTGAGAATGCTGCCTATGGGCAGCATGGCCAGAAACTACTACATGTCAGCCGATGGCTGTAATTTCCCCTCTTCAAACCTTTATTTTTGCACCTTCCTGAAAAACAGCTGACCACTTTCCACCAGCAGGTAAGGCACTGTGGATTATTTTCCAGTCCCTGTTGAGAGACTGTCCGCAGCGCAATTTCTGTAGAGCAATAAATGTGCTACCAGCTGTGCTTTTGTGTGGTTATTGTTGCTGCAATAAGTGTGAATCTGTATCAGGTTGTTCAGACTAGGAAAGAAGTCTAAGACAACTCTTGAATTTTAAATTTTGAAAATATGAGGAAGAGGTTGTATTGGGCTCAGATAACGGGTACTGATAAAATTGTTTGTGTAGTTCTACCTACTTTTGTGCTATTTGAATTCAAGCCAGAGTGACCTGCACAGTGTAACTGACAGGACAAGTTCATTCAGTGGTGTTTTTAAATGTACCCAACTTTCAAAGATGCATGTGCAAGCTAGGAGCTGGGACTTGTGAAATTACTTTCACCACAAATTTTCTGCTCAATGTACTCTAGAAGACCTTAGAGTGTGTCACGTGATTTAATGGACTTCCATCAAGGTGAACCTGTTGCGGATTCAGGATATAAGTGTTGGGTCTGTTTTAGTGCTGAACGCTTGGGCAGAAGGAACAGGCAGAAAATTGTCCAATGTGAATCACTAAGGGGTGTCTGTTACGAGTATCTTTGCAAGAATAACACTGCACCAGGTAATAAAGATCTATTTTGTGTATAGTAATGCCAACTTTAGATATTAGGAAGCTTCTGAAACCCCTTCACTCAAATAGTCTATATCAAACTTGCTTTAGATGGGAGTGGCTCTTCTTCATGTAGACTATTGTGAATACTCAGTAAATCTGGGCATGAAAACACAGTGTGCAGTTTTGGAAAATGCTGTCTTCCTTAGGAGAAAGAAGGAATTGTATCAAATGATGACTTTTGGTAAATATCTGGGTCCATGCTACTTCTTATTGGGCTTCACAGTGCATTTCCTTCTCTTACATTTTCCTTGATGCTGTGTGTAAGTAACACAAAAAGACAAAGGCAAAATTGAACCCTCTGCCATTTCTTAAGAAGATGCCGCTAAGCACACAGAGGCAGCTGAGACTTAGACCTTCTATTTGCAGAAGATGAGATTGACCTCATTAGATGCAATGATTTGAACATAAAAATCCTAGTGATTGCTGAAAAAGTAAAACATTCACAGAGATTGTGAACTTTTTAGTTATTTTGAATATTGTTGGCACATATTAAGCCTGCTGTATCTTGGTCATTGTTTGAAGTTTGTTGTGCCTGAAATAAGACACAAAAATGTGAACTGTACCTTAATTGACTGGCTATTGGAGAGTGAAAAACAGCAGGCGAAGGAAATATGTGACTTTAAACCAGTTTGCTGGAAGTGATACAGTTCTTGAGTGTGCCTGGAAATGTAGGACAAATTCTTTGGTGACAGCATTTGGAGTAGATACACATCTACCCTGTTAGATTCATATCAGCTCACCTAGCATTGCACTTAACTCAGGAACAGGACAGGTAGCAAAAACTTCATTAACCTTGTGTGCTGATGATGACCCTGCTCTTCTTGCTAATGCTCTTGCATTTCACATTAGCACTTAGCCTATTTTTGGCACTGTGCGTTAGTTATGCTTATCATACTGTTTACACAGACCAGTTCTGAAGACTCTCAAAAAAAACAGATGTGGGTGGGTGAAGAAAAAAACTTTCTGAATATATTGAAATGCTTATGTGTTTTGGAGACTTTCTTCCAGTATAAACACAAACTACTTGCCAGATTTTGTTCTCTACAAGTAGTAATAGGTTTTCCATACATCCACAAGTGTTTATTGTGTGAACAGCTGACAAAAGCTCAGGATTTCAGGAGTAAGGTGAGCTGTCTTCTGATTGGAACGAAGACCTTTGGCGGCCTAAGGGGAGGAAAGCTCTCCTGAGAAGCACAAGTGTAAAGGCAGCTGGCAGCACAACTGCAAATCAGAAACATATCTGGAAACTTAATTCCTCCCATTTATGGTGTTGCCAAAGGACAAGTGTTTATTTTTACCTTATTGTCTTAGAAGGATGTTAATTTTTAATGAAGAAAACTATGTGCTGCTGCTTTTTGGGCTGCAAAATGCTGCATCAGAATAATTCACTTGAAAGGGAAGGAAGTGCTTGCACAAGTGGTGTGATTTGTCTTGTGGTGAGGAATGGGGGGTTGCTGGGGTTAAACTAGATTAAATAAATAAACCCTGTAGGTCTTGGAGCAATTCAGTTTTCCTGAATCTGACATTGTGGGAGTTTTTCTGAAACACTCATTCAAAATAAGTGACCACTGATGTTTGCAAACCAGTATCTTGATATGCTTGTCTTTTAATACTCTTTACACAGCTGTAGTACCTCTTATTCTGCATATATATTATTATTTAGATAACCGTAAAGGTATGCTACTCATCTCTCCCCCTACCCCCAGTTTTTTTTCTTCCTATCTAGATCATTACCACAAACCCTGGGTCTGTTCTGCGTCTGCTTTAACTCTTGAGTTGTTTGTTTTCTCATATAACTCGGCAGCGTTGCTGAGAGAGATCTTGGTGAAGGAGAAATGCGTGTTCTGCTTTGAAGTGTAACCACTGCATGACTGAGCTGGGGGAGGGCAGCAGAAATCACATCAAGTTCTCCAGGCTCCAGGAAGAGGAACTTGAGTGCAACAGCATGATAACAAGAAGGCAACCCAATTTCACTGTATGCGGTGAATGGCTTATAGAAAGTAAACACTTGCACCAATGGAGCAAGGCAGTGTAGCAAATGAACAATTTGAATTTTGCAATGAGTAAATTTTGTCTTGATGAGCAAAACAAATAAAAAAAAACCCGCTTATTGCAACTTCTGTAATTGACAAACAGATATTTTTGTCTCAGTTTATAAATTATCATGAAGCTACTAGTCTAAAACGATCAATAAAAACTTTCTTCTTTAAATAACACTTGTAATATGATGTACTGCCTCCTTTGAAATGTGTGCTATTGAATGCTTCTGCAGATTTTCTGGAGTAAAGAACTAGCTGAATTACATGATCTAAAACAAAATAAAATTTATTCAATGTTTCATGTGTTCAACTTAAATGATACCAAATATTGAAAATAAAAATACTTAAAGTGACCAATGAGAAGTTTTTTGTAGTAGACTCAAAGTATACTTACCTTGTTCAGTTCTGTGCCACTCAAAATCTTGCAGAATAACGCAGTTCTGTGTCTTGTGCATGGTAGGCATTGAGCTTAGTTACAGCAGACTTTAGCGCTCAGGCTGCTTTTGCAGAGGATAAGATGCAGTGTATTCATTAAACAATAGAGAGCAATTTAAAATTGTTACAGCCACTTTTTTTTTCCCCTTAAGCTCCTTATGCTGTTTTTAAATTACTCTGCTTTGCTATTATTCAACTATATTGTCCATAAAGAGCAAGAGATTTTCACATTTTAGAACTCTTTTCTTAAAGACCATAGTACGTATTTGAAAACTGAGTTAGAACAGTTTACTGATTTATTGTATATAGGGCTATCATAACACAACATGTAAATTAAGATACCATGAATTATACCATTCAACATGTTCTTCTGTATTAGAGATGAAGTTGAGCTGACCAAGAGAAAGCTCGTGGATGGCAGTCATTCTGTTTGCACTTCCAAGCCTAGATGATCCTATTTCTATTGTAGAATTGATACTTCTTTTTTTTTTTATCTTTATCTTTTTAAATCTTGCTTATGGCAAGTTTTTTGCCAGCTATTGAAGGCACTTTCAAGACTATGGAGAACAGTATTACTTGAGGTCAAAGTCAACCTGGAATCTTTGTCTAGGTACTGATATGAACATGCTCCTTTCTGCTCTTCTGTCCCTCTCACAGTTTTTGTTCTGTGCTGTGTTCTTTACCTGTTGCAGATGAGGTCCCTTGTCTGTGACTTCTTGTTAGCTTTTGCCTGTCTTATGTCATTGAAAGGCTTGGTGTGATTATTTTAGTTTGTGATAATTCAATGCAATAAGAAAAAGAACTAATCTAGTTTGGACTGCATCTTTTTGGAACTTTATATAAAGTCTAGAATTGTTTTCAAAGGTGAGCTGAAGTTTTTGAGGTATGGTTCATTGTAGGAAGAGCTGTGTACATTAAGACTGACTAAACTTTGTAGTTTGCTTTTTTCTTTGTGGTTTTAGAACCTGATTGCCCCCGCAGAAAGGTGGGTGTGGGTTATGCTACCACTACTTGTATCTACAGGGTATGCCACCAGACACTGTTGACCCTGACATAGCTTTTGTTACATCTGTAGCTGAACATATACTCTGGCAGTGTTGGTGGGCCTTAAACTGAGTTTACGTAAATTATGCACACTTTGAAGTGTACACTGCTAATGTGGAATCTACTGAAAGCCAAAAACCGATTGCAGAGCTTAAACCTAATTTTCACTGAAAATAGAAACCCTTAGAGTCAGATTTATACAGTACTTTACACCTAAATCTGTGGACAAGTGTATAGCTCAACAGTAGTTACCTGGCTAATCACTTAATGCATGTTTGTATTTGTTTGCACTAAAATGTCTTTTTAAAAAAAGTCCTTACTAGTTTCTTTCAAGAAATAACCACTCCATCAAGAACAGTCTTTAACAAGAGATTTTTAAACAAAACCAACTCTGCCCCTTTTGAGCTTTTCAGGTCTTCAGGAGGCATTAACCACTCCTGATGGTGTGTTTTCTGGCAGCTGAATTTAAGCTTCAGAATTTTTGATAGTTATCAATATAGTTTAGGCATACTGTTCTATTGTTATTACTTCTAATTGTATTTAAAGTAATGTCTAGCTGGAAGGTAACACTATTTAGTCTGGATTTTTGGCAGAGTTGATGTTGGGAGAAAACCTTATTCTGTTTCTGGGAGATTTACCTCTTGGTCTAATTATTTTTCAACTAACAGTGAAAGAACAATTTTACTTTTGGTTTTGGAGTTTCAGGCGCAACCTTTAACCTGAAACAGCAGTGGAACAGTCGCATGCTTAAATTAAGAAGCAATCACTACTTCTCATTGGCCCTGCAATGATTCCATTCACCTCTCTGAGGGAGTAGTTGTAAAGCTTGAATTTACATCAGGGACATTAATACCATTATGTTAGTGGGTGGAGGTGGAACTGGTACTGCTTTTATTTGGGAGGAGCTAAAGAATGACTTCATTAATTGTGCATTTTCTTCCCTTTTATTCTATTGTTAGTGAACTAGTCTGTTTGTCATGGTTGTTTCTACAATTTGCTTGGATTTGTTTAACTGAAGTTGATTGCAGGTGACCCACTTGCTGCTTTATTTCTCACAGACAGTCAGGGTTTCTGTTTGCAGTTCAGCTTGGAAGCTACAGTCAAACAGAATAGTAGACAACTGATTCTAGCACCCCTCTGCTCTCCCTTGCATGCTATTTGAGATTTGCAGAAGTCTTTTCTTCTTCTACATTCAAGATAGCTATTGCAGGAGGTATTTGAAAAAACAAAGGCAAGAAAGGATTACCATCTTTTTAAATAGGTATGTTTCCTAAAGTTTACATGCAGGATCCATGATCATGTTTATCATTCTAATAAGCAACTTTAAGTTCTTTGCTTTTGGATTACAGTTGAGAAATACAGGTTTACTGTGGTTTACGTAGAAGACTGGTATATGGACAGAGGACAGGAAAGTATGTAATAAAGTAGATGTTGATGCACATGTCACATTGCAGTCAAAGTTTGGGCCATCACTCTCAGTGAAGTTCTGTATGATTTTTTTCTGTTTATGAATTTGTTTCATGTTCTTCAGTATAAACAGGAATATAATATCAGAGGACCAGTCTTCTCCCATGTGACCTTTACTGTAATCAGTATTGTGGTGGTATCGCAAACATTTGCAGTGTAATAGCAGTTTCTTAGAATCTAATGTTACCTGTCAAATTTGTTCTTAGCACTGTTTGAAAAGCAAATAATTTGCCAGTATTGGTAATGGTATGTTGGAAGGAAATTAATAACAGAAGTTACGTAGAGCTGAGTGTATCATTAGTTACTGTCATTGTGCTACAGCAAGCCCGAGCTGCAAGTCCAGGTTCCCTTGTGCTAGGTACTATGTAAATGCCCAAGAAGGCAGCTTTTGCCCTGTGAAGTTTACAGTCAAAGGAAAAAGGCATCTGTAAAACCTGGAAGTAGCAGGAGTTTATAGCTTGTGTGAAGTGACATGGACAGCCAGCTTTCCTGATTGTGGTTAAGTTTCTGGGAAAGTGTAACAGCAGAAGCAAGCTTGAAGCACAGTAATGATAGTTTTGTAAATGTTTGCAGGTAATTCCTCCCAGATAGTGAGAAGGAAGCAAGAAAATGTTCTTTATACAAATGAGCAATGTGTTTTTGGCTCAACTCCAATTTGTATACTCAAGCCATGTCTTGGTCTGACTTGAATATATGTGTTTCGTTTGTAAATTGTTGTGTTTTAAAATGGTCCTCATTTTAGGTAGTTTTGACAAATTTCCTTGGCACCTCCCCTGCTTCCTGTCACCTTCTTTTTCTTGAAGATTTACTTTTCTTTAAACGCTTGATGGAAAACCTCAAGCATTTCCAGCAATTACCTCTGAATGTGTAAGGATGAAGTCATAGCCACAACCTAATTGTCAAATACTCACTTGCTGGTTGTATTAATGTAGGTGGACCTAAGCTGACTTGGAACCTGTGAAGCTGCAGCTTTCCTGTATGCTCTTGTGGACATCTTGCAACAGATGGAGGTAAACATGAAGGGAAAGTTCATGATAGAAGGGGCAACTTCTGTTCGTAGCCTCCACTTCCAGAGTTCATTATCATGGTCACTGGAGAGCAGTGACTGAGAGGACGTTCTCATGTGTTGGGGACCTTCTTTTCACTTTTTTTTGCCTGTCAAGGTCTTGCCTGACCATCTGTTTTTTGACCACCTGTTCTGTGACTGTCCTGCTGTGACATCCTCTGAGCTTCAATGGACTTCTTCATTCTTCTCTTATATTCTCTCATCTTGTCTGACCCTACTTCATCCTCTGGCCTATGACCTTCTTTGATATACTTTTATCTTCTGACCTCATTTCTGACCATCTCTTCTGCCTTCTCTGATGTCTTTTCTGTTCTCCTCTGCCCTTCACTGCATTTTTCTTTGATCTTCTCTTTCTCTTTTCTGACCTTTTTTCTGCCCATGCTACCTCCCCATCCCCTCTTCTGTAACCTTTCCTTCTCCAAGGTACTCTTCTTTCAGCTTGCATTGCCAATTCTGACCTTCGCTCTGACCCTCTTTGACCTTTTCTTGGACCTCCTCCCCTGTTCTCCACTGACTTTCTTCTCTGCTTTTCTCCTCTCTGGCTTTTCCTGCCTTTTGTCTGATGTTTTCTCTAATCTCTTCTTCTCTGACATTCTTCCTTCCTTTTTTTGCCCTCTTCTATTCTCTAATCTCCTCTCATCTCGTCTCCAGAAAGCAGCCTACAGAAGCAGCCTACAGATGCAGCAGCTGTTAGTACAGTGGTTCTGGTTCTGCTTTGGAAGCTTTGGCACTTCCTGGGGACATTGGGGGAATGCCTGGCAACCGTCTGAGGAACATGAGGGTGCCCGTTACTTTTAAGCAATGACAATGTAAACAGAGACACAATGGTGTGGGCCCGAGAAAGCTCTAGCAGCTTCCAGTGAATGTAATGAGCTGCCCTTAACCTAGAGACCCTGTTGTAACTGCACCTGGCTGAGGCGGGTCAGGCACCCCCTTAGCTGCTGCCTGGGAGAGGCCTAATGAGAGCTGGTGCTAGAGCACAGCTATTTTTCTTCACATCTCCTTTTTACTTGGTTCATTTTATCTGTCAGAAAGGAAGGTGGTGCTCCAGAAACATCCTGGCAGGAAAAGATCCTACCTTAGCTCCAGAAGTATCTTCTCATTTGAAAGCAATTGTTGCTGCTGCCAAATTTGTGACAGCAGTTAGATAGTTTGTTTTCATTTGTATACCATTCTTGTCTTCACCTGCTACAGCAACTTCTAAGGTCATCCTTTCCATGGAAGTCAGGCCTCCCTGGAGCAGGAGGCAAAGTGAATTCTCAGTATGAACTTGGCATAGCTTGGGTTTACAGGTTATAATTTATGACCTTGCTTGGTGATTAAATATGATATCACATTTGCAGATAAAAACAGATAACCACCATCAGCAAGTTGCCTAATTAGGAATTGAAGGGCTACTCTTTGAAAAGAACTTGAAAAGGTTGCATTCCCTGAAATAACAGCAATGAAATAACATGATTTGAAGCATTGAATCTTCATAATGATTTAGACCTTGATAAGTAAAACAGTTTAGGAGCAGTGAGAGGGATACTTCATGTAAATGTTTGTACTTCAGTGTTGCTAAATTCTTTTGTATTAGTACTTAAGGAGACTTTTCTTCAACAAAGTTGACCATTCCGTGCAAACAGATTCCTTTTAGGGACTTTCTTCCCTAAAGATCTTTGGAGCAAATGAAATATGCTGTATTTATACATCTCAGCTTTGCAAAGCCAGTTTCTGTAATTTTGGCTGTTGGGAAATTTCCAAGAGATTAGTAAGAGGTTCAGTGGCTGCTAATCTGCTTTAATCTTCACCCTGCTCTTCTCAGGGAGACTGCCCCTTTCACAAACGCAGTCTGAATCGAGCTCCCTGGAACCTCAGTACTGTTGTTGCAGTGTTCTGTTTAGGACAGTCCTTTTTTTTCTTTTTTTATCTATCTTGCCTACCTATCTATTTCTACATCCTATCCTTAAAGCGGCAGACAAATTCTTTTAGTGCATTGAGATGCAAGTGAACCTCCCTACCCAGTGTCTTGTAAGTAGAATTAGATCCTGGAGGCTTCATAACAAGCTGCTAACATTACTGCTGTAGGCGGTGTTGTTGCTATGATGTTTAAACATCCTGCAAGTTCAGCATTTTACTAGTGTCTTAACTTTTTTTCCTGTAACGGTAACTTTTCTTGGATGATATTACCCATGTTTTTGGCATTTGTGGGGGTTGCTTTGAGTCACTAAAGCCTTGGTTTTGCCCTTTTGCAGTTGTACTGTAACATTTCAATGTACTTGGCAGTCTTGTTGGTTTATCTTATTTTATTTTGCCTCAGCAATACTGGCTTTTCTCTTGTTGTGCATGACAGGAATCTTCCTTTTTTTTTTTATTTTCTTTCTTTCCAGATCCATTAAAATGTGAGTAATGAGAGGTGATTTCTGAGAGCATCTGTTTTGTACAGAAACTCGGATACTTGGCCAGTAGTGTATGAACTACCCTTATTTCAAGTATCTGAAGTTCCTTCTTTGCACAATATACAATTCTAACAACTGTACTCCTGAAGCATGCTAATATACTGCCATACTACCTCATGTGAACGCTTTGGTGACTCTCCTTTAGATGCTAGACTTGCAGTTCTAATTAGCTGATTATGCTTTGTTGCAGGCAATTTCATTTTATTATGAATGAAATATTGTAAGCAGAAAACACAGCAAACGCTGTAGCTTGAACTAGAACAACTCTGTAAAGGTTGGAAGATACCGTATTAAACTCCAGCCTAATTTATAAATAGGCTTCATGCCTCTTCTTGCAGGGGCTTGACATTTCAAGAGAACTGGTTTAACCTATGCTGAAGGTTTGCAAAACTGTTGTGAGAGAGAAACAAGCCATGTATATGCTGAACCAAGTCATAATGAAACACAAGTTGGAACGTAACGTTTCTTACTTGAAATAGCACCGGGTACAGTTATGTTTTCAGAATGCTTGTGAAAGTTTCAGATTGCTTCATGAGTGTTTGTTGTGGTGGCTTATTAGCTATAGTAATGCTGAGAATAATAACAAAATAAGTTAAACTTATATTTTAATGTCAGATCGGCAGCTTAACATATGTGGGCTTGGGGTTTCTTACAATTTTACTCTGAAAGTACACAGGGGAGAGAGCAAATGTTACTGCTGTGTGTCTGTACCCACAGTTGTTGTGTTGAAACTGTGGCTTTTTTTGTTCAGCCAGTTTGACTTTACATTTCTAAATTAGTTTTAAACTGGTAAAAGCCTATTAAAGTAACTCTGAAGATGGACTGCAGTTTTGCAAGTATATTTTACCATTTTCTGTGGCCAGTGGGGGAGCTCAGTGCATGCATATGCAGGACGTAGGCTATGGTTTTGCATGCATTCCTTCCAGTGTCAGTATGCATGAAAATTGTCCTCAGCCACTTCTTTCTGTCTTGCTTCTACTCCTTTAGTTGCCCCAGTAGAAGTGGAGCTTCTGTTTCTTATGTGTTGTTGTGGATCAGGGAACTTAGCCAGTGAAAGATGGTTTATGATTGTTTTCTCCTAGCTAGGTTCCTGCTAGGTCCAGATCAGAGAGGAGTTTTAGTGAAACTAGGGAGGTCACAGTACGGTGGCAAGCATGTGCGCCAGTGGCTCCTGCATGTTCCCTGGTGCTGCAAGTAACACGCAGAGCTGTGCCTGTAGGTGTGTTAGCCTGAGGTGCTGTGGATTTCCCAATGTTAATCATAAGCCACAGAGTTCTTTATTACCTTCCCTCATCTAATATGTTCTTACACTGAGGCAGTAAATCCTTCTTCAGAGAGGGGGGCATCCGCTTTCTATCTGGCACATCTAGTTTCTCCTCACTAGCTCTTAAATTACATTAGGCCTGGCTTCTGAAGAAGTTTTTTTCCCAAAGAAAACAGAACAGAAGGAGAGAGCAATTACAATTGCCTGCCACCCAGAACTTAGGTGAAAGAAGGAAAGTGCCTGACAACAAAGTGTCCTGTTCGCCTACTTGATTCTTCAGAGGTTTGGTTTATCTGATGTAGTTCTGCATGTTTTTTTTAATAAAATAATGTAAGCATAACTTACGTTCAGTGAACAAACTTCTTCCTGCACCTGTCTCTGCTGGTTGAAAGCAAAAAAAACAAAAAGTGTGCTGCCTTGCTTCCTGAAACCTGTCCAAGTTGACTGAGGAAATTGAAGGAGAATTGCTTCCTCATCAGCATCCTTAGGTCTTAGTATCCGTTACATAGCTTGGTCCTCAACCCTTCATCTTTAGCCCTGACAAAGCAGACAGTCAACCACATCTGAACAAAGTAACAGCTGCTTGAAAACACTGCATGTCTGGGCACTTAACTGTCCATTGTAGAACAAACTGTGTAGGTAAGCAAGGTCATTTCCAAACTTCTTTTTTTTTTTTTTTTTTTTTTTTTTCCTTTTTAGACCTCCTATGAAAGAAATATGGGTTTGCAGAGAAAATAAGAGTTAAATCTTTTGGAAGTGCAGAGCTCACAGGAGAAATCTTAGTCTGCAAAAATGAAGTGTAGGAGTTAGGTGGTTCTTAAATAGAACTTGTGAAGAGTTGCCAGATTTAACGAGGGTGTAGTTTAGCATAGAAGTTTGTCTTTAAGAATAAATGCAAGAATAGTCATTTATTTATAGCTGCGATAAAAATAGATGCTTGCTGTTATAACCAATATTAGCCATATTAAGTTTTTCTCTTGAAACGGAAATTTTAACAATATCTTGATGCTGAGTTGTCCTTTTGCTTCCCTTCACTTCCTTGTTCATGTTGGAGTTTTCCCTCTCTGGATTTCCTGTTTCATAGTGTTCATGTAACCACCTTACAGAGTCCAAATGATTGGTTTATGAAGTTGTCTTTGATTTAGTGGAAATGTCCTTTGACTGAAGGATTTCTTAATACCTTGTATACGCTGCCAGTACAATTCTTTCCTGTTACCTCTGCACCTGTAGTACCCTGCACAGCGCTTATTGGTTTATCGTTTGTGCTAGATCCTGCACAAACCCATGTTACCAGTCAGTCCTGGCTCTGAAAACTTTGTTCTTAAATAAGAATACATAAAGGTGCAGCAAAAAAAAAAAGGGGGCGGGGGAGGGGATGGGAAGAGGGATTGAGAACAAAAACGTGAACGTGTGGTTCTGCAGGCTAAGTAGGTACATAACTGTACCTATTGACAACTGAAATCTCTAAAAATTAATTTCCATGTTTATTTGCCTATTGTAATGCTTCAGGGAGTTGCGATTTTTCAAACTGTCCTCTGCAGCTAAAAAGAAATGCTTTAAAACAATCCAAAGACCAAAAATCAGAGCTATTTAAAACTTCTGTTTTTAATCAGAAAAGCCAATGGCACTTAAGAATGGAATAATTCTAGGAAGGCTTTTGAAGGACTTTCTTTTGAGCACAATTGAGATAATTGTGATGATATGGTAAAAACTACCGAAGTGACATTGCTCTCACTGAGAGAGCTGCCCAAAATAGGCTTGAGGAAGTGTTATAGATTAGGCTAACTCTAAATTATCCATTCACTTCTACATCTGAAAATAATTGTTAATTGGAATTTTGTAACACACTGTTTAGTACATCTAAAAGATGTACTAAAAGTTTCTCAACTTGTCTGTATCAGCAAAGGTGATTTAGGGACATAACCAGTATGGCATAAAACGGGAGGCCCATGGGGAGCTGTTGTTAATAAGCAGTTCATACATGTACCCCAGGTGAAAACCTAAAACTGGAAAAAACAGGGCTCAGTTGAAATCCCTTTAATGCTGCTGTCAGTTACTCACTGGAACATCATTGTCTGTTTGAGGAATTGATCTTGTTAGGCATGTTTCAGGAGGATTAATCATTGTAAATCTGTGAATTGTACACTGTAATGAGAGATCAGATAAAGCAACCCAAGTATGTGTTAAGTGCAAAAGAAATAGTTTGTGTGTTTCAAGCAGCGACCAAATGTGGAAGTGTCAAGAAAACTAAAAGTTGTGGTCCCAACAGCTAATGCTAAGTCATTGCCTAGTGCACTCCACTTTTTTGTGCTGCTGTATATGCTGACAAAATCTTGCCTTAAAACGTGTACATAGTGGCAGTGATAGTAGCTATGGGGAAGTTTTGTTCAAATAAGTGCCTTGGTGCTTTGAAGGTATTGAACTGATTCATTCCGTGCATTTAGATACTGGTGCCAGTTGTGCATCCAGATAAGATGCTTTCACTTGCAGTAGTCATTGATCCAATTTGTACTTGGCAAGCTGGATGACCTGTGCAAGATTTATAAAACTATAAAACTGAAGAGAGTAGAAGAAATATTAGATGTTTGTTAGTACTTGAAATCCTTTATGCTATTGGTTAAAGTAATGTGCTCTACAATGTTGCAAAGCTTCAGCCTCAGATCCTGTCAGACAGCAGAGACTCCTGTGCTCTCTGGCAGGGGTGGCTGCAGGGGCTGGGCAAGGGGCTCTCCTTGAGAACAGATTTGGATTCCTGTCTTGTTGCCACCCTATGTGTGTATAGGACTTAGGAGCAGAGGTTGGTGCTCTTTCAAATTATAAGGTGTGGAAAAATTGTGGTTTCAGAAATCACAGCTTTTATTTTGCTTTTACAGTTCCTGAGCAGTGTCAGTTCTGAGGAATGCTAGTTGAGATAGCTTTATTATTATTATTTTAAGAGGAGAAGCTACATTTCTCTGATTAAAACAGAGACCCATTTTAGGAAACAGTTTGTCATTTAAAACAAAGTGTGTAAAGCTGTGACCTTAGTAGCACTGTACTCCTTTTTTCAGGAAGTATGGAGATCTTTTTTCTTTGGAGTTGGGTGGCTGCACTAAAAGGTGGTGGAGGAACGGAGGGTGAGAGCTGAACGTCTGTTCAGATGCTTTGTGAGTAACTGTTTCAGAAATGTATTTGCCGGCTGAATTAAAACTTGTCTCTACTTTTACTGTGACACTGTGTGCTCAGAGTGTTTGCTTTGTTTGTAGTACCTGCAGCCGTATGGTACCGGTGTGATGCTGGCGGAACAGCACTGCGCTGGGCAGGTGTTGCTGGGGGCTCGGCCGCTGCCTCCGCGCCGGCTGCGGAGGGGACAGCGCAGGGCGCTTCGTGCGGTGCGGCAAAGCGGCGCTCAGCTCGCTGGTTGGGAAGATCAGAGGGCGTTGCAGAATGGAAGGTGGCAAGCGTGTGCCGAGCTCGGCGCGTGCTGTCGCCGACCGCAGCGCAGTGGAGTCGGGCGGGTTTGAGCTCCCCTGCTGCTCTCACAGCTCTGTGGCGAGGAGGCGCGGGAGCAGCGCCCGCTCCTCCCGCGGGCGGTGGGGACGGGTGCCGGTGCCGAGCTCCGGGCCGGGTCTTCTCTCGGAGCTGCTCCGCAGTCCGCAGATTCGGCGCAGAAATGCGCGGTCCGGGGGCGGGGAGGGCAGAGCGGGGCGCGCCGCCCCCTCCCCGCGGCACCCTCCGGCCACACGCGTGTTCGCCGCAGGGAGAACGAAGGGTTAATCGAGTCGGGAGCGGCCCCGCGGCATTATGCAAGCGGCTCGGTGAGGAGGAAGTGCATTGCAAAACGCTGAGCTCAGCCGCCTGGCCGCCAGCCAAGCCTCCGCTTTCCTCGCTCCAGCTGAGGGCTTTCTAAGCTTCCCAGCGGCGGCTCTGCCGGCCCCGCCGAGGAATGCGGCCTCCCCGCCAGCTGACGTAGCGCGGCGGTTCAGCCCGGGGCCAGCGGCGTGGCGGCGCGGCCCCTCCCGCGGCCGTGCGGGGCGGAGCGCGCAGCGCGGCGGGCAGCGGAGCGGCGCCGGGCGGCAGCGGGGGCACGGCCAGGGGTCAGCCCCAGCGGCGGCGTGGGCAGACGGGGGAAGCGCTGCTGCTTTCTATTTATTCTGCGTTCTAGGAGAAACGCTGCTCGTAGAGGCGTCTGGGCACCTGCTAAGCAGGTCCCCACTGCTTCCTTGAAGCTGCTCCCCTGCTTTTTTTTTTTTCTTTTTTCTTTTTCCCCCCACTCAGTTTTATTTCTGTGTGCCGCCGTTCTGCCTGTACCCAGTTCCATGGTGTGCAGTCATCGCTCTTGGAGCTGCAGTACTTCTGGTGCAGCTTCTCACCACAGGTCAGTGTGTGTGTGTCACAAAGCCCAGAAGGAGCACCCTGCTGTCTGAGGGCATCGTGGAGCTGGCAGTGGAGGAGGGGAGATGGAGGGCAACCCGGGAGGAGCCTGCTTCTCATCGTCCTTCTGCTTCCTCTCCTGTGCTGCAGGTATGGGCGGTATTGAGCGCCTACCTGTGCAGAACAATAAAGGAGACAAATGAGAGAACAGTCAGCAGAAGGGAGATAACGTGTTGACATTGTTACAAAGGAAAACTTGTTTGTGCAAGGCAAGACTAGTTCACAAAATTAGCTGTCAGATGGTGCTTGAGCCAAGTCTTACACAGAGCCAAAAAGGGCCAGATGTACTGGTATGGAAAACAGCTCCAAAATCTGCGTTTGGGGCATGGTTGGTGGCTGAGGCTTTGGGAGTCGGAGGAGGTGGATTTCTTCTGTACCGCTGAGACGCTCTGCCTCTGGGTGAGTCACGCGTGTGTGCTGCTTTCTCCGCTGTCCTTTTCCTGTCTTGTCTGCTGGAGATTATTATTACATCCGTGACTGCTACTGGACAGCGCATTCCAGAGTGGTGCCTCAGCCTCTGTCTGAGGCATCCAAGCAGCAGTAATACAATGGCATGACTGCAATGGAGCCTCTGGGTTGCCTCTATGAATCAGACTAGTTTTACACCTCATTCCAGTGAGCACGATCTGGGATTTCCTCTTGAGCTGCAGAATGACTAAGTCCAGCTAAATGTGGCACAGGCCATATGAAACAGGGCTCGGGATCTTTCAGGCGGCCTAAATATGGCTGTGTGGTGGAGCGGAATTGGGCATGCTGGGTTGCAAGTCCTCCATTTGTACGAAGAATGGGCGCTACATAAAGCTTACCATATAGTCTGCTTGTGCTATTCACTGGCAAATGTTTAATGTGATGTGTGGAGATTGTTTAATGTAAATGGATTAAGTGTGGATTTTACTAAAATGTCCACACAGGAATGCGTTTATTGGTTTGTTTGTTTTTACCCTACCTGTGTTTCTACCATAATTCAGTTTCAGTCTTGATTGTGTAGTTGGTTTTTAGTTTTGATATGGTAAATACTTGTATTGCTGTTCTGATTCTACTTTCCAGAGCCTTTTTTCAAGGTGCAGCGCTCCTTGCTGTTCCACCTGCAGCTCTCTCATCACAGTGACTCAGTGGAACAAACTTATTTGCAGCTCTGGGAGTGAGGCTTGTAAACCAATGGAAATGCATCCAGTAATGTATCCACTAAGAAGTCCTGCGCAGCCTTTCATGTGAAAGAACAGAAGAGCAGAGCAGCGCTGCAGTGCTGGTACCCAGCGGCACATTTTCTTTGTGCCAGTGGTCCCATCTTGCAGGACTGTCTGTTCTGATGCAGTACAAGTAGCTTGGTAGAAGGTCAGCATGGGTATTCTGGTATTCTTCCCCTCCTCTCCTCCTTTTCCCACTAGGTCTGTGTGTGGGGACTGCCCATCTGGTAAGCTCCTGCAGCCTGGGAGCGGAGAGCAGAGCTCTCGCACAGCTGGTGGGTGAATGAGGAGTGGTAAACTAGGCAGCTATTTGATTAGGTAAGAAAACACTTAGCAGAACTAGTTTCCTGAGTATTATGAATAGATAAAAATCATTGGTTTTAAGTGCAACAAAAAACATTTCCAGTGATTGTGTAGTTTTTTTTTTTTTTTTTTCAGAATATGAAAGCTTACTGTGTTCTCCCTCCCCCTGCTTTTTTTATGCCATGACAAATAAGTGGCTTTGTTTTGCAGCTCTTTCCTAGTTCTCATGGAGTGGGGATGGAGGTGCCCCTCTGCTATTTAAAGCAAACAAACAAAACTGACATATATATTTGGCTATTTTCTTTCTCCCTCTTCTGATTTGCCCAGTCAGGAGAATGAAAACCCTCTCTTGTATGTCACTTGCCTTGATGTGTTTTGGACACAGTGAGGGTGACGTATAAACCATGTTCTTGTCCCATCCCATTTTCAGCATACAACTTCCTCACCCGTCTCTCATTCCCCAGACACTTGGCAGCTTTTGCTTGGAGTCTGTCTGCCCAGCATCCCTTATTGTCCCCCCCACCAGTGCCTTGTGCCAGGGGATCCCATGGGAGCATGTGTTGGTTTGGTGCCTCTGGGAGCCCCACTCCAGCTGCAGCCCCAGAGACTGCGCCTTGCGTGGGCTTGATGCAGGCAGATGGTGTGGCTGTCGTTAGCTATTTAGTTTTTTCCCCTAATAACAGTAAGGTAATGGTATCCATGTGGGACTGCAGTTATGAGTGAGTGGAACAGTTATCAAACGCATTAAAACACCTTTTCAGGCTGTGTACAAAGTGGTTTTTGTTAACTTTGAGCTCTTGTGGCTTTTTGACCTCAAAATTTTTGGTGCTGTGTTCCATTATATTACCTTATTTTTCGAAGTGTAGACTGCATTTAATAACTTCAGACTATAAATGGCTGCATCTCAAAAGTGAAATACTGTTTGGCATGGCATGGATATGTCTTGCAGTGGTTGTAGGGGATCCAGAGTTGGGAAATAATGAATCCTGCTCAGTTAGGATTTGGTTAAAGAGGCTTTGCATCATACTTGTTATGTGCTTTGGATGGCTGAAGTCCATGTGATTGTGTCCTGTAAAACATGGTGTACCCTAGTTCCATCCTTGAGAGGTGTTACAGAGCTCTTTTGTGCTAGCTGACAAATCGTTATATCACACTATGGTACTCATGTCACAGAGATACTGCAATAGTATGCAGAGATACAGTGCCATCTGCGTTAGCACAATGCTTTGAGGTCTGCAATTGCTGTGGGAGCAGCCTGTAAGAGTACAGGCTTGCTTTCAGCAGGTTTTGTGAAATTTTGGAATTCTTCTCTGTGAGGCTGCTTCAAAGGATGCTCTATGATGTGGTGGTGGCTGCAATCTTTGTAATCAATGTGTTATTGCAGTGCTTTCTGAAATTAAAAATAACAAGGAAAAGGACTCATGTTTTGATTCACATTGTTGCTCTCTCCTGATTGGAATTGTCCAGCTGTTTTAATAAGTTCATTTTGAGTCAATTAGTTACAAAATTGATAATATAAAAGTACAATATCTGGATTTTATGCTGAAAGCTACACACTAAAATAATAATTGCTTTGTGTTTGGAAGCAACTTCTGTGAGTAACTCTGTATTAATTTTTCTTTTCCATGCATTGATGTTTCAACAAATAACAATCACAGGAAAGTGACAAAGCAGCATTTTTTTTTTTTTTTTAAGTAGATTTATGCAGGTTGCTTTTTTCCCTTGCTTACTTTTCTTTTCTCTGCTTCGGCATAAACCGAGAAGATATTTTTCACAGGTGGAAACACAAAGAAAACAGACTTCTGTTGCCTGTGTAAGAATTTGTCTCAATTTTTTTCTGCTGTCTTAAAGAATAACAGCTGTTTTTGTCCTAGCAATTTACAGTTGTATTTACTACAAAATAGTGCCTAGTAACGTGTAGGAAGTGTTTCTGCTGCCGCAGATTTCTGTTACAGAGCTTACACTGCTGAGCTGGGCTCTGGTTGAGTGGCATCTGCAAGACAGCAAGAGGTGTGTGAGTTTCTGCAAGTCTTACCCTGGCTGGAGTGGAGCTGTTTGGTTTGGTGGGAGATACCTGAGCTACCCTGTGTGCAGAGTCCAAAACACTTCAGACTGTGGAAGAGCATCGATGTTCTTGGCTGAAAGATTTGAGCAATTCTTGAAAGATTTTACCACGAATGAGGCTTGTTCTCCATAAATCATAATAAAAAAAAAAAATCCCATTTGAATGGAGCATTAGAGAGTAATCCCCGGTGAATTCTGGGTGATGCTTTTTGGCAGGCGAGGACGTTTCCCAGGGAGGTTGCCAACACAAACACACTGCGAGCATACCTTCAGCTCCTCCCACCACCCCACCTCTGAGACAACTTGGTTGGCATCAGCTGTGCCAGTGCCGCTGTGCAGGCTGCCGGTGTCGGGCTGCTGCTGCTGTTGTTTGGGGCTTTCTTTTGCCTAAAATTAGAATTCCCATAGCCAGCAAGCCGTGCAAATGGCTGGGAACTCTGTCTGCAGGTTGTATTCCTGTCCCCATCTACTGGGAGGGGGAAACAAATGCCGTGCAGCTGAACAGGTTTCAGGGAGCTGGAGACAGCAGGTGGACAGGTATGAGCTTTTGCTGAAGGTGAACCTGTTTGCAATGACTTGAGTTTGGCTTCCTTTGGTTTTGAAGAAATATTTGCAGCTTTATGAGTGTTTTATAAGCTTGTAAGGCTTTCACTGAAATTCAGTCTTTAGGTGTTGCTACTTAGGAAGCGTTGGTTAAAAACCACAGGTGCTTTTAGATGGGGAGAGGAAGACCTAATGTTTAGAGAAGCTGGTCTCAAATGCTTTTGGTTGTCTAGTTTAAAAGCACGCAGGCTTCTTTCTTTTTAAAGACCCAACATTTCTAAGTAACTGCAGTTGTGCTATGAGTAGAAGCTTGGTTTGTTAAAACTGGAGCCAGCAAGAAGAGTACTGCTGTGTTAAAGATTACAGGTCAGTGCAAAGCGTGTCTGGAAGTTGTTGCTGCTGGTGGGGATTTCACACTGAGTATTGGAACTTGTCTGTGTGGAGGGGAGAGAGAAAGTTGTATATGATATGGTGAAAAGTATTTCTTCAGTAATTAAATGACATTTTTATTTGACACAGTTTCAACCACCTGCTTAATTTGTGAGGTTTAATTAAGATACAGTCAGCTTGTGCTACCATGGACATAAAATCAATGTCTAGTTTGCCTGGGGAAAAGGTTTTTTCCTTTTGGGGTCTGGCTAAGTCTTTTTTTTTCCTTGGGAAAAAAAAAAAAAAAAACATTAGCAATTCAGGGAGCAGAAGCAAATAGCCATTTTTAAAATTCATGTCCTCAAATGTTAATTTGATGCTTTGAGGCATAAATGACCTTTCTAACCAGCCCAGGCTTGTCAAACAAAAGAACGATAGAAACAAGCTTCTTTGTTCTAATAAAACAGGCTGCTTTTCAGGAAGAATTTCAAAACAATTCTGCCTCGCTCTTCTCAACAACATTAAATTAAACTTTGGCCTGTGCTACATTTGAATTTAGATATGTATGCATCATTGGAGAGATGGAGACAGAATCTAGACAACCTGTACAAATTGAACCATAGATTTCAGCTTCTGAAGGCCCAGGCAAGTGGATAATGCTTTGATCCATACCTACCCCAGCTGGTATTGGTTAGCAATGGAAAAGCAGTTAGGTGTGGGGCAGAAGAAGAGAGGATTGCTGCTGGTAAAAGGGTATTTCTTGCTGTCAGAAAACTGAAGGGGGAGAGAGGAGAGAAACAAAACCATTGTTGCTTTTTCTTGAAGTGTTTAGATTGGAATGTGCACTTTAGAAAACCTAAATATGCATTTTTGTGGCTCATAGGAGTTTGAGACTAGACCTGTGTGTGTTATATGAATGGGAAGAACGTCTCATGCATCAGTGTTGGCTCTGTCATATGGTCTAACAGATAAAATAAATCCTTAAAAGTTTAGGGTAGGAAGATAGCAATGTCAAAAATTAGTATGTCTTTATATAAGGTAATGCATTCTTTTTTCTACCTTTTTCCAAAAAAAGTTGAACTGTAGTTGAATATCTTTCTTCCCTGCTACCTGTGCTTGTGGAGTCTGAAATTAATCTCTTGAAGGTGTGACATGTTTCTGAAGCAGGGACTGCAGTAGTAAACTTATTTTTTAGGAGATAAGTACAGTTAAGGAGTAATAATCTGGTGTTGCAGTTCCTCTGTCTTGTAAATGTTGATTTACTTATTTTTGTCTTGCTCAATACTTACTGCATTCAAGTCTAAAGAAGGAATATCCAGCTCTAGAAGTTGTTCCAGCTTTCAGCAATTCTTGAATACCCAGCAGCCATATTATAAAATCTGAAGATCATGCTACTTCTGCTCATTTTTATTTGGTTACTTGACTCTTTCATGGTAGGGCTTATTTTATTTTGGGGATCAAGTATGTGTACATTACCAAAATATTTGATGAAAGCTAGTATTTCCTTTTCAGCTTTTCACTTTAGATGACCTTCTCAGTGCTGTTTTGTACAAAATAGGAAGAAAAATTACGTACCTTGTTGGTTTATCTTTTTGGCCTGGCAGCTCATATATGTTCTATCATGGTTATTTTTCGGCACATCAGAATCCATTTTTAAAGGTGTTTTACATTCACAGATTGGCAAGTTTCCATTTACATTGCATGATTTTCTCACAATTGGGTGACTTTTTGATTGCTAACAAATCAATTGTATGGGTTGGGTTTTTTTAAAGCCTATTTTGTTTTGATAAGTTTATTAGGTCTGAAGTCAAAATTCTTACACTCTCTAGCAAGGGGAACTTGCTCAAATGGCCCGAAGCCTTGTGTAAAGCACTCAAATTGGTTCAGACTAGAATTTGGCCAGATGCTGTACCTGTGTCAGCTGTGATGGACAAGAACATCTCACTTCTCACAGTAACTGGGCTTACCTCTCTCTGGAGAGAGGAGAATCATAGAATCATAGAATCATAGAATCATAGAATGGTTCAGGTTGGAAGGGACCTTAGAGATCATCTTGTTCCAACCCCCCTGCCATGGGCAAGGACACCTCCCACTAGACCAGGTTGCCCAAAGCCCCATCCAGCCTGGCTTTGAATACTTCCAGGGAGGGAGCATCAACGACTTCCCTGGGCAACCTGTTCCAGTGTCTCACCACCCTCACAGTGAAGAATTTCTTCCTTATATCCAGTCTAAATCTACCCTCTTCCAGTTTATAACCATTACCCCTTGTTCTGTCATTATCTATCCTTGTAAAAAGCCCCTCCCCAGCTTTCCTGTAGGCCCCCTTCAGGTACTGGAAGGCTGCTATCAGGTCCCCCCGCAGCCTTCTCTTCTCCAGGCTGAAGAGTCCCAACTCTCTCAGCCTGTCCTCGTAGGGGAGGTGCTCCAGCCCTCTGATCATCCTCGTGGCCCTCCTCTGGACCCGCTCCAACAGCTCCACATCCTTCTTGTGTTGGGGGCCCCAGAACTGGACACAGTACTCCAGGTGAGGTCTCACGAGAGCAGAGTAGAGGGGCAGAATCCCCTCCCTTGACCTGCTGGCCACACTTCTCTTGATGCAGCCCAGGATGCGGTTGGCCTTCTGAAGAAGCAAAAATGAAAGCTTAAGTATTGTTTTCAAAAGCACTGAATTTTTTCTAAAACATATGAACAAACTGTGGTGGACGCTGTTCTGCTCTCCGGACGAGAACAAAGAGACCCCTTCTTTTCTATGGTGTTGTCTGCAAAATTGGAGTGCAGTGCTGTTCTGGACTGTGAAGTGCTTTATCAGCCTGCAGCCTTCGTTCAGCTATTGGAATGAGGTGTGACTGCCATGACGAGCGCTTATGTGTGCACCAAGCTCATAGTGAGTTGCTGGCAGAAAACCTGGGCCAATGGCACACAGATCAACATAGTCACAAAAGTATGAACTGTGCTTGTTAATTATCCCATAGCTTAAGTTTGCAGTTGATTCTGGTAGTTGATCCAAATTGCTGTCAAACTGTGTTTTCTTACACACAAACACATGTGTTTTTGCTTTAAATTGTTACAACCATTTCAGATGTAGTTGTGCATATTTTAAGCAACTGCTAGATTCTCTTACATTTGGGTGTTTAAATATTGAAGCAAATAGGTATGTGGATGGAGGTTTAGACAAAGTGGAGCAGAATTGAAAAAGAAACTAATTTCGTCACTGGCTTTTTTTTTTTTTT
>WBMW01005781.1:152490-229577 GCA_013396635.1 Penelope pileata
TTTTTAAGGAACAGAATTCCTCTATGTGCTGTATGCCTATAGGATGTCCAAGCAGTAATCCTCTGAAAATGCATCTTCACCTGTTTGGCCTTGAGTGTGTTTTATGCTGCCATGACAACCTGGTCACGAAGAGCCTTGGGCTTGTGGTTTCCAGGTCTGATTAATACAATGTACTGTAATTAGGAATAGGAAAAAACCCCACAGGCTCTTTTCCAATTTAAATATTCTCACTGCTCCCAAGACTTCCCCAGTTTTCATTGTGCATTGTTTCAGATTAGTCATAATTGAAATATTTATTTTGTTCAGTGGGGCCTAGACACTGGGAAGAGTTGCTAGAACTTATCCAGACTTTCAGCTGCTGAACAGCATGGAGCTGGGGTCTCACTGAGAGGGTCCTGTGCTTTGAGATGCACCCCAGGAATGACCAGAGGTACCAGTGTAGCCACGTTCCAGCCCCTTCCTTCTGTAGCACCAGCGCTCACCCGGAAGGGAACTCCAGATAATATAAGTGAGACTACCTATTTAGCTTTTGTTACATTTTTCAGTCACTCTTACTGCTTTCTTGCATCAGTGTAGATGGGAAATGAGTTGAAAAACATGAGAGCACTGAAATTGGAAAGAAATCAAAATACAAAGCTATGTGTATTTAATTTTTCTAGATACAGTGGTCACTGATAAAGTAGTTTGACTTTTCTGATTTTTTTTAGCATGAATTGTATCTTAACCAAATGGTATTACTTTTTTTTTTTTTTTGACTACAGCTGCTGTAGCAATGTGTGCACAGCTACTGTTTTGGTAAACAAAGCCTAGTAGCCAGATGGCAGTAATATTTAAAAAGTTGAGCGATATGGTTTGGGAAGCATCCAACTGGAATATGCTATGCTTTGCCTAGGTACCTTCAATTTAGTACACAGTGGAAGACTTTAAATGTCTTATCACTGCAATGGCTTGAAAGAACAAATAGACTATTATGTAGAATACAAATAATGCTTATTAAACTTGCAGTTGATTCTTTCTGATAGGTGATCCAAATTGCTGTCAGACTGTATTTACTTACACATAAGCAGATGTGTTCCTAATCTAAATCAGGATAACTATTCCAAGTCTAGTTATGCATATTTTAAACTGTTAAATACTGTTTCAAGTAATTTCTGGTTTCACTTGATTTTTCTAATAGATCTTTTCCTCACCCTTATTCCGTACTCCCACTTTAAAGGGTAAAAATTGGTGTATCTGGTTTGCTGTTATATGGTTGAAGAGCTGCTGCTGAGTGACAAAGGAAGACACTTTTTTTTTTCCCTCAGGGTTTGAGTGTCCAGATTACTCTGCTGTTCTTTGTATATTTTCAGTCTGTTGAATAATTGCATCTAAAATAGTCAGCTTACTAGTTTTTCCTTGCTTCTTTCTAAAAGTAGGTATAGACTAGGTTGAAGGATTCTTGGCATTGATTTAACAGCTGTTGGTGTTTTAGGAGACAAGTAAGATTAAACTGTTGGTGACTCAGATATTGGAAAATGTGATCCTTGAGCGATTAAGCCTCAAAATAACCTTTCCTAAGACTTGAACTGCAATCAGTAAGTGGTGGCAGACTTCCTTTATTAAAAATAGGGTACACCTTCCTGCGAAGGGCTGCCTTGCCCTCTGCCCCCAGCCATTTGATATGGGAAATGTCTTCACTGTGAAAGAGTTGAAGCAAAGAAGTGGACCCCCTCTGCCCCATCCTGCCTGTTTCTCATGCACCAACCTTCCTTGGAGCAGGCATAACCCATGTGCTCTGCCAGTTGGGAGTCCAGCAGTGGCAGCTCAGAACAAAGAGAGAAGTGTCCACACTCACCTTCTGCTGGTGTTAGACGATCTTCTCATCTGACGTCCTCTCTTTACCCATTTGACTCTGGAAACTTTTCTTACAAACCTCTGCTTTTCAGACTGCTGCAAATACTTTGCAGAAGGGTTGCTCATGTGTTTCTAGAGTGTGGTTGATGGTGCTACACTGGCTTAGCCCTCTCTGACATCGTTTTGTACTTCACTGCCTTTCTTCAACACAACACAGCAGTACACAATCCATAATAAAGGGAGAAATATGTCCCCTGTCCCCCACTGGTGCCACTGAGTTTTGTGGATTACCAGTGTAAATAGTACTGTAGTGCTGCAAATGCTAGCAAGCAGCCTCTGGTGTTTTGGAAGCTTTTTCTCTGCCCTTTGAAGTGGTTGTGGAATAGGTGAATGGTGAATAACTACCCAAGTGCTGAAGTGAGTTACTTCCTTACAGCAAGGCCTTTGGAGTCTCCAGGAAAACAGAACAGAACAAACTTCATTAGATGGTTGGAGAGACTTGTTGAGAACATAGTCATTTTCTTCCTGATCATTATCCTTAAAGAACAGTCAGAAGAGAACTTTTCTTAGCTTTTATGAAAGACATTTTCTTAATAGAGAACTCCAGGCCAGGTGTTCTGAATTCAAATAAATTTTATTTTCTGTTTATTAAGACTTTTTTCCTTCTTTAACAGACAAGGGGAAAAAAAAAAGTTTGGTTTCTTTCAGCAAGTTTTACCTCTGATATTTCAATATTAACTCTAAAAGAATAACTGCAGGTAGTGTTTGTTTTAGGCTGGTTAGATCATAGAACAACTTTAAAGTAATGACTTCTCTTACTAAGTCAGCATTTCATTACTGCACTAGAGCCTGCTGGTGTTCTCAGGAAAAGTTTGAGAGGAAGAATTTGGACAGGGAATTTTTATATGAACAAGTGTGGTAAGCAATAAGATTACAGGGTCAGCTAGATTGATAAAATCTCTGAAAGTTACCTGAAAAAGGAATAATGCTTGTGGCTACTCCAGTGTTCATTTGTTGGGAAAGCAGACTGAAGAAAAAATATAAAGGTTACTTGACTTAATATTCTAAACAACTTAATTTTTTTGTTCAGCTTTTTCCAGAAATGAAAAATAATCTTGCTTTAACATGGCGCTTTCTTCAGTCTTATTTTGTTTTTCATGTTCTAGAAGGCTTGGAATTTGCATTGTCCTCTCATGGAAAAATCAGACATCACCTTTCAAAACGGTGTGTGAACTTGCTGCATCTGTACTCTTAAAAAGAAGACAAGTCCTTTTTATCTATATTTATATTTTTAAGACCAATATTCTCTGGCAGGAATATTTTAAAAGCATATTAAATTTGCAAAACAAGAAAATAGTTTCATTTTTTTACTTCATGAATTTTATGTAGATGAAGAAAAAGAAGATACATTAACTTTTTTAGAATAGTGTTGGTTATGCTTCGTAGTTTTGATACTCAGGTTGTTTTCCTGCATAGGGACTATCAGGATTTGTCTTTTTTTAAACAAGCCTGTTGTGGAAGATATATATATTTATTTCCTCCTGAAGCTGGCATGATGTGATCATCATGGATTTCAGTAGTTGTGACTGGCTTCCCTGTTGGGTTGGGTCACCATCGGTCCTGTGTCTATCTAGGCACATTCATGTCCTCATTGTCTGGAGAAGTATAGACTTTTAAAAAGAGAGGTATGCCCGTAAGAGTGCACACACAAAATCCTTCTTATTTAACATGGCCAAAACGTAAAAGATTAACTGGTAGTTTTCCTGTTCTGACTGCAATCAAACTGTGTGTGCATACATGTGTATGGGAGTTAGGTCTCTACATCAGGCCCTCCATGGTGCAGACTTTTCAGCATCTGTGGTCCAGGCTATGATCAGCCTGTGTAGAGCTGTGTAGAGCAGGCAGACCCTACTTCAGCCCGCTGATTGCTGAAAACTGTTGGACGATACAGTGGTACTCTGCCTCCCAGAAGTCTCAGGGCAGGGTCTGGTTTGCACATTACAGCAGCCTTTGGCTGCATTGGATGAGCAGAAAAGCTCAGTCCTCTGGAGTCTTTCCTTCCTCGGGAATGAGGATTGTCTGCTGTGTAAACAAGAATTGGGGGGGGGGGGGGAAGGGGGATAGGAAGGCCTTGGACATAATTTAAAAACGATGGGCTGTTTCACTACCATGTGCTTGCAGCAAGGAAGAGCAGACTAGGTTAAGGCCCTCTCTGGCCAGCAAGGGGTGTCTCTTACTGCTTTTCCAATGTTTAGATATTTATATGTGGCCCAAGACAATACTTCAGTCAGTGAGGCCCAGGCAAGCCAAAAGGTTGGACACCCATGCACTGATCCAATATGTGACTCCAAAAGCCTTATTTCTTCGGTTTAAAACTTTTTCTTTCTGAAGTCATTTGCTATTGTGAACAAAATTATTAATGACGTAACAGATCTTAGCATTACTACTTGGAGTCTTCTCTAGTAGAAAAAGTAAAATCTGTTTCAGAGACCACTGCTCTGATACTAGTATTCGTATTTCTAGTGGCAGGAGTAACCTGGAGCAGATTTCCCACCGGTTCTTGAGATATGATTCTCTTTCCTCTTTCCTTCATATCAAAACAACGTAAAACTGTGCACTGGGGAGTGAAACCCAGGAACTAAGCTGAATTATATTAGTAGTTGCAGGCCAGAAGCTTGTCACATCTGGTTACCTCATCCTGAGTCATGGGGTTTTTTGGTCTAGAACAGCCTATAAGCTGCTCATTTGGGAATCTCTTAAAGAACACCAGGGATAAGGCCTAATAAAAAGTACAGCGTTTTTCAAAGGGAATAATGCTGCTTAAGAGTCCATAATATCTGAACAAACAGGCAATGAACAGCATATAATTCTGCACATCGTGCAGTGGCATTAAATATACATATTAGTAAGGTAGCAGATGCTGTGGTTCTGAAATTGCCATGTAAAGTAGCAGTCTTTCGCAGCAGGGCGCTGCTCTATGTGAGACTCCTTCACATGTAATGAATAGGTAATTTCAGCTCTATAGTTCATGAGAGACTGGAGGGCATAGGGGAGGGGGCAGCATTCTAGCAGCCCAAATCAGCAGGATATGCCAAGATGTGCTTTTAATGGAGCAGCACTTAGAGCTCTTGGGGGTAAATTCATAAAGAGAGATGCTCATCTGTTACTTTGTATTCAAGCGAAGGAATTACTGCTGCAAAGGGCCAGGCAGGCCTGTGAAGTGCCCATTGCTGGGAGGAGGTGGGGGGGGGGTTTGGTGATTCTTCTAAGGTGATAGATGGATGTCTTGTCTATTCATGGTTTTTATGCAACAAAAAGATGAAGTAAAACCAAGCAAATGCATCCCCAAGAATTGGGTTTGAAAACATGAGCAATGTTTCCCCTCATTCCTCTCCCAGAGTATATTGACCCAATTGATGAATGTCACCTAATGGAAGATTCAACTACCAGCTGGATTCCATGCTTCCATGTTCTGTGGGGATTACCCTGCAAGACATGAGACAAGAGTTTCTTGCTCAGTAAGCAGAGGTCGACAAACATTGGGTAATCCAGTCTTATACTCTGTACTTATTCTGTGTTTGTAAGGTGTTTTGAAAATACTTGGTCTAATGGTCAAGTATTTCTGTAGGGAAGTGACCCCATTTAGTATTAAATCATCATCATTGCTTGTTAGAAAAAAGCCAGGTCTATGTATTGGAACATCTAAGACTTGGGGGAGTAGAAGAAGGGTGGGAGGCATTGAATGGACATCTGTTACACCTCTGATCCAGAGGTTTGGACTGTAGAGAGGAAAGGCAGATTTCTAAGGAAATGGTCGATAGTGTTTGTATTTCCTGATATGTCTCACTCCTTATCAGAGGAAGAAGCTTCCTGTTTGGATAAGTAAACAGGAAGAATCAGGTGTAGGGACTAATAATGTTTGCTGTGTAGTCTAATCTTTGTTGGTATAGGGAATAATATATTTAAACTTTTTCAATAGATAAAAAGATGCTAAGTCATGTAGTAGTCAGCCTTCTAGAAGCCTGATGCCAGCTAAACAGTTTTTTTTCCTTTCTACTTGACTGATAAGGGTCAGGATGTGTTACTGTTGGGCGGTGGAGTGTATTTTGATCTTAAAAGTGGACAACTCTTGTACAGTGTCCAGCTAGTTCCTCTGAAATATTCTGCCAAGAGAGAAAGCAGGGGAGATTTGTAAAGAATGGACATTATTGTAGAAGACAAGAATGAAGATATTCTTCCTATGATTTTTCATTTTCTTCTTCTGTTTAAAGTGTAAAGGAAATTAATCAATAGTATTTTATGTAAGAGGCCTGACTTCAAAGTATTTAAATTTATTTTGATGAGAGCTGGGATATTGACAGTGGTAAAAGTTAAGGAGCCCAGTTTTCAGTTTACAGATTTTCATTGTTGTATAGGCTGGATATAGAATTGAACTCAAATGTAGAAATATTTGCCTTCAAATGCTAGTAAGTCTCTTAACTTGACTATCTTAGATACCACTGCGAAGTAATTCATGTCTCAATCTTGCTATGGAAGTATATTGTGATAACGATATTTGACAGGTGACAGTGGTATAATGCAATAGTCTGGTTTCCTGCTGAATTTCATCTGAATTTAATCCAGAAAACAGTTTTTAAACTATTAATAGCAAAAGCACCAACAACTTTGCTGGAGGAATGATTCCTGTTCAACTTTTCAACAAGTGAAGGGCATTGCCTTCTGTCTTTACCTATGCTTCTTTCAGAGATCATAAAAAACACCTACTATTCTTTTTTTTTTTTTTTTGAGAGCTTGGAATGGTCTTTTCTTTCTTAGTTATTTTTAATGTAGGTTATGATGAAAGCTTGGAAAAAAAAAACAAAACACAAACTAATAAAAACATAGGAAGCATAAGAGAACTTTTCCTTTCATAAAGGATAGACCTGTAGGCATGAGAGCTGTATCAAAAAAAAAAGACTTAATACCACTGCAAGCCAGTGTGTAGTTTGAGATAGACAAAACAATCCTGAGTCATGAAATTAGTATGCAGTGTACATGGTCTTGTGGATTGAGTTTCATGTTCATCAACAAACCAAACCTTTGACTATTTTAGTAGGCAACCAGAGCTAACAGTGAAGCATTAATTGTGCTTCCACAAGTGCACCACCTAACAGCTTATCACAAGTGCTAATAGTTGTAGTGTAGATAAGTTATCAGAAGGCCAAAAACAAATGGCAAGAGAACACAGGTCAAGGAAGGAGAGGGAAATCTTACCTATATGAAGAAGAGTTGCTTCTTCATTGCTTCAAAGCAGGTTGTTGGTAGGCTCCCTGGCAGGTAGACAAACTTGCCATCATTAAGAATTTAGTCTATCTCCTTGTTTTTGGGTCTCCCTGCAGTGCACTGTAAAAGGGAGATAAATGGTAATGGTTTTGTAATTAATCCTTAACAAAGGAAAAGGAAATGTGAGGTCTTTCTTGGCTTCTCAGTGAAAGTTATAAATAAAAATGTTACCAGAAGTATTTTTTGTTGGGGTCCTCAGTCTAGTACCTCGTGTACTGTAAAGCCCAGTCTGGAGGCCAAACCACAGCATGCTAAATTCCATTAAGTTGTTCAATAAATCTAAATGAGAAATTAGTGTTTAATTGTGTTTGTCCTTCCGTTCATTGTTTTATTCTTTATCCTGGAATTTTTTCTTCCTTGACAGTGCAGTTGTTTTTCCTGCTTTCCTTTGCCTTTCCCTGCTCTTTACTAGCTCCATCTGTTGTGTTGGCTGGAAAGTTTTGATTTTTCTGACTGTGAGGCACTAGGTTTTTTTTTTTTTTTTTTTTTTTTAATCTACTTTGATTTTGNTTTTTTTTTAAATCACATTTGATTTTGTCATTCAACTCTATGCATGTTAATAGAGGCCTGGATGCCATGGCATATTCTAAGATAATATCTAGAATCTGATTAATAGTTGGAATGTTAAATATAGCTTGTTAAACATATGGGTTCTGCAGGTTAAACATTCTGAAGAATTTCTTGGCTTTGGCAAGGAAGAATGGTATACCTTCCTTATGCAAGAAGAACTAACATGTGGCTTTAGAGGAAGGGGTGGACTCCTAGATTATTTCTTTCAGAAAATTGCGCATCAATCTTACCTGCATTGTTTGAGGAGAAGCTGTGTGCTCTGGATGTGCTGGTATGGTGTAATTGTTTGTTGGTTTTAGTGGCCTTTTTTCTATTAATTTGACAGGAAATGCTATGCTGTATTTCATTATTTTTGCTGGAGTCCCTTGCAATCACAGATTCACAGAGTCGTTAAGGTTGGAAAAGACCTCTAAGATCATCTAGTCCAACCATCAACGCATTACCACCATGCTCGCTAAGTCATGCTCCACAGTGTCACATCTGTGTTTCTCAAACACTTCCAGGGACGGTGACTCCACAGCTTCCCTGGGCAGCCTGTTCTAATGCATTACTGTTCTTTCTGGTAAGAATTTTTTCCTGCTATCCAAACATGAAGAGAATGCATGTTATTTTCCATGCGTTACTGTCAGGTGGGCTTCATGATACAGAGCAAAGAATCCTTTGGGAGACTGATAGCAAGATTTTGTAATGCAGTCTCTCAGAAATTTCTGGTGAACTCTGTAAGAGACTAGCTTATATTCCTTTCTGTAGTGTGGTGGTGTTTTTTTTTTTCTTTTCAGATCTGGTTCAACAATTAACATACCATTTATCACAGTGCTGGTGCCTTGGCAGGCTGTGGAAACTAAGAGCCTGTGATGGGACCATTCTAAGTTTGATCACCTTTCTACCAGAAGGAAGCCCGGATGCCAAACATTCATGAATCACATTACTTTCCAATGCATTTCATTATTCACACAAAGCAAGAAATGCTCTGGTGACCAAAGGAAGTTGCTGAAAACATTAATCCTGTAAAATTTACTGTCTGTGAGCTGAGCCCCTCCTGAAGTCTTACGTAAAGAGTGTTGTTTCTACTCTTAAAAACCACTTTTTTGCCTTCTATTTCCATTTTGGTTATGAATAAACGGGGTTTCAGTGGGCATCCTGACTCTTGAAGTAACACAAGCATTTACTGTAAATAAAATTAAAGCAATAAAATAATCTTGTAAATGCTAATAATTAAGTTTTTCTGAATATTTAGTGTACAAATGAAAGAATAAACTTTTTGGCCATAAAGAAAGGCCTTTGGGTCTCTTTTACTGGGAGTTTGAATGCTATTTTTCATTTGGAACAAGTATACAGTTGATCTTTGCCTTTTTTTTTTTTTCCTTTTTAAACAAAAGAATTTATTCCACAACTAATTATGGAAATGGGAGTGGTAGTTTCCTCTCTAGGACAAGTATACCATTTCCTGATGGAAGGTTAGCAGTTTCAAAAATACGTAGGCTTGTGCTTTTGCACAGCTTAAGCTTCTGCTGTTTGAGTGCAGTCTGAAGTTGCTCTATCACTTAAATGTTTTGTGTTCTTGGAATGACCTAAATACCTTTCATTGCAGGATGCCTGTGTTTCAGACATCCTGTGCTGGGTTTTCCCAAACTTTAAGCATCCTTATGGAAATCCAGACATGCTCTCTTCAGGAAGTAGTCATTTTCTAATCTTTTTAAAATCTGTTCCGAGGTTTATATTTGAAGTAGTCTTCCTTTCTAGGGTTTTATCCGCTTCCTGTTAAGTACAGTGGCAGTTTGATCAAGCCTTTGTCGAGGGGATGAGAAAGCAGTTTTTCCTGATGATAAAGCAGTATTATGAGTCAAGCAGGATGTATTTCTTAAAGGACCTCTCTTCTTACATTCACCCATCTTTTCTGATGAAACTCTATGCTGTTCTGTAGCATATATGAATTCAACTGAATTTCTTTGAAAAGACACGTAGACGATTGCTCTTCAGTTTGAATTTGGAGGTTTTTAGTGGTAGCCAGACTCAGCCACTCAATGGTAGTAAGATTTACTGCTTTTACCATGCTTATTTTGTAAAAGCCAAGCAACATTGGGGCCTTAGGAAGACACTGTTTGAGTAAACTGCATTGGGATGATAAAGTGAAGCTGATACACCTGGTGTGACCCAAACAAATGCAAGGTAGCATTGTGTTACTAAGTAAAATGGTGATTTGGAGACTGATAAAGAGTGGCAAAAGTGCCTGCACTGAGTCCTTTCAGGGTGAAGAGAGTGGAGTTGAGACAGTACTGACAGAGGAAATTTCCAAAACACAAATTCAGTTAGAGCTGAGTGCTTCCCCTCTTCCCCCTTCCTTCAGAACAAGGAGATATTTCTGGAAACTTTCTTTAGTCCAAGATTGAGTTTCTGTTGTTTTCTTTTGGTGGAGATAAATGATTCTTAGTTGAGGGTAAGCCTTAAACAGTAGCCATGCAATATGGAAAATTTCTCCTCTTAGCAATAACAATGTATGTAGCAACTTTTTTTTTAAAAAGAAAGACTATATTCCATCTGTTTGACAGGCAAGGCATATTGTTGCTTAAAACAACTGGTAGCCTCATATTTACTTTCATGAATGTAAGAGCAGCCTATTCCTTGCTTATTGCTGAAAGGATGTGTTAGTGAAAGCAGGAGGTTTAATCTTGAGGTTTTTTTGCTTTCCTCATCTGCAGTCACTTTCCCATATTTATACTTGCAGTGTTGTGAATGAACGTGATTTCTCCCTGTGAATACCATGATGTGAAAACCGAGTAGCAGTAAAAGCTGAAGCAGTACCACCCTGGGAGATAGCTGGTGTTGGGGGATGAATCTCAGCTGCCTGTACCCTGCAGGAGGGGTGCCAGCTGCTGCCACTGCAGTAGAGCGAATTCCTCCCCAAAAGCTCACAACAAATGTCTTCCCACTGTTCCTCTGAGAAGTGGTGATCGGCCCTTGTTCCTGGTCTCCCGAAGCCTATTCCCAGGATGCAGGTCCTTCCAGACTGTTTGCGCATCCTGCTGTCTCAATCTGTTCCCTTTGCAAAAATAGCAAAAAAGGGCCTGAGACATTCATTAGTGTTATCTTGGTTTCCTTTGTTTCCCCCAAATGGGATAGATTTACTGTGAAGCAGAGTGAAGGGCTTGCTTATCAAAAGGTATCTGTAGATAATTGGTCTATCTTAACCTTTTGTCCCTAGCCTTTGTTATGGCTGGATGTGAACCTGAGCCTGCTGTATGAATACATCTGCATTCTGTTACAACCTATAAACATCTTAGTATATGCTAGCTGCAGTGCCTGGACAGCGTGATGAATTAAAAGCACAACTGAGTTAGAGTAGCTCCATCTCTCACGACTTGGAGTATTAACTACCCTTTTTCCTTACCCTTCATTTTGAATTTACTTCCAGTTTCTCTCCAGTGCCCGTGTGGTTTTGATGGTTCCTGCTTCACAATGTTGCTGTAGCAGGAGTTCGTGTTGTGGTTCCAGGCAGCTTCCCTCAGCTCAGATAGCCCATTACTTCTCCCTCAGAAGTCTGAGGCTTACCATATTCCATGCATCATAAATCATAAAACGTTAATTTGCATGCATTCTACAAAGCTCAGGATTTCTTTGGCATTCTTAATTTTTTTTTTTTTTAGTAGCTATCACATGAGCTCTGTGAGATATGAGGGCTGCTCTGAAAGTAATGCCTCCTATTTTATTATTTTGTCCCATGACATCAGAGGTCGATGTTGGTGGTACAGCAGCAGAGGCTGACCCTTCCCACCAATATCCCACTCCATGTTGTTGCCGTGTGACAGATGGTAGCAGAGGGGCAGTCTGACCAAATGGTGTCTGATGTGGAAGTGCAGATGAAGTAAAAGTGAAGAATTGAATGCCTCCATACGGGAAAAAATGGCACCCATTGATATTCACTGATGCTTGCTGAGTGTTGATGGAGACCAAACAGTGGATGTGGGCACAGTGAGGTGGTCGTGTGTGTTTCAGCAGTAGTGACAGTGGGCACCTCTGCTGCAGCAGATGTTTACCAGTGTGACATGTTCATGTAAAAGAGGAAATGGAGAGGAAACAGAGAAGGGAGAGTGAATAAGGTGAACAAAAAAAAGATCACAGATCTGTCCCGGTTCCAGTGCTGGTCCTCTGGTGCCAGAGGAAGAATGGGGGCAGTATGAGTGTTCATCCGAAGTCTCCAGTGGGCAAAAAGCGAAGGGCAGGGTTCTCTCAGGCATCCTTTTATGCCTGCTGGATTTGCAGGTGCACTGTCCTAAGGCTGTAAACAAGTCGGTTTGCAATAGCAAGTTTTGTTTTAAAAAAAAAATTAAAAAAATGTATAGCAAAGTTCCTTGCTGGAAAGTAGGCATATTTCAGTGGGCAACACATAGCTATCCCAGAACTCCTGGGATCCCATACTTTGCTGGTATCAGCCTTCAATGCGTTGTCAGGATGACAGCCTTGCCTTTCAAGACATACCCAGCATCCTGCAGAAAGTCAGAAAAGTGTTGGTCCTTTACACAGGGTCATACTGAGCTTTCCTTTATTATTATTATTTTTTAAATTTGTTGTCTTTGCTTCAAATGGGCACTGTTCTTTGCTTCCACCTCCAGATAGCAGGAGCTACTGCAGTAGGTGTTGACCTTAGAACAGGCCGGGGCTCATGGGGCTGGGGAAGGCATCTTGTTGTGTTATTTGCTGTGTGAATGACCTCTCTCCCTTGGGAAACAGTGGTCTGGATAGTTGCATCTCATCCACAGTCATCAGTGGCCCTGCTTGAGCCATGGCTGTGGTAGTGGCTTGTCGGCAGCAGGGATGTGACACAGACCTGCCATCTAGCATGTCAGGGACTCTCAGAGGCCTGTATCTAATGAACACATTGAGTTGAACAGCTCTTAGAATTCAAAGTTTGGGCTGCTGAAGGCAGTCCTGGAGGAATTTTGTCTTTAAATAAACTGTTGCATTTGCAGCATCAGGAGAAATAACTCTGGCCTCTCGGGTCACTAGTGCTGGCACTGTTACAGCGCACGCGGTCCTGGACGCGCGCCAGCTGTCACGGACTTGCAAGTTGTCAGCACGGTGTGTGTGGAGTTATTTATCACTGCTTCCACTCTGCCCTTGCATGCTGAAGTCCTGGAATATCTGATCCTGAAAGTTGTCTTTGTGAATGTGAGTCACAGAATGCAGGCGATTTGTGACTGGTCCTCTGTTCATGTTCAAGTGCCACGGTAAAACCAAATTTATTCTAGTTGGCAATGCTCCCAAAATAAGCTATTCTGTACCCTGTGCATGCATTACATGCAGTAAACATCTTACGCATTTCACATCTTAATTAATCCTTTTTTTGTGCTCCTCATTACTGTTGTGCCAGCATGTTTGAGGTACTACGGGTAGGTATTTTCCATTTTAAATCAACGTTTCTCTGGTTTATAAATAGGCTGCTGACATTAGCTTCAGACTGAGAGGTGGCATGCAAAGTTTTGACTTCAGAATGATTTCAGTGTGTTGCCGGTCTGTGTTTAGAGTGCTCCAGAGTTTAGACAGAACTGAGTGTAGGATACTACTTTGACATCTTAAAGGAAAACCACTTCTTAAAAGACAAAATTTGAATGAGGTGAACATGGTTTAGACTTCTGCTTGTCTAGGGTAAAAAGCAACCACTGATCTAAGCTGTGAAAAAATAGCTAATGGGCAAGTTGGGAACTACTTTCCACAAGCATTTCTTGTTTGGTGGGTAAGATGAAGCAGAGGTGTTTTTCGCTCTACACTGTGATCATGCGTGCCAATTAATGTAGCAGTATAAATAAACCCTAGCTGGCAGGCCCATGAGTTCATTTAAGTGATTGTTAAGATAGAGGATACGATTCTGGATGCCAGAAGTTACGAGAAGGGAGGATCTCCCCTGTGTCGATGTTGCTCGCTCAGGACCCCCAGTTCTAGGAACAAGCGCTTCTGTTCCATTGCTCTGTGCAAAGCCTCTTCTCTTGTTCTGCTCTTCTGGTGTGTGGAACAGCTTATCGGTTTAGCTAAGTAGGAGTAGATAGGTGGCTCTTGTAAGCTACTTGAAAATGGGATAAATGGATCAATATTAGGGAACACTTCCATTTTCTAAATAGAGTTAGTAGCACATTTCCTAATTTTAACCCAGTTATGTATAGTGGATGAGTTATATATGGTGTTCTCAAAGGATGCAACAGCAAGCTGATTGGTCACTCTTAAGATTTAGGATATTTCTGTACCTGAATTTTGATAGTTTTCTATTTTCTGCAGCGGTTAAGCAGTACTCTGTGGTGATGCACGGTTGCATTTCTATCAAAGCTTTCTATTGCAAGTGTGAACTTATTGTTTTTTTTTTTTTAATTGCTAGCAGTGATGATATATTTCTAATATATGCAATGGAGGTTTGGATTCTTTCTTAGAAATTTTACTAAACTATTATTAATGTTCATAAGAACAGCCTGCTATTTTTTAAACTGTTGATGTGTTTGTTTTAATGTCATATTATTAATATTTATGACTAGGCTGCTAAAACCTTTATTGAGTTATTCAAAACTTTTTTCAGATTAAGTTTATAATAATTTTTTGTATTGTTGACTGAATCACAAGCTCCTCTTGCATAAGAGGGATTTTTGTTTACTTTTTTTTTCTCTCTACAGCAACGTTTTAGAGTTTTGAACTCTAAAGTACTAGAAGAATTCAACAACTCTAAGATTCTAGATTTAATTACTTACAGTTACTTAAAAATACATACTGTAGTCTTGTTTTATTTCCCTGAGCCACAACGTCATGGAAGTTTGTTTTTCAGTATTTTACATAGCTTGTTGTTCTGATAGCTTTTGCTCATCTTGCTATCCTTTAAAATACATCTTTGGACTTGGGTGTCTTATGAAAGATGCTCTGTAACACAGGGTGACAATAGATAAAAATTTGTGAGACCTCGCTGATGTTGCTTATTTAATGCAGTAAATTTGCTGGTTGTCCTGTTGGAATAGTGAAACTTGCTGTTTCAAAATTTGCTTTTGACTTGAGCAACCACAAGCCAACCTACTGCTGTGTCTACATGTTGTTTCTCTTCTGTTTTCTTATGTTCTGAAGTTTTATTTTAAAGTGTTTATTTTCTGTGACAAAACTCAGAATGACATCTGAGGAGTCTGTTCTCAGTCTTAACTGGCACATACTGCATTGTAGTCATGTGAATTTTCATTTATCAGAGAGTTTTACAGTCCCAGACAGTTTTTAGTTAATAGGCAGGATGCTGTCAAACAGATTTTGGCAAAATAGACTTTGTAAAAATCAGTTACTTCTTCATGTTTTCCTCCTGATGGCACTTTGGCTTATTCTCCTTCCAAAAGTATGGCAGCTGAAAGCACTATTTCTTGCCTGTTAAATCATCACTGCGGTGAGCGTTCAGCAGAAGCAAAATTCCTTTGTGAAAGAGCTTTACAGAATCACAGAATTGCAGGGGTTGGAAGGGACCTCTAGAGATCATTGAGTCCAACCCCCCTGCCAAAGCAGGTTCCCTACAGCAGATCTCACAGGTAGGCATCCAGGCAGGTCTTGAATATCTCTGCTCTCATTGGTTTTGTAAATGTGTTTTTTCCGGAATGCAAAGTTTCTACATACTGAAAATATTGGTAGAGCTTGAATTGCTGGTCATGTGCTGCTTTGAAAACATTAAAATATCTCAGACTGCAGCTTCTGGAGGGAAGAGGTGAAACGTGTTCTATAAATAGCATCTGTAGTGAACAGGGTTTTCTGCCTGCAGCTCTTTAGTTGTCTCTAGATAACAATGAATGAGCTATTTATTTTCAAGGTGAAGCACTAGTGTTCTTGGTGGTTCTATTTGTTCTTTCTGTTGTTTTTGTTTATCTGTTTGTTTGGAATTTCCCACAAAAGTTCATAACTTTGATTAGAAGTAGAATCCTCTTTGAAGGGAAATACCTGTTGGAGTGAGGGCTTACAGCTTTCAGCAGAAGAGACTTCTGCTGCTGTGAAAGGTCAGTATCTTCCACTCCCAGTGCAGGTGATTCCCTTTGCCTTCACCAGGGAGCATCTGACAACTCTCCTCCTGACAGCCTATAAATTACTGCTGAGAGAAGCTTTTCAGCAGAGCACAATGAGTCAATTTCCTACCTGCTATAAACTATCTTGTCCGGAGACTGTTAGATGACTAGGCTAAAAAAGATTAAGGCTGTGTCTGGAGGAGGTGAACAGTGCTCACTGTTCAATTACAACAGCCGCACCAGGGCTGCTGAGTCAAAATTTCCTGAACTGTCTTCTCTGATGTGTTAGAACCTTTTCAAAGCTCATATTAATAACGATTGCCTTCTTTTTATGTTTGACTATTTAAAGAAACGGAAAAGTGTGCTGTGTAATTGCTCAGTGCCGTACATCCTTGCAATGGAGTTAATGCAGAGCTGCTATGTTTTGGGCAGCCAGGACAGCTGATATTTCTGTTTAAATTCTTACTGAGGTAAGAAGGGTAGATCAGGTGACTTGGATGCGTTAGTGAAGTCATTGTTTAGGCCAGAATCTGTTCTTATGAATGTTGCTGCTTGTAACCTGAATGCTCAAAAAATCTCTGTGGAGCGAGAGCAGGGAGCAGAGCTTGTCTTTACACGAGTAGAGACTTGAAGGCAGTTCTGCTGTTAACACTGTCTGGAGATGTTCAAGGAGAATTTTAACCTTCTCAATACTTTAATCACACACTGAAAAATTAAAAGTGGCAATGTAGGAGTAGTTGATTGGGCATGTTTTTTGTTTGATTTCATAAAAAAAGAGCCAATGAAAGATTTTCTGTTGGAATTAGTGGTTCACCTACGTATTGAGAGTAGGAAGAAGTGGGATCAAGCCCTTTCAGTGTTCAAGTGCTAGGCTTTTCTTTAGCTCATAGCTGATAGATGTTTCATAGGAAACTTATATTAAAAAAAAAATTCTGCCATACAATTTCTTTCAGACCACTAATCCAACTTTCATATAATGTAAATTAACCTGAAATAAACAGCTGGCTAAGTCTGTTTTTTTCCTGGGGGTGCACTTACTGGAGCATGTCCTGACTGCTAAGAAACAAAAGAGAAAGGCAGAGGGAGGAGCTCACAGTTTGAGGGGCAACTCTGTTCCCCTTCTCTGTGCAAGTGCTGAGTGGAGCCAAGAACAACAACACGGGATGCTGGGGCTCGTTCAGCCTACCTCCCTTTCCTCTCTGTGCACTTTATGGCACGCTTGCCTCTTCAGTATCAGCTCCAACTCCTCTAACTGGTAAACAACCTCATGCAAAGTCTAGGTTCCTGTGCATGGATGACCTTCTTCAGGGTAGAGTGTCAGTGTACTGCAGTCAAATGTAATCCAAACAGAGATGCTGACTGCACAGGCTGCTCCAAAGCGCACAGCATAAACAAATGGGAAAAATGAGAGATTTTTCTCTTTGTTTCCTGTAATTTGAAGAGTTTTTTTCTTGGAGATTTAGAGTAGAGCAACATATATTTTTTTCCCCCTTTTTTTTTTTTTTTTTTTGATACTGCTTTCTGGAACTCATTTTGTATTTCACAATACCAAATCACTTTTGGACTTTAGGTGGTGTGGTTTTATATTATTTCCATTATAAATAGTTAATATGTAACACTTGTAGTAGTTGTTCTAGATTTTATGTAGACTATCCATTCAGGTTTAATATTGATCCAGTATGAAATTTGGTTGCATTTCTCTCTATCTATACTTCTGACTTAACACTTGAGCCAAGATAAATGTCATGCCTATGTAAAATCCAAAACAACCAACCAAATTCTACCATTTCTGTGAAAAAGTATTGAGTGCAAGACTCAGGTTGTTGAACTGGAGGTGAGATCAGGTCTGATCTTCATAGGACAGCAAGGAGACCTTGTTTCATCAGGGTTTTTTGAGCAGTGGCATCTTTGCTGAAGTGAACGTCTTTCATGTCGTGTACCCTCACAGTATACAAAAACCCTGCCCTTTTGCCCTGTGCTTTATCATGTAGAATGGAAGACAGTCTCATAAAGCAGACTTCTGAAGTGGTGCTTGCACATCTTGTTCAGTACTATAACTCTGATTTCCTCTGTATTGGTAACTGCAGCAGTTTCCATCTCTGAAGAGCTATGCAACCATAGCTGCCTTACTCTGGATAGTTTGTGTGAAAGTGTGCTTTAACACCGCTGTAGTGGTGGGAGAGGTAAAAGCAAAGAGGTTACGTGACTTGTGTCAATGAAACGATGGCAGTGGAGATAAGGACCTGGGCTCATGCCACTAGAGTGCACTGCTTCCCTCTTGCTTATTGAGAGAATGGTTATGTTTACTGGGAGGTGCGATCTTCCTCGTATAAGTCTGGAAAATTGCTGCCAATTTACCTAGCTGCTGGGACTTCTGCATTGGTCTTAACTAGATGCAGCTCTTCTTCTGCAGCTATCAGTTACTGAATAAATAATTTGCTAACTGTCAAGCTTTTATGAATGTTGTGATGGAATGGCAAAGAGGGCTTGTAAACTCACTTTTTACCGCCCTTAGAATGGTTGGAGATGAAAAGGGTATGTGCCTATGAAAGGGTTCATCACGGTTGTAATTAAAGCCAAGTTCTTTAAGATGCATCATTTTTAAGAAATAGATAACGATTTTTTGACTTAACAAATTTAATCATGAAATTTCAGTACTTTTCTTAATATAACATAAGCTCTCTTTCTTTTCCTGCACAGGTTTCCACTTGAGTGGCACAGTGACAGAGCCTGCAATGCAATCGGAGCCAGAAACTGTTTGCAATGTAGCTATCAGCTTTGATCGTTGCAAGATTACCTCAGTGACCTGCAGCTGTGGAAACAAGGACATATTTTACTGTGCCCACGTTGTGGCACTCTCTTTATACCGGATCCGCAAGCCAGATCAGGTCAAACTGCATCTTCCCATTTCAGAGACACTCTTTCAAATGAACAGAGACCAACTACAAAAATTTGTACAGTATTTGATCACAGTGCACCATACAGAAGTTTTGCCAACTGCTCAAAAATTAGCAGATGAAATCCTTTCTCAGAATTCAGAAATCAATCAAGTCCATGGTAAGTTTGATGCTTGTTCTTCCTTTTGCCTTGTTCCTTGATCTTGAGCTTAATGGCATTCGGAAGTATGACTTCCTGAGGTGCCTTACAACTTGAGTTCTGTGATTCTATGATGTTTACAAAAGAGAATTCTGCACTTTAAGCTCTTTGGAAAGGAAAACTTTTGAGGAAAGAGAAGAATTAACGAGGAATGAGCTTGATTTCTCCAATGTGGTTTATACATGGCCTGATCTACTTAATGGTTGTATTTTCCTGCTATGAAAAATCTGAGTGCTCTTCTTTGTGAACTCGTGTTCCTCCAGGAATCAACTTGCCAACTACATCTTTTTGTTACTCTGTTATTCTGATCTTTTGATGTTTTGATTGTATAATTTCGTTTCCGTGGCAAAGCATAAAAGCAAGTAGGTGTCACTGGTCTTTTTCATAAATGAAATATACTTTTATTATCCTTTAGGATTTTGTTTCTATGTGAAGTCAGGAGAAATATAAATCCTGTATTTCAATGCCTTTTTCTTGTTACTGTTGCAGCAACCTACTGCATCAGTAAAGGTCTCTTTCCTGTTCTTCTTGCTGCACATAGTTTCAGAGGCTTTCAGTTTCTTACAGTGAACCATCTTAAGTTTGTTAAAGGGTGCTGGCTGTGACTTGAGGCTTCTGAGGTTGCTCTTTTATGGACTCTGCTGTACTAAAAACAAGTGGTTGTGGGTTTGAATTGACCCAGCCGATTTATTACAGTCCTGTGTTCTTGTAAGGACACCTGATTGAAACGTCTTCTAATGTGACCAGTTCTGTAAATCTGAGTGCAATTTTGAGGGGAAAAATTAAGTTCATAGTTCATGAAGTTACCCAAATAAATCTTTGTTTGTTTGTTCATTTACAGGAAGAGTTCTCATGTGTTAGGTAGTTAAGAAGGATGACTGCTGTTGCAAAGAATTTGCAATGCAAACAGAATTAAGCTGCCTTAACATAAGAGAAAGAAAAACACACATTTTCTATAGACAGTGTAGGTGGAACAAAATAAATGAGTCTTTCTGATAACAGGGCTGACCTGCAGTCTAATGTCTTTCCTTCTGCTCCTGTGACCCCGGCAGGCCCATGCAGGTAGTGCTGCAAGATGAGTTTCAGGAGCATTCTTTTTTGGATTTGTGGGGCTTGGATGTGCCAATAGGGGAAGCTGTTGTTCTGGTCAAGGTGGAACAAGAAGGTAAATGAGAAGGTGTTTGGCACAGCTGCCTGGTGGCAGTGAAAAGAAAGGGAAACTAAAGGGTGTGCAGAGCATTAAGCAGTAGGGAGAGATGTTCTACTGTTGTAAACTGAAGGCATGTATAGCATGAGGGCTGGTAATAGCCTGAACATAAGGAATTAAGGTAAAGGAAGGAAGAATTGTAGTGTGATGTGAGTGATGCAGAGAAGACTAAAATAGTCAGGTGATTAGAAAAGGGAAAGGTAGGGGGGGTGGGACAGAAGAGACAGATGATGGCTGTATAAGGCTATATCAGCTATGCTGCAGCTAATGTAAGTTGAGAAACAACCAAAAGGCTGTTACAGAGAGTGCTTAAGCTTAGTTAGCTTCAAGTCTGTAACTATACTAATCACAGGCATGCTGATCCTTGTCACCTATTTCCTTATTTTCAAAATATCTCTAAGTTGTTAGTATTTAAAATATTTTTAGCGAGATATTTAATGTTAATGTCATAGCTCAAGTAGCAAAAAGACTGAAAAGTATCAGTATAAGTTTGAGTAGGGTAGTTTAAAACATCCACAGAACTGAAACATTTCTTAGGCGTGTTGCTGTCTTTAACAGTAAATGAGATTGCAATCTGCCTTTGTTGACTGTTTGTATTTCTTAACAAAATACCAAAAGCTGAAATAGAAGATCCAGACAGCATGAGAAAGTAAATTGCTATTACCAAAGAAGACCTCCTGCTCTTCCTCTCAAACTCCCACAAAACTGTAGTCTGATTTCTTTTGTTCACTGTGTTAAAAACTTATAGGATTCTTTTAAGGAAAATCTAAGTTCCTGTGATTATAAAGCAAGTAAGCATTTGGTTATTTTGATCTTGAATTCCTTAAAAATAAACAAAGGTGATCAAAAGAAACTTGTCTTATTCTAATAACGTAGGCTGATGAACATAAGATCACCATTCACTCTGTCATACCTCCTGTGCTGCAGATGTTCAATTTGTAATAGAAATTGTCTTGTAGGTCTCTCTTCCTTTTGAACATTTTAGCCTAACTAAACTATTGTTTGAAGCAAAGTTATTGAACACTGCTTGGAAGCACAGGTAGGTAAAAGGAAAAATTTGCAAAAACTTATGAAAGTAAGGGGAAACCTGGTGAAAAAATGCCAGAAACAGCTTTAATCAAAGAGAAGCCCTAAGTCTGTAGTTGTATGAGACGTTCTTCAGTGTTACTTGAGAGGAGTTGCTTTGTCTAAAACTTTTTTTTTACCCCCTCATAGTGGCTGTACTAGTTCTGTTTTTCATAGCCCCATAGTTCCAGTGATAGGCAAAAGAAATCAGCTCTGTTGAATACCAGTGTCTGTTATGTAAGAATCATCCAGAGCTTTCAAGAGCTCTAACCGCAGCATTTTTGTTGACTTGCTTATGAGTTGGCTGGGGAGATGGAATAATTGTGCAGTACTTTCCTTCCACAAAAGGTGAATTGGGTGATTATTCATTTGCTCAAAATTCTGTCTTGTGTGGCATTTGATTACTTTGGCAAGGTTTTAGTAGGTGTTGGCCACCTTCCATGTGAAAGAGGTCACTGGGGGAAGCTAGTGGAGCAACTTAACACTGATGGCACAGGCTGTGAAGTGACAAATCTTTTTGAGACTTGTGGTGGATACCAGTGATGCAGTACCCTGTCTTGCTTCCTGACTGAGCCTCACCTCAGAAAGGAATAGGGAGATGCTCTTAGAAGCACAGGGATGGAAAGCTGAGTAAGTTCTTGGGTATCATCTTCTATGTCTGCTATGCTTAATTTCACTTAGTGATTACATTACAAGAGGCTTTTATATTTTTTTAGGGTGCAATAACAACTCTTACACTTGAAGATTTGTTGTATCTGACTTTCACTTGTGACACTGCTACAACAGTACAGGTTCCTGATGATCTCAGATGTGGAGGTCTGCATGGCCCTAGTCATCTGTACTGAAGGCAACTGTAGGTAGTTATACTGATTCCCAGAAGTCTGTGCTCATGGCGGTTAGCTTCATGTTGTGTTTCGGGTCACGGATGCTGACTCTGGAAGCTAGATGTAGATTTGGATCCTTCTCAGTTGAGGCATTTCTTCCCTCTTAAATTTTTGTACCTTCATAGCAGAGGAAGCTGGCAGGTGTGCTGTGAAAGGACAGTCAGGGTGATGGATTATCAACTCTGTCAGCTTAAAGATGACTTTTCTTAGATATGAAGATTTCGCTTAAGTGTAGATTGGTTGCAAAATCAAACTATGTCCCTGAGACTTCGAGTGGAAAGAGGAATGTACCTGCAGGATTTGGGGAACTAGGAGCAGCGGTGCCTAGGTAGTTGCTTCTGTAATTATTCAAGCAGATCTAGATACACCTTTTGCAAAGATTAATCTGTAACATATATTAGGAGATATGATGGAAGCTTTTGAGAAGGAAATGTCTATGAAAAAAAGGATTTGATTTAAAGAGAAAAAAAAAATCATGTTGCCTGAAAATTTCAGGATATCGAGTGCTGTTGCTATGAGTTTCACAGGACAATCCAAAGATACAGGCATTAATCTAAGCCAGTGTATTTAATTGGAGTGATGAGATTTTTTAGTGGGAAATATAGGGTAGGGCTGAACAACAGAGTACTGTGTATTGCCAATCTATTAGACTTCTTTAAAAGTGAAAAAGGAACTGTTTACTATTAAAGAAGGCAAATTCTATTTTAAAAAGCATCTTTCATATGGCTATGCTAAACTAGCAGAATTGAGAACCTATGGGGAATGTAGGAAATAGCAGGCAGTTTTCCTTTCAAGAAGGAAAAATGTAAAGTGCTCCTGTGTTCAGTATTAGAAATACTTGGTGATCCAGGTATGGGAAGTAACAGCAAAGCTAGTCAAAGTTAGACAAATCTCAGAAACCCAAACAGATGTGAATAAGCAGTACAACATAAATTGAAATGAAGGTTTTATAACTGCAAAACAGTATGAAAATACATTTTATGAAATTTGTATTTTCAGGAAAAGTTTTTGCACATATGTCAAACATTAAAACAGAACTTGTTATATAGAAAATATCACTTTTTGTTTTGAGATGTGAAACATAAAAATAAGGGAACACAATGAAAACAGTGCATGCTAGTCTGGACTGATAAGGAAGTTTTTATCTGCCATGTTCAAACAGACTTTGAAACTTAGTGCCATATAACATTTGTGAGACCAGGATTTTAGCAGAAGAGGCTAAATATTGTCAGCAGATAGATTAATGTGTTTTGCTGTGCGGATGAATAGGAAAGAATTTCTTTGAAGTTAAATTTGTTGACGAGAGGGGAGTATTATTAACTTTCCTCACCAACTTGCCATACGTAGCATGTCCTGTTTCTACCTTTTCTGTTATTAACACTTGTTGCTTTGCAGCAGTTGCTGTTCTTTGATGCTGTGCTCTGCTTAGCAGGTGTTGTATTCCATCCAAAAGTGCTGAAATTGAGGACCAGATGGAGTGGCTTATGTTTTAAATTTGAATCATTTGGAGAAATTAAAGGTGTATTGGTATTTCTGAGTTATTACTTTCATGATCTCTAGTTTTGCATAATTATTGTTTAGAATAATTCTGAGTACGCTGAGTTTATAAAAATCAATTACTGTTCTGTTGTGAATCAGCATTCAGCAAGCTTGCTTTCTAGCTAGGACATCTTTGCATAGTATTCAGTAAACTGTACTTCTTTTTGTAATTATTTTCCATATCTTCTTCTTAATGCTGCCAAGAAACAACACTTAGAAAAATTTAACTTATTTACTATTCATTTGTATACTTAAATTCAGAAGAGTTTGATAAAGTGAAATTTGAAAAATTGAGTATGGCTATGAGTGACTAATTCAGCATAGTTTCAGTTGAAGCTTAAAACATCTCATGCTTTGAAGACAACTTTCTGTTATTTTAATCAAATTTCACTGTTGATCTGCTCATGAGCAGTTTGCAGCATAGGCTATTCTTAGTCTATTTTAGTCAATGTCCCTTGCTTTCCTTCTGTTACTCCTGTTTTTGAGGTTAAGTTTTCTCTATACAACACCAGTTCTTCAGTGTGGTTGCTCATTTTAAAAGCGGTTGCAGTTAGAATTGCTACGTAAATGATCAGTGTTTAATTTTTTAAATACTTCTGCTGCTTAGAACTTGGACATCAATTACGCTTAACATGTAGCCTGTTAGGACAATAAATATAAAAGGCTGTTACCTCTGTTTTCAAATCTTATTTGGATGTTCAGTGTCGAAAACAATTGCTTTCAGTATTCCTGCTGTGATTGCTAAGATCATATGGGTGTTTTAATTTAGTAAAAGAACATAAATGTCTGCCTGTATCTGTATACTGAGCATAAATACTGTATTTGTCGTTGTTGTATTTAACTGACTGTAAGTACATGACATAAAACCTGTTTCAAAGATCAGTCATGACAGAAGTTAGCAAAGCCAGAGGTTGGAGAGGGGGAAGATTAATATACAAGCGTCTATAAACTGACACAGTTTAATTACAGGTTTTAATATTTAGTATAATTATACACCACTTTTCACTTTCATAGTTCGAATGTGAGTTTATCCTCATGACACCCCTCTAAAGCATGTAAGTAATATTTATCCCCAGTTTACAAGTGGGGAAAGGGCTTTGCTCTTGGTACCAAACTGTGTTGCAGAGAGGACATTCAGACTGCCCTGCTCCAGGCGTTCTTTAGTCGAAGACTCATGGTGTCCATCCAGGGCCATACTGCTGCTGGGGCAAAGCCACTGTCTTGGGACTGAACGCTCAGCGCTTCACCCTCCCTGCCAGTTACTGTTAGGACAACACTCTCAGCTTCTAAGGCGGTGCTTTCCTGTAATCCTGTTGCTTGTTCAAGTGGTTTCTTCTCTACTAGCCTGCTCAGTCAGTGAGTGTTCACATTACTGTAAGTCAACACAATGGTCTCAAAAAGCACCTGGCTGAGAGACATGGAGACAGTGGTGTGTGGGCCCCAAAATACGCAAGACAAACAGTGGGAGCGAAGGCTTCCCCAGCAGCGCTGACAGGACGAGTGGCTGCTGACAGGGCAGGGCCAGGGCCTCAGCTTGCTGTGTTCGTGCACGCTGTCTCCACACCTCGTTAGCCAGTGTCTGCTGCTGAAGGCTGCCAGTGGTATGGAAGGGTCAGTGCACTACCCTGTTGCCAGTTAAATATATGCTGAAATTTCACTATGCAGCCGGATTTTAAAAATCTTGGTCATACAGAGTATAGCCTGCCTTGTGAGGAAAATTGCTTTGAATCAGAAGTGCCCATAGTACTGGACTGAACGCGATCTTAAAGCTCAGACCCTCGGCTTTAACCCTTCAGCTCTTGCAGTATTCTAACACTGGCATGAAAATAATGCTGGTGTAAGTACAGTGATGCTGAGCCCCTGGGGAAGGTGTATTTGGGATCCTGCTGGGAGGAGGGACCTTGTTGGGGGTGCAGACATGGGCCTGGGACACCAGGCACCCTGGTTGCTGTGAAGGAGCTGTGTTGTTAAAGAATCTGCGGTAGCTGCGATGAAATCTAACCTTCCAGTATGAGCTGACCGATGAGCTTTTGATAAAATGTAAACAGCTATGGAAGGAATTTTGGTTTTTTCCCTAAATAGGGAAGCTTAGCTGAGGAATCTTGGGCTATTTTTAATACAATTTAGAAGTAGCCATACCAAGACTGTTTAAAGATAAATTTCTGCTGAAGCGACGCATAAATACAAGTACGTTTTGTATATCTGTGCTTTTATTTAATTCATTTTCACAGGTCTTTTTCTTTGTTTTAGAACAATCAGATATTTGAAAGCTACTTGCAAGGTGATACTACAAACCTGGGTCTGTGCAACAGCTGTGCTACACATTCTCATGTGGCTTGATTCCCCTTTTTATCTTGTTCTTTGCAAGCAAAGATTTATCAGCAAGTGTTTCTTGTAGCTGTCTGAGCTGAAAGCTCCATGAAACTAACGCAGTAAAGATGGGAGCGCTTGCAGAAGAGGAAGCTTTTCATTTCTTGTTTTGTTGTACTGTCTTGGGCTTGATTTCTGTCTGCTGAGACACTCTTATGATTCCTTTGGAAGGCAGGAGAGCTCTTTCACATCTTCAAAGACACAATTTCTTACTAATCTAAGTATATATGTATAAGGACAGCAGTGCTGCATTCCTAGTTGTAGATTCTGAAGTTGGAAGCATTTCAGGAAGTTGCTGAACTGAAAGACTTTTTTGACACTCAGCAACTAGTAGACGAGATATCCCTCTGACCTTTCAAATCTTCCTGTTGTGTTTTCATTGAATAAAGATTCTAACATTCACAGTAACTGCTGAAAAGCTTCACCTACATGGCACAGCTGCAAATGTGAAATGAAGGCTTAAATCAATAGAATGAATGTTTAATTCGTGTACATCTGAAGAGCTGTGGATGTCTTTACTTTTCAAGTTCTCAGGGCTTCTTTGAAAGCAAGCTTTTACAAATCTGACCATGTGATTTTCTTTTCCTCCAGTGTTCTTTTAGTAATAGCTACAGAGGTAACATGAGCTGGGATTTAAAGGTGATATATTGTGTAGTACAGTTCATATTCTAACATCTTCTAAAAACTAACAGAGATAGAAATCCCATGGCAGTGACAAGCTCAAAAACAAAATGTCAAGTTAACTTGAGTCTTGGGCGTTGTTAAAATACTTAGCATCTGGCATGGTGACGCACCACCTTCAGTTGTTGCTCCGACAGTTTAGATAAAGTGCATTTCAACTTTTCAGTTTGAATACCTTTTTAAAAATTACCTAGTGGAGGTGTAGGCTTCTTCAGAAGTATGTAGATACCTAGATGGTGCAAGAAACTGCTTCAGATAATTGTCAGCCTTCAGAAAAGGCCGCCAGTGGAAAATCACTTCTCAACTGTAAAATTTGAGTTAGAAAAACTTTTAGGCAAAGTGCTTCCTGATGTAAATCCCAGTCACTTTAGTTTGCAGTCAGCTAGTTCACTCTAAATTGACTCTGTGCTGATAACACTGCCTATGTAAAACAAAAAATGTTCCTTCAGAAGCACTGCAGTCTTACACAACTGTAAGATATGATGGAAATGCCTTCAGTGCTTTAAGACTTTGGATTTGTTTGGGGTTTTTTTACTCTTTGTTTAGCTTTGCAGAGCCACCACAGCTCAGAGGCACCAAGGTGATGATTCTCCTCATGTTCATCAATAGCAGCGCTCACTAGCAGTCACTTAAACCTGAGCAAGATTGCAGAAGGTACAGGACTTACACAGGTGTTTTGGGGAGTGTGGTTTTAACATCACAGTTGTAGAAGTACTATGCAAAGTGTAATTTTCTTTAAAGCATTCTGGTATACCTACTGAGATGGGAGGAAAAAGCTCATTTTTATTTTGATGTTTTATAATCTTGTTTATTTAAACAGCATTTGGTAGACTATCATTTCTTTTCCACTAAGTGCTTAAGACTACTGAGGAGAAATTTAAGTCTATTTTAAAGAATGTTTAAATTAAAGCCAAGACATCCAAAACAGGAAAAAACACAAATCCATAAACCTCTGCAGTACTCCTCTCCTTTGGTCTCATGAACGTTTGGTTTTTATGTAGAACATAATTTATTTTCTTGCTGTTTGCAGGTGCTCCAGACCCAACAGCAGGTGCTAGCATAGATGATGAAAACTGCTGGCATTTGGATGAGGAACAGGTCCAAGAACAAGTTAAACTCTTCCTCTCCCAGGGTGGATACCATGGATCAGGGAAGCAGCTCAATTTGCTTTTTGCAAAGGTGTGTTGAATATTTTAAAACTTCCCTTTATTCTCTCCTCTCATCCCTCCAGCCAGTCTGTACTTGTTGGCATCTTACTCCAACTTCTGTTGTTCTCAGTACAAAGTCTTGGGAATGTGATGACAAGTTAATAACGAGCTGTTGAACAGCGATGGACCACAATCTCATGCACCTTGAAATCACATTAAGGATGTGAAGTAACATTTCAACTGTCTACAGCTTTGTTTTTCCCTCCCTCCCAACCCCTAAAAGTTGGAGAAATACATAGAAATTATAGTCTTGCAGCAGCTTGCATAATACACTTGTGGATCACTTACGGAAGAAACATTTGAAGAATTGCAATGGGATGCTGAAACCAAAATCATTGCTAAAATTGGAAAGGGAGGCTATTGTTTCCACTTAAAAATGTCATTTCAAATATATTAATTGTATTTATATTTACCAGAGAAGTGGAATACTTAGCAGTGAAACATATTGTCTGTACTGTGATAGCATTTTTTTTTTCAAGTTTCTATTAAAAGGCTCATTTCCTAGGTGCGAGAGATGCTAAAGATGAGAGATTCAAATGGAGCTCGCATGTTGACATTGATAACGGAACAGTTCATGGCTGACCCTCGTCTGTCACTTTGGAGACAACAAGGAACTACGATGACGGACAAGTATAGGCAGCTCTGGGATGAACTGGGTAAATGCACATACTTCGTAATCACCTGGGTTTTCATGTGTATGATGAAGAAGCAATTACATGTGTGAGGGTGGAGGGAAACTTTATTGTGGTACCAAGTAAAACAAGTTAGTTTTCTGCGGCTTTGCTTGTTCAGTTAGGGTTGGGTGGAATTGAATTTCTGATCTACTGCATAAGACAATGTACAATTGCAAGTTGTAAGTAACCTGAGGATCTAAACAGAATAAAGCAAAAAGTGGAAATGTATAAAACTGAGGGTAGATATATAAGCCAGTAGTGCTAAACTGGAAAGATTAAGGAAGAAATCGTTTCAAAAGTGTAGAGAAATAAAAGCTAAAAAGAGGAGATTCACTAAGAGTACAAGAAGACTGCAATGAAGGAAAGCGAAAGTCCATTACGTAGCTGGGAAGGAGATCAAATAACTGAGGGCTGAAACAATTAACACTTCTCTACAGGAAAGGTCAGTCATGACCAGATACATGATTCGTACAATAGAGAGAGGAATGCAGGCTGATATGGGCAAGGAATACTTAAACTAGTAAAGTCTGAGGGCACTTGATCTAAGTAGTTTCAGAAACTTGCTGACACTGTTTTGAACTATTTGTAACTGCTTCAGAAGTTCTCAGTGTATAAGAATTTGTGGTAGGAAAGGGAAACTCTAAGCAACTTGCAGGTAAATGTCACCAAGATTTTAAAGGAAGGTAAGCAAGTGGGAAAAATAATACTAAGTAACTACCAGCATTGATTTCATAAAGTTTAAGGTACTGGAACAAAATACTGATGAGTTGCTATTATAAACATGTAGAACATAACAGTGATAAAAAACAACCTGGATTATTTAAAATAGTGGTAAATCTTATTTGTTTCTCTAAAAGATAATTCATGAGGGTGTGAGCGAAAGGATTAATTTGGTGTATCTTAGCTGTAGCAAGGTTTTGGTTGCTGTCTTGGACGATTTCTGAAAGTGAGTTGAAGATGCACAGCCTAGATGAAATTGCCTTGTGGTTTGTGAGACTTGTAGTAGTTACCTGTGCTTTCACTCAATCTGGAAAGACATTTCAAGTCTAGACTTTGAGGAGCCTGTCTCGAGCTACTTTCTGGCCAAAATAGCTTATTCTGATTTATGTGGCGTGAAAGATGTATAACTTACAAATGATGCCCCATGAGACTGTATGTAAACACTGGAGATCAGATCCAAAACTCGTAATGACCTTGGTATGTTTTAAAGGTGCAAAAAAAGCTAAATGAAATTAAATCAAAGCTAGGATTCTTTCATTTAGAAGGGAAAAGTCAAAAGCAGAACTTGAGTTTTCCCTCTTGTGAAGATGAAAGATGGCCATGATTGATTCGACATTGTCTACTTGGCTTGAGAATAAATGCAATGTTGGCATAAATTATATTCAATCTAAATGAAGCATTAGGCTAATAAAGCACTGGCTTATCTAGTTGAGATTATAGACTTCTGTGGTCAAAAACCTTAATATTGGAGTAAGTCAAGCTCTGTTAGAAAGAATGTTGATGTAACTACTTGTCTTAAGTCTAAGAACCCTTTTAGTATGCCATTTTTGTGACGCTTTTGCCAAACAGGGCATGTACTTAGCTGGGCATAGTGTAGCAAAAATTATATTCCACCATACTGAAAACTGGAGGGTCTCATGCTTCATTGCTTATGTGGGTTGAGCTGGTAGGTGGTGGGAGAGGCAGAAGTGTGTTCTCCATCTGTTACCTGTAGCATTCCTAGTACATACTGCCAATAAATGTAAAAGGTTTTAAGTTTTCTTAGCAGCTCCTCTTCCTGTTTCATCAATTTCATATTAACATCATCTTCTTGACAGCACCTATCTGAAGGTGGAGAAAGTGGGATCTCTCTGCCTGAAGCATCAAATAAGCAATATTTTAAATTAATTTAACTGGTTAGTTTACCTCTATGTAATCAGTATTATACTTGCCACTCCCAGAAAACTACAATGCAACCTTCAGCTTCACCACTACTTCAGCTGCTGTGTTTGTAATTTGAGGCAGACTCTGCTGTTTCAGTCCTGCACTGCTCTACCTTCTCTGATGGTATCAAAGTGTTTTGATCCTGTAAGACAGTTTCAGTAGCAAATATGTTTCATGCAGGTCAGGTGTGTAGTAGGCTAAATGCAGAACTTGGTTCTTTCACCTCCAGCTTGTGTTCACATTGCTAAACTGTCCAGTTTGTCCCCACACTGGTAGGATTCCTTCCACTGGTGCTGAGCAGGTTCCATGAAAGTTGCTTTTGACTGGATGAATCTCTCCAGCTTGACTCCAACTTTGTGTGAAACGTACAAACTGCTCCCTTGTTTTTGTTAGGATCTCACGTTGAGTTTCACGCCAGTTAAACACGTCCCCTTTTCCAGGTGAAAAATGCATTGCTAACAATAAGTGAATGTTTAAAAGGCAAAGGAGTTTTTAAGGCAGACTGAAGTTACAGCAGAAAACTATAGAAAAATAAGCAAGATGACCCTGGAGACCCGCAGTCAGTGCTGGTGTAGTGGCAGAGATAAGTTGGACATGGGGTTAAAGGGGTGCTGATATCATTGTATTCCAAAATAATTATGGTTTTCTGTCTTCCTGTCATCTTCTAGGCTGCCAGGGAACTGAAATAATGAAAGGAGTGTGATAGGCCTTTGTGTTCTTCACTTATTTTATTGTCTGTTCTGAGTAATCTGCGAGTGGCATATACATAAGGCTTTTTTTATTTTTTTAATTGCTTTATTTATGATCTCACTTATTTCACAGGTGAGTATCAATTTAACATGGTAGTTATGGAAGATTTTAGGACATGAGAAGTATGTAAACATAGACTCTGCTTAATAAAGGCTTGCTTGCTTGCCCTAGTATGCTGTCTGCCAACCACTAGGCATATGGCCACTTTGTCAGCTCCATCTTGGCATAGGTTTTTGAGCATACTTCAGCTTTGCTCCTTGACTGTGTCACTTGAGCCTTTCATTAAAACCTAACTGATGCTTCCTGCCTGTCATACAGCATTGGCAAGGGTACTGGAAGGACACACAAGTCCCTGATCAGAATTTCTACTGAAGTTTGTGGTAAACTCCATTGACATCAGTAGAAGTCAGATTGGGTTTGAGTGTTCAAAGGTGCTGATTTAAATAAATACATAATAAATAAATAAATACTTAATGTCTAAGTGAGAGCCTGACAATTTTCTAATACAAAGTCCTAATTCAGTAAGCAATTTACAGTTCAAAGGCCTTAAGTTAACTGGCTAGTTGTGTGTAAGGCTTTTTTGTTGATTTTTTTAAAGCCTTTAGATCAAGAGGAAGAATATAATAATTTTGCTCAGCTGATTCCCCTATTGTATGTCAAAGAATGGGTTGAGCTAAATACTACTTACGGAACTCGAAAAGTGTGGTATTGGCAAGATCAAGAGTACAGACTGAGGTTGTAAGCCTTGCTCATATACTTTTCATGGTAGAATAATGTAGATGCGACTTCAATAATGCACTGGTGAGCACTTCCTACTTGCCACAGTAATATGTGAATGCACTTTCCAGGGTGTAAAGCTGAGCTAGAATTCTTCATGTTGTTGCTGTTTAAGTGGCTCAGTAGGTTTTGGTTCAATAGGAAAATTCCACATACTAATCTTTAGGAATGACTATGGTTGAAGACTTCAGCATGTCAGAATGATTAATTATCTGAAGCCCCTTGGCTTGCCTTTTAAGTTAAATTGCATTGATAAAATGGAGGAATATGGAAATGCACAGTAAATATCTGCTGATGCCTGTTGAACTGAGTTCTATCAATTCAAGGAAAGGTCAGTTAACCTTCTGTGTGCTCTAGGGGGAAAAAGTGGTCCATGCAATCTTACTACAGCAGGACTTCTTTAATATTCATCCATCAAAATGAAGTAAAAGTTGCTTGTGGTCTACAAAAGGGAAAAGATGTCCTTAATAAAAGGGGAAATTTTGACTTTGTGCCCCAGCGCAGGGATCGTGAGGGCTGCAAGGCTCTGCTTTGGAATTAAATGTTGAGCACTGCCAGATGCCAGACATTGAGAAGAGGCTGAGTTTTGTCGGCAAATGGGATCTGCAAGTTAATTGGTGTTTTCTGCAGGCTTCTGGCTGTGAAATGAAATTGGAAGCCCTTTAGCCACACGGATAATACAGGACCTGAATACAAATGTCACATGTCACCATTAGGGCCCACTGTGAAACAATAGTGTTCCCACTTGAACGCTGCGCCATTACAGATCATTTAAATATGGGGATTACATTTAAACTAAAAGCCCCATTTGCCTTTTACTGCAATTTAAATGTCCTCTTAGCAAAAGCTAAGTGACAAATTAAATGAAAAAAGTGCCCACATTTTTAAAGCTGTAATGCAAAACAACCTTTTACTGCTTCTCATGTGCCACGAATGAATCATTATACTTGTCAACCCTAAACCAAGCCATAATTGGAGCAGCTACTGTTATCAAAGTGGGGCTGCTCTTGTGACAGCTTAATAAAGCTGAAACTGTTAAATTAAATCCCAGATGCTTAATCTGATGAAAGCAGTCAAGTAGAAGAATCTAAGACAAGTATCTACTACTTCGTGGAGTGATGGAGCCCAACAGCTTGTCAACATGTAGATTACAGGACCAGATATTTTTTTCTGTGAACTACCATTTTCAGTATCTTTATATCATGTTGCCTGCCTTTGCTGTGAAGAAACTTCACATAATTTGCATGTTTCAAAACAAACAGTTCTAGAAGATTACCTCCATTTTGAGGGTTAAGAACAATTTAAGGGTGAAGGAAGCAAATATTTTCCTTTTATGTAACAAAAGGATGATGGCTATGTCATAGGGAAGTTCCAGAGAGCTCTTGCAATACAGGGCCATAGATAATTGGCAAACATGTTTTGGGTTTTTGTCCTGCTAATCCTGATCTCTTTTGATTCTTATATTTCACGAAATTGAGGAGAACCTAAGAGACATTCTGTACATCCAGCTGGGTGCTCTCTGCACTTTAATGCATAAGGTTTTCCTGTCTACCTCAACCACTTGTTAGTTCTAAAGACAGAGTGTAGGAACTTCTCACAGTATTGCCACGAGCTTCATTTGTGGCATAAAGCTTTCCTTGGAGACCACCTAACATTCTTTTCTGTTAAGCATACTAAGAGGGTTGTTCTCATAAAGGTATTTCCTGAGCAGAAAAACCTGTTTGCCTTAGCAGTTCTAGTACTCTTAGTCTTAGCAGTTTTTCACTAGCTAATGTGGGCTGCTTTGTAAGTGCTGTGACATCCTGATCTAATTTGAGCTCATATTTGCTGATATTTTGACAGTTGTCTGGATTAGCGATGTATTTTTGTGTTAAAATTTGAAACTAAAATGCCATTTTATAAGGTCACGTCACACAGAGAAATAATACAATGTATTTCCTGAATGATCAGGCATAAAATTTTATTAGTATCACTTTTCTCCACATTTAAAACTTAATTCTGGATGTTGAATTTAGGCAAAGAATCGTTATAGATTAATTAAGAGAGATTTAATTACCATTTTGCCATGAGCAAAGTAATGATTGAGTGTTAAATAATGCTTTTTTGATTTGAAAACCACTCTGAATTTTTCTGATAAAAGTTTATATTCATCTCTAGAAAAGCAAGTTAGCAAGTTAGATTATTTTAACCTTAACTAAATGAAACTATTCTCAATCTGTGTTTCTATCTCAGATATTCCTTCCCTTTGAGGAAATATCCCTCAGATATTTCCTTCTCTCTCCCTAGAGAGACAAATTTGTATGAATGGGGCTGTTCTGAACACATTGTCTCTGCTTAGTACTTAGGGGAGGGGGGAAAAAAGGACAAAAGCAGCTGGTTGTTGTCAGTATGCCCCCAGAGAAATTCCTTCATGATGCCAGATTTGGTGACAACTTCAGGGCTGCCATAAAAAAGAATCATTGAAGTTACAAGTCCGTTACAGTTTTTGTGCTCTAACACTGTTTTTATGGAGCTGTATTACTTCGTGCAATCCCTGTGTAGGATGAACTATTCAGTACAAGTACAGATATTTCCTCATATTTTGTGATATTTCTGAAACAATATGGCAAGGCTGTGATTTTCTGACTTGAGTGTCAAGTGTACATCAATAATTACATGATTCCTGCACCTTTGGAAAACAACCTTTAAATTTCTTAGTTTAGGTAAATCAATAGCACACATCACATTTTTGGCCTTGAAGTGAAGGCTGTAGGAATGCCTATGTTTTAGAGATAGTGGGGCACACATACTTTGCTCCACTGTGAGACTTCTGGGTGGAGTGATTTCTTAGATACTTCTCTACATCTGTATCACATCCAGTGGGCTGTCCTAGCTTAATTGATAATCCCTTTCTTCCTGCTGGTTTCTTTAGTCTTAGCAGCCATGATATGGTTGCAATACAGTTACAAAACTTGTGCCTTCAGTTCATACACTTAAGGTTGCATTAGACTTGCACAGAATAAGCTGTTAATATATGTCACTGTATTGGAATGATTTATGCTGTTGAAGGCATTAAATTAACAGTACTTCTGGGTTAGCATCACAAGACAGTTTTGTTGCTCTAGGTCCTGAGTTACGGCTGTCATGGCCCTAAGAGCATCTCAGTTGTTGCTGTCACCTTCATTTTCCTGGTGAATGAAGCCAGGCTGCCATTCTACAGGGATGTGTTCTGTCCATCTTTTCTGAGAGTGATTTCCTTCTTCCTTCATTACCAACAGTAGAAGAGTATTGGCATCTGTCATACTGGTATTAGAAATGAGAGAATATGAGGCTATAGTATCACTGGGAGCTATTTTCAAAGAGATTATTTTTTCCTGAGCTAAAACTGCATTTGCCAGATTTGAGGAATAATGCTGAAGGTAATTCAAGTGTGTAAGCATAGCTTAAAGGGTTTATTTTTAATGCACATAAAGTTTGGTTTTCCATGTAGTTTAGTTGGATGGAAAGTACTTTTATAGTAGGAGCCAAATTTCTTCAAGTACCCACATTAAAGCAGTTTTTGAAGTTTTTATTCCTAAGCTGTCGAACTGATTTACTCACAAACGTTATTTAAAAAAATAAAAAAAAAAAATTTTGGAGCTGGTACAAACTCGTTTCTGCCCTAAATGTGGAATTGTGACTTTCAGGATTAACATCAAAGTTTTACTATGAGCCTAAACATGTATTAGCTTTTTCCCTTTCCCCCTTGCCCCCCCTTTTTATTTTTGATACCGCTACAGCATTAATCTGACATTGGATCTTCTGTTACCACTTTGGTAAATACAAGAGCTAGAGAGAAGTGGTAGATGTGTGGACTGAAGTTACTGAATCTTTACTAACTTCTCTGAGCTTTACTGCAATGCAGCAATATGACCATGTAATGTTTTCCAGTTTTCTCTTGAATGGATACTAGGAAAACAACTGAAAAATTGGAAAAGTCATTTGAAGTGGGAAATGCAAGAATCGTGGTTGTCTTGCAAGAATCTTGGTTGTCAAGGCAAGACAAAGGATAATCTCCTTTATGAGTAAAGAGATCTAGTGAAGACACTTAACAAACAAAGGTAGCTGAAAATGTTAAGTGAAACTGGAGAAATTTAAGTAAAAATAATGTTAGAATTTGAGTCAGAGTACCCTGGCAGTGGAGCAGCTAACCAGGAGCTGTGCTAGATTCTTGTATTGAAAAATTTTAAAAATTGAAGTACATTGTCTTCAGTAAAAACGTCAGTTTGAGAACTGAAGCTGAAAATAATGCAGGAAATCTTGGAGTATGAGAGAATTCAGACTAGGCGATCAGAACATGTTCTTCTGGCCACTTATAGTTGGCTATTTAGGTTCTGCGAGCACAGTAATGGTTATCATACCTCTGACTTTTCCCACTATGCACTGGACTGTCTGCACTTTTTCCAAGAACTAGAAGTATTTCCTTTCCTTTCTTTTATGAATATCTTGTTCTTCTCAAACTTCTCAATTTTGCTTGAAAGGAATTCATTTATCAGTTTAAGCAGAGGTAGGAGACTGCAGTTATAGTTACTAGATACATCAGCTTTTCTTCTGAAAATTGTTAAAAGTCTCTGAAAATAATGTGACTGCTGAGAATGGATTGCCAGTTAAAATACTTGGTAAAATAACCAGGCTCTGCTTTGGGCAGGAACACTTTGTTCACCACCTAGTTGTAATTTTTTTATTAAAAAAACTTGCGGTGAACCTTTTCAAGATGCTTATAAAAGAGTGTTTTTGTACTATTTGTGCTAGCATTAGCAATACTTTTACCTTGAATTGATTGTTTGTGAGCAAATGAATGAATTGTTTTGTGAGTATTAGGGAAGTTGATCAATGTAGAGAAGTAGAAATGCATAAAAGGGTATTTAATGGACTTGTGGCAGATACGCAAGTGCTCTCTTAAGGATATTGCAGTGTCAAGCAAATTTCTGTTCTTTTATGAACCCCTTTGGTCAAATAGCAGGGTGTTTGTTACAGCAGTTTGTGAACGCAATGAAAAAAGCATAACCCAGAACAAAGGGCTTGTGTGAGGTTGCAGAAATACTTGGTTTAGTTTCTATTTCCATTGTGCTAGATAGAAATTGAAGCGTAGGAAGACTGGGGCAGTTTTCATTACTTGGCAAACACAGATCAGAGCATGTAGTTGATGATAGTTTAGAATAAAATCTCAAAATGTAAATACCCTTTTCAGCCAAATACAGATGTGGCTTTAACCCTTGGAGCCAGAGGTATGCAGTAAGAGGGAAAGGAAGACTTAAGGAAATAAATGTATTTTTTTCAATTTTTTTTTTTTGTCCCGGTGTTACACCTACACTCCCTCTTAGGCTCATTTGCAGTTCAGTGTGCAGAAGAGGGCAATGATTTCCTCTTGTCATCAGTGCTGCAGGTAATCTATTGCATTAATCAGCCAGCTAGTGTGAAATGCATGGGGAGTGATTATACTATCATACACAATACAATCAGCATGAAGCATTTGTCAAGACCAATATATCAAAGTTTAATTCAGTAATAGAATGAATTAGAGCAAAATGAAACATTCTGTTCTCCAAGAAATACAGCACCCATAGCAAGCGTTTTTTTTTCTGAAGGCTGCGTAGAGAAACCAAAGTGCATTAAGGAATTGTTCTTATGAATAAAATTGCAACTTGGATCCAACTGAACATTGCAAGTACTTTTCCTTGGGGTTCTTACTGAGGAGAGTGCAGCTCTGGAGTGCTTTGCCCATCTTCACTGTTCCATAAAAATAACTGTTTAATTGGAACCTTCTCTAGTGGGAATCCTGGTTGTGTTTTGTTCTAATGGAGATCTCTTTGTGCCTGGAGGAGGGAGATGGCTTTGCCAGTCGTTCTTGAAGGCACTTGTCCTTCTCACTGAGAAGCAGCAAATACCATACAGTACTTTCTCTGAGATTTCCAAGTGGCTGTCCCAGTGCAAGTGTGTTTGTGTTTAAAAACCAGATGTAAACCACTTCAAAATCCTTCTCTGACACTTCTATTTTGAAGGGGTCATAGATTCCATCTCCTACTATTGTTTCTATTCTGGCGTCCCCAATGCTGAAAAGTGATGCTTTTGTAGCTGAATTGAAGAGACTTAAATGAGGCACAGTGGCAAGTGTGCAGCAAGTCTTGAAGCTGAGTTGTAGGTTGCACAAAGGGAATGATCTTGATTAGTTTGCTCCATTTCCTTTGAAATGATAAAATGCTACCAACCTGGAAGCATAGAGGATTCTTATTTTTAAAGAAGCAGATATACAGTAATGTAGAGAGCAAAGAAATGTTGAATTAGATGTGCATCTGCTTCTTGCATATTTGCAGATGGATGTATTGATCTTAAGTATATTAAATATGAAATTCCAAGGTAAAGGCAAAGTTTCGTCCATTGATTACATGGTATTGTAAATGAAGAAACACTGAACCAAGATTGGCTAAACAGCAGCCCTGACAAGGTGTAGCATAATATCTCTAGGAAAAGCAGATATCCTGGCAGTTAGTCACACAGAATCATGTGCTGAATATTCGGTCATGCTCAGTGCCCTAGCCCCCACTAAAACTGTTTCCACTACCACGCTCCGGTTTATTGGGGTAAGAGTAAAATGTAATGGGACTTCTGAAAACTGAGCAATGCTCAGTCTCTAGGGAGAGTCTGTAGACATTCCTCACATTTCCTTTAGCTTCATGAAGACATGCATATGCAGGATGTGTAATTTATTACAGCACCTTTTTTTTACAGAAACTGGATACTTCTTGGTATTTTTGAATTTACGTTTTTAAATCCTGATCAGTGTAAAAGGATTCTGTCCCTTTCTCCCCTGTGAATTCGGAGGTGTGGGGGTTTACCGAGAAATACCGAAGTACTGATGTTTGCCTATATGTAAAGGAAGGCACACATTGTATAAAAGCAAAAATGTAACCTATTTTTTTGTGATATGAGGCTCACTAAAGATGAATGACAACTGCGTGCTTCCAAAAAGAGGGCTGAATGACCTGAAGATCTGTTTGGCAAAGCTGGCTTTTTCCAGGTCAAGAGGATTATTGTTGAACCAAAATAGACAATTCCTTCCCACAATGTGACAGTTCTAGGATTCATTCCCTTGTGAAATTAGTACCAAATTGCACTCACAGCATGACTTATCTTCCAATTATCTTCTGGGGGAAAAGAAATTCAGCATAATGGTTTGTGCTATTTTGGCACTGTGCTGTGAGGAGTTCTGTGTTGGAAAGACATGGCTAACAGTCAAGGGATCCAAATCTGACTTACCTATTTTACGTTTAGTCCTGTGATTCTATATGAAAAGGTAGGCGGTGCCTGGGGAGACGGGAGAAAGAGCAGTGTGGTGGAGAGGAAGAATATGTAAACACAAACATGTTCTCCTTCTGTTTTTTCATTTATTGAGACATTTGTGCATACTGCAGGTGGCATGGGTGACATCTAGCCAAACAGATAAACGTGAGAATGCCAGTAATGTATTTTTGAGAAACTGACGATTTCCTAGCATAGGATCCATTAGGCAGAAAGAAGAGAAAGTCTTGTTAGAGAGTAAGCCTTTGGGTCAGTGGCCAGCTCAGGGTTGTGGGGCTCCCACTGAGCAACAGCAGAGCTAAATGGGAAGAATGCCCTCCGGGCTCCTTCCAGTTGGTGTGTGGTAAAATCTGGGCACAAGCAAATGTTTTCCTCAGACTTCTCAGTGCTAGAAGCAGGACAGGAACCAGTGAACGGAAGGAGCCAGAATGGAGCAGATGTCAGAGGAGAGGGGAAGGCGCTTGGGGAGAAGGAGGGGGAAGAAATGTGAATACAGGCAAGCACACACATGCTAGAGGGAAGAAAAAAAAAAAAAAAGAAAAAGAACCAAAAACCCAGAAGCCCAAATAGGCTAAAGAGTGTGGGGTCATTGGCATTGTGCTTCCCCCTCCCAGATGGTGGCCTTTGTAGCGCTACAGGAGTTGAGCCTGAGGCTCTTTCTGTTCCCTTCTCTTCTCTTCTTGAGGGGAGTTTGTCACATGCCCCCTGTGCTGCAGGAATGAGGTAGCCTGTGGGGCTGTGCCAGGGCCTCAGCCTGCCCAGATGTACACACAGCTCACACTCATGTCATTGGGAGCAGTGTGCAGTTGGGCTCTACTGAAGCGTGGAGTGGTCTCTGTGAGGTTTATTAAAAATACACTTGTCCTTGTGCTTCGTTTGCATCAAAATGGCTTGGGTTTCTAAGACGAGCTGCTGACAGTGTAGTTATGTTTACATAGTTTCCCACCTTAAATGAAGTTAGTTTTTAAAGGGCTTTGGTACTTTTGGGTATCTCTTCCGCTTCCTGTCTTCTAGCTCCACTGTAGTGGAGCTTCTGGAGAAGGCAGGTGAATTCCTTTGCCTCAAGGGATGTTAAAGATGCAGAAAAATAAGACTACTCTTTTTGCAGGGATGTTGTATAATCAGTAGGTTGTGTTCTGCCTGGCTGAGTGGTTGAAATGCTTCCCAAATGTAGTTATGATACTTGACTTTTCTTTTACTTCAGTCTGAAAACACTGGGAGTTTTTAAAAACAGTATTGGCCTTACTCACTCCTGTGACAAGGTTCAGACGCTTAAAAAACAAAACAAGAAAAACACAAATTTGCTGTTGCTGTATTTAACCATTGGGCAGCAATAATCTCCATTGGTTTAGTGTCTCTTTTTAGAGCTCTGCACTGTACCATGTCCTATTTTGTTGGGGTGTTCACATTTCTTTGCTGTTACTTCCCAATTCCATGTTGGTCTGAATATCTGGGGACTTACAACCTTAAGGATCTGGCTCTATTTCCACTTGCTCCTGTGTTACGGCATACCAACATGCCGTGCTACTCTGAGTGTAATGCAATGGCCTGTGCTCTGGTTGTCCATTTTGCACACTAAGTTAGCAAAAGAGTATGTAAACGTGAAAATCTTACTGTCTGAGAAGAACTAGCTGCATTTTTTTCTCTTTTCAGTCTGTGATGAAGATTGCATAGTTTGAGCATATTCTCTAAAACTCTCATAGTGTATAACGCACATTCTTAATAAGCAAATGAGCTGTTGCTAAACAGCACTTTCTGATGTCTTCACGCTTCTGTCAAAGTTCACGCTGTTGAAGAGACAGCTGATTTAGAGAAAAATCTTTCAATTTGAAAATTGTTACTAGAGGCCTTGATGTATTTATTCCTGCCCTGTCATATAGAGTCCAGGAGCAGGTTGTGAAGTGATGGTATGTGTGAAATGTCAGCACAAATTAGCTTTCTTATAGAGCTCCAAAACGAGAAAATGTAAAACAAATTTTGTAGTGTAACCAAACTTCTGAAGTAATTGCAACAAAAATATCCCTATTAGAATTCACAAAACCACTGTTTACTGGAAGCCCGAGGTCCAGATGTTTAGAAAATGAATTACATGTTCAGCAGTACTTCTGCTGGGAAATATTTGTTCACAAAATACGTGTTTTACTCATGCACATGCTCGGTTCCTGTAATGTGAAGCTGGAAGATATATAGTTCTTGTTTGTAGAAAAAAACATTCACTTCTGATAGAAAAAATAAAAGAAAAACTTGGGTAATATCCTACTGTAACTTTGTGAATTCTTGCTTACTTTTGACTGATACTCCTGACTGACAACCCATGCATTGTGAAATCTAGATTTTCTTAATGCCTTTCAGTAGAGAAGATTGGCTTGGTACTGTTCAGATGGGTCAGGTTCTGAGTCAGGAATTCAGCCTGCCTGGTGCTGGGCTTGTCTGGGAAGTAAGCAGTGTAGTCTTTGAGGGAAGAGTAGAAGTATTACAGTATAGAAGTTTGCAATTAGTCATTGGCTGCTGCATTTTTAATAGAAAACATAATTTAGCAATTTTTTTAAAATCAGGTGCTCTGTGGATGTGTATAGTCTTAAATCCCCACTGCAAGTTGGAGCAGAAGGCCAGTTGGCTAAAACAGCTGAAAAAATGGAACAGTGTGGATGTTTGTCCCTGGGAAGATGGAAACCATGGAAACGAGCTGCCCAATTTAACCAATGCTTTGCCTCAGGGTGCAAATGCTAACCAAGGTGAGCCTAAACATATGCACTGACTGCAACATATAATATAACCTCTATCTTATGTACTCTAGCCTTGCAGAATTCAGGACTCTTTCCTGGGACAAGTAACTTTCTTGTTAAGGATTCACCAGTCAAATTTATTTTCACTAATACTATCCTTGCAGAAAGGATAAATAGAGGTTTTTTGTGCTGGGGCTGCAAAATTTTCAAAGCAAGTGTTTGGTTTTAGTTAGGTCTTCTAACTTTTCACTTGGTCCTTCTAAATACTTGTTGCATGAAAATTGGATGTCCCTGAAGTATGTCATGTAAAAGCCTGTTGTTTCTTTGCTTGACTGCAATCTTTTATCCCTTCCAGTGTTGGGGTTTTTATTTTGTTTGCAGTTACAAAGCCTTTGATACCTGTTTAAAGACAGATCTGTTGCAGCTGCATTAAACTGAATGTGTAAGAAAGTAAAGTGGATATTTGTGGGATATGCTCTGCATTGTGCAGTCTGCATTGCCAGGTTTGGGGTGGAGGTGCAGTGGCAGCACTCTGCCTTCTTGGAGGAGGTGTCACTTCTTACTCAGTGTCCTGCTTTGTAATTGAAAACATGATTATTAAATCTGACAGAAGCCTTGTCCAGTCCTCTTCAAGCAAGATTACTACTCTAGCTAATAACTTGGGAAAATGCAAGATTTCCCTGGGGATGGGGGTGAAACCTCAGTATTTTGATATGTTTCATATAATTGTGATGAAATTAAAATAAAATGCTTGTACAGGTGGCAGATTTGGCTTCAGCTCGATTTTTCCTTGTTTCTTTTTCTTGGAAGAAAATAGTTTACATGTAATTCCTTTATAAATGTCACAGCTAGCTGGGGCCAGAAGTTCATTCAGCATATAACTCCCTACAGAGGTGGTTATGCTTTCTGGATCTCTTGATGTTCAGCCCAACCTGGGCACACTAGTGGTAGCTTGAGCATGACATCCCACATATACACGGACAGCTGTGTCGACAGCACATTTGCCATGGGAAGACGTTAGTAAGGATTGTGTTGGTCCCTTGGCCTTTGCCCACAGTATTTGTATATGTTTATAAGAAAAAAAAAATTGAACAAGTGCTCAAAGTTAATGTCACTTTTCAAGGCGAACAACTGAAAGTCCTTCATGTGGTGTTCATTCATCCCTCGTCCTAGCAGCTCTGGGCCTGAGAACGGGAAAAGCTGCAAATGTCTGAGTAGCTGTACCCCATATACTTTTCTAGCTTGTTTTCAGGAGAGCTGTCAAATGTCCTTTGTCTTCAGCTGTTCCCTTTGCAAAGCCCTGTTGAGCTGTAATCTTGCTGTTCCATAGTTCTCTTTTGGAACGCAGATCAGATGGCGTGCAGTTGGTCTGGCCTGCTTGGTAGTAGGATGTGAAATGTCATCTGCAGTCTGCTCCTTGCAGAGGGGCAAGACAGGCTGCCGTCACTTGGGGGTCATGAATAGGCAGAAGACAAGAGTACTGTGAATGACTTATTCACATAAGAATGAGTAAAAGCTGATGCAGCTTTCTGAACTTGTGAAAATGACAGATTCATCGAACAGGCCCCATCGGACGGTGTTCACTCGAGCCATTGAGGCGTGCGATCTTCACTGGCAGGACAGCCACTTACAGCACATTATCAGCAGTGACCTATACACCAACTACTGTTACCATGACGACACTGAAAACTCTCTCTTTGACTCTCACGGGTGGCCCCTCTGGCATGGTAAGTGGCTGAACCGGAAAGACGTTTCCATGACTTGCTGCTTTGTTTAGTTTCTATGGCATTATTTTTGAGGGGTGGTGGGGAGATGGATGAAAAGTCTGGCAAAAAGAACAGAGGCTCCCTTGAAACACTGGTCTCAGAAGTCCTGTCCAGTCCTTTAAGTCTCTTTTGCATGGTTTAAAAAAAAAAAAAAAAACACCAAAAAAAAAAAAAAGCCCTTTGGAGTTAACCTAGCAAAACAGGCCACTGCAGACATGGAAACGTTGCTGTTCCTCAATTATTTTCTCCGTTTTAGAACATGTTCCTACAGCCTGTGCAAGGGTGGATGCATTACGATCTCATGGATACCCAAGAGAAGCACTGAGGCTAGCAATAGCTATTGTTAATACACTAAGAAGGCAGCAGCAGAAACAACTGGAAGTGTTCCGGGCTCAGAAGAAAGGTAAATGTGGGAAAGAGAATGACAAAGGGTGTGATAAGGTGACAGTAACACTGGACTGGAACTTTGCATGAGGAAACTGTTTTTGAAGCTACAATGCTATAGGGTTGCCTTTAACTCTCTGTTACAAATGGTAGCACTGATAATGTAATGTTCTGGATATTGAGGGCTTTCTCTGTGCGTTCTGCAGGGCAGGGACTCAATTCTGCCTTCTGTACGTCTGATATGACTGGGTCTTTATCCCAATCAGGGGTTTTGGTTACACAGTGTAAATACTCATTCTGTGTAACTTAGAGCCTTTTGAACAGAGCTTTGTATTTGTCATGTTGGGTATTTTGAATTATTTCTTCCTCTGACATATAATTTAGCTGAGCTATGTATTTCTGAGGGGGAAGCCTAAGCTGACATTGAGGGTAACAATGAGGCAAAGTCTGCAGTGCAGAGATTGATCACATTTGGCAGTTTCTTCCAAAAATCTCTTACAGCGCCTTAAGTTTTAGTGCTTCTGAATGGATTGAACTGACATCAATGGAAATGAGTTTTTGAAACACTTGTTTTATAGGATGTTCCTCTGATGGGCACTACCCCTATTCTTCTGAATGTACATTCTTCTTTAGATACAGTTGCTATGCCATGTGGTCCTTGCTACCCAAAATGATTTTGCACTGAGCCATTCTTGACTACTACAAGAACGCCTTCTTCAGACTTTTAGATCTTCACTGCTGCTCTAAACTGTTTGCATCCTCATGCATTCTAATAAAAAGTATGGTTGTGAAGTCACATGTAAATCTTTCAAATGTAAGTGCAGGTGTTTTCCCAGAAATGAGTGTTCAGAAGTTTAAATGGTGAAAATGTAAACAGCTGACTTAAAAAAATAAGCTTGGCAGTTCCTATGTGCCTCCATTTGTTTCACAGTACCTGAGCTAGAAGTTTTATGCACTATTGTGGATCCTAGATTTGAACAAAACTTGAAAGCATTAGATGCTATTAGACAGGCTGAGAGAGTTAGGACTCTTCAGCCTGGAGAAGAGAAGGCTGCGGGGGGACCTGATAGCAGCCTTCCAGTACCTGAAGGGGCCTACAGGAAAGCTGGGGAGGGGCTTTTTACAAGGATAGATCATGACAGGACAAGGGGTAACGGTTATAAACTGGAAGAGGGTAGATTTAGACTAGAAGGAAGAAATTCTTCACTGTGAGGGTGGTGAGACACTGGAACAGGTTGCCCAGAGAAGTTGTTGATGCTCCCTCCCTGGAAGTATTCAAAGCCAGGCTGGATGGGGCTTTGGGCAACCTGGTCTAGTGGGAGGTGTCCTTGCCCATGGCAGGGGGATTGGAACAAGATGATCTCTAAGGTCCCTTCCAACCTGAACCATTCTATGATTCTATGATTCTATGCTATTACTTAGGAGAATTTTTCTAAGTGATTTCTACCATGTAATACGTTTTTCCTGAAAATACATTCCCTTAAGATGTTTGCAGCTTTTCCAGCCTTTCGGGTTGGAGAGAGAAGCAAGGGTGTGTATGCATATACATACCACTGATGTGTGAAAGGTTTTCTGCAAGTGTGCAAGTCATAGTCCTGCTCTTTTTCACTCCCAGTTGCTAATGGAGTATCTAGACATTCAATACTCCTGTTAAGTTCTTTTTACTGTGAGCGGTGTCTCTATAGCTGTCAACTTGTATTATGTTATTATAAATAAAAATGGATTGTATGAAATGTGGTCCCTCCTACCGTGAAACAAAGATTTTTTGTCATTTCTATGTTGTTATTCACTCCTTTTGTATTTTTCTTCCTACGTTTGGAATTTGGATTTTTTTTGATACTGTAATATGTGCTGGTCATCCCTTTGTACAGATGAATCCTTCAGCTACAGCCCAGCTTTAGATTTCAGTTCAGCAAACACCACATGCTTCTGCATGGCTTTTATTCATGTGACTGATCTGACGTACATGGAACCACTTGCGTGGCCTGAAGTTAAATGTCTTTATAACTGCAGGACTAAAACCTTTGTTTGTTGTGACACAAACCTCATAAGTGGACACAGTAGATGAAACAGAATAGAAGTGAGTCAGTAAGAAGTCAGTGTGATTAATCCTTTTTAGTAATATTGTGAGCTTCTGCGTGTCATCTGTAGCATATGCTATTTGTTAGTAAGACAATGATTTATTTGTTTATTTCTTGTGTTACGTATCAGTTGATTCTTAAACAACCAAGCTATCAAAAAAACCCAACCCCATCCTCCTGAGCAATCAGTTCAACAGGGTAGCTGTGTTTCATTTTGTAGCCCTCCACATTTAAATAGGTAAGAAGCAGACTTTATAGTGTTTTAAGGCTTTGTGATAATACGTGTGGTTACTAAGGAAAGTGGCACTCCATGCATGAGAGCAACCAGAGGCAGCTACAAGTTAGTGTGTGTTAGGCAGAGAAGCAGAGCATCTGTAATAGCTTGTATACAATTTTTGAATGGTCCTGATAGGTCTGATCTCCTGTAACTCAGTAGCATGTGTGTGTCTAGGGGAAACAATTTGGGATATGGACTCAAAGAGGAGCTAGTGCCATAAATCTGTTAGTAAAAATGGGATTGGAGGAATCTATAACCTTTGTTACTGCTGCCTTACTTTCTTCAATTCGTAGTGCTAAAGGATTATTTCATGTTCCAACATGCTATAAACTGACAACTATAAAACAAAGTATCCAACTAAGTGTGTTTGACTGAATGTTTAGAATGCTAAAATTCACTTGATTTTCAATTAAAGGGCAAATTTTTATTGTATACCTCATTTAACCTTTTTCTCCTTTGTTAAAGGAGATGTCATTCTGAGCGTATTACTGCAATAAATATTTAGATGCACGTAAGCTCAGATTTTATTTATGAAAATTGAGAATATTTTAAAGTATTTTTGTTTATTTCAGCACCATCAGGTTCACTTAAAATGTGAAAAATACTACGTCTTTTGAACCACAAAACAGTTGTGGATATTTTACAAAAAAAAAAAATAATCAAAAGATCTTTGCTGTAATTGTCAGCAGATGTTTTCAGAAGACTTCCTGGTATTGAGTAGGATTTCAAAAAGCACTGCAGTTGTAATTGTTGACCCATAACGTGCTTTGCTACTGCTCAAATAGTGTTTGGCCTTTGTTCTTTTTTTTTTTCCTCTTAACATATGCATAAAGGACAATGAATTTGTCCTGAAAGATACTGTTTCCTCCTTCTTAGCAGAGACTGCTGTTAATACTTTGTACTTTAAAGCATTTTAATCAGATTTACTTCTCTAATTGTTTTTAAGTGGCTAACGTGCTCTGTTGCCTTCTTTTCTCCCTCAATTTTTTTCTAACACAGAACTTCTCAGCAAGGGAGTAACCTCAATAACAAATCTTGAAGGTTGGGTGGGACATCCTTTGGATCCAATTGGCACCCTTTTCGGTAGCCTGATGGAAGCCTGCAGGGTGGATGATGAGAGCTTTCATGGATTCTCAGACTTCATGGGTAAGGCTGTGCAAAACAAGCTGTCTTTTATAAGTTTTCAGTAACCAGAGGCATTTTTCTGCCATTCTATTCTGAATTAACTTTGAAGCCAGTGTTCTCATAGTATAGGAACTACATTTACCTTCCCTAAGAAAACGAGCAGAAGAGAAAATGTTTAAAGGAAAACTTTCTTCTAAGCTAAATGAAAGCAATTCCAAAATTGCTCATTCTTGAAAGTTTTATATTTCACACCAATAAGTTCTTACAGCAGCAACACTTTCCACATACGTTCCTCTCTGCTTTTTCTGAAACATTACAGAAGTTCATGAAATCACGGAATCGTTGAGGATAGAAGGCAGCTCTGGTGAACTGCTTAGAGAAGGGTCAGCTACAGCAGGTTGCCCAGGACTGTGTCCAGCTGGGTTTTGAGTAACTCCAAGAATGAAGACTTTCCAACTTCTCTGGGCATTTTCTTTCAGTGTTCAGCCAACCTCACAGTAAAAAAAGTCTTTTATTATGCTCAAATAGAACATTGTGTTTAATTTTGTGCCCATTGACTCTTGTGCTGTCACAATCTACCACTGAGAAGAGTCTATTCTTTACGTTCCCCTACCAGGTATTTATACGTATTGATAAGATCCTCCTGAGCTTTCTCTTTTCCAGGCTGAATAGTCCCAGCTATCTCAGTCGCTGATCATATCAGAGAAGCTCTGGTCTCTTAACCACCTTTGTGGCCTCTCAATGGATTTGCTCCAGTATGACCATATATACTGTGGAGCTCAGGACAGGACACAGCACTCTTTTTGCTTCTCACCAGCGCTGAATAGAGGGGAAGGAACAACCCTATTGGCCTGCTGGCAAAGTTCTCCTAATGCAGCGCAGGGTGTTGTTGGATTTCATAGCTGCATGTGCCCATGATACTTCAAATGGGTGGCAAAACACTTCAAATGATAATTTACCTAGTGTACAAAGAATGTGAATTGGAACATAGTGTTTTAGAATTCATGCATGCTTTTAGTCAGGATGTGTATGCCTATTTCAAGTTTGATATTTGCTACCCAGGAGCTTTAGTAATGCATTCCTCATTCTCAGTCTACTTCCACCTCTGCAGTAGTTTCTGTATGGATAGAAGTTGGCTTCATCCTTCTACTTGCAGCTTTTTTATATGCACATCCCCAATTCTCTTGAGCCTTTACCTCAAAACTTCATTTGCTTAAATTTTCTTCTGTAATCTTCTAGTCCTACATCTACCTATCCTTGAATAACTTTTAATTAAAAGAAATCAGAAAACAATTTCTTTGCAATTAAAAAAGCCCAAAACTTAAAAAAACAAACAAACAAACAAAAAAAAAACACCAACATGGACCAAAACAAAACAAAAAAACCCACAACAATCCATGAAATGAGAGTTGTATGTGTTGAAAAGTAACTTCCCCCTACACGTGCATATGCATTCTGCCTTTTCTCATTTGCCGCAGTTGCCTATTTCCTTATATTTGTCATCATTGCTTTTTGTTCCCTGGTTAGACTGTTAACTGCTAGACGTTGGAATAGTGTTCTTTCACCTGTGAGGTGCCAAATGAATTGGTCATACTCCTTAAAGCAATTTATGGCTTGGTCTGTATGGAATTTACTGAAAGCAAGAACAATGTCAATAAAATTCAGAAATATTATGCATGTTTATCAGGAATACATCTGCAACACATAATAAAAAGTCTTGAAGAGCTCTAGTAGTGAATGCTTAAAAAGTTGTGGAGCTATCAGGTCTACGGTATTTGCACAATCTTAATAATTTCATCTGAAATCTATGCAGAGGTATAAATGTGTTCCCTGACCACTTATAAAACACTGAGTCTTTAAGGATATAAAGAAATGAGTGGGGAAAAAAAATTACAAAAAATTGAAATGCATCTTCTAATTTTGGCCTTGTTAACACAAAGCCAGGGAAAGATCATACACTTTAAGGACTTGAATGGTTATTTTTTAAAATCTAATTGGTTTGAATATTTGTCCCTCGTGGGATTGGTTCAGGTAGTTTACATTGGATCTTGAGATCAAGCTAGTAATTTAAATCATTTTAAACAAATGAATACTGACAGAGGTGGCATTTGTAAATGTAGCATTATAAGCAGATTATGGATTAGAATGGCTTACTGATGTGTTGTCCTTTGTGTTTCTCTTTACAGAGAACATGGGGCAATGCAAATCCCTGGAGTACCAGCACCTGCCTGCACACAAGTTCTTAGAAGAAGGGGAATCTTATTTAACGCTGGCTGTGGAAGTAGCATTGATAGGGCTGGGACAGCAACGAATAATGCCAGATGGCTTGTATGCACAAGAGAAGGTTTGTCGAAATGAGGAGCAGCTCATTTCTAAGCTACAGGAAATTGAACTGGATGATACTCTGGTGAAGATTTTTCGGAAACAAGCAGTCTTCCTATTAGAAGGTAGCTCAATATCGATGCTAACTGCTTCTTTAAACTGTCTTCACTTACAGAAGCCCACAGAACTAGTATTTCTGTGGAAACTGACCTTACATACCTGAGATGTTTTTACATGTAGAACTCCAGCAAAATTTTGTTTACAATCTCTTACGAAAATCAAACATACACCAAATAATACCATGACTGTAGATATAAGGCATCTACTGGCATATGGACCTTTCATTTTAATTTTTGTTCCATTTTGTTCTTTAGATTTATTTGTTGCTTGTCATAATCCCAGTATTCTAATTGTGCAACCCAGGCTCACAATTATATGTCATACACATGAGTTATCAGCAGCTCCCAGGTAGCAGAATTCTAAATGTCACTTGTTTCCTGAAAGAGGACTGTCAGGTTTGTAAATGCATAAAGACTCTTTTTTTACCTCTTTTCCCAAGTAAAGAGCTTAGAAAATTTACTTAGAATTGCTGGGACAGAAATATAACATTTTATTTGTAGCAAATAAGAAAATTGCTTCCCTCTGAAGTTTGAATCATCCATGAAGATTATAATATGTGGTCAAATATTGAGGCGTAAGGAGTGATCTTGTGACTAAACTGTGATGAAGGCAATTTCCTGTTTGGGAGTCGTTGTGATGATTGCAATAAAATCTGGGAAAAAAGTGCATGCTGATGCTTTAGGTTTTAGAAAGGCTTAATACACATCACTTGAGCCTCATGTTCAGAAAGTAACCTCATGGGTTCTGAGGTTATCTTTCTAGCTTTCATTTTTTAAAATGGAAGAAAAAATTTTGAAGGGACTAATTAGCTGAAGGCATGGTCTGAGCTTTGAATGCCTACTCAAAGGATGGTGGGGAGCACAGTATTGCGCAAAGGGAGTTGTGAAGACTGTTACACAGTCAGGTTTTGCATTCTTTAAGACATTCCTTTTAAAACTTCTCATTTAATGGAAGAAACACAGTATGCCCAGATCTTTAAAGACTTTGTTGCCTACTGATTGTACCATTTGAAACTGCAGAGAAGCAGCACCATAGGGAGAGTTTCCATTATGGTATGGCTCTACTGCTGCTTTATGGCCTTTGGACAAGAACAGCTTCTCACTGGATCCAGCTATTAACAACTACCAGAGAGGGATCTTATGGATTATAAAATCAATTTGCCGCAACTCTTAACTTTATAGAATGCTTCATGAAAAAAAGGCAGGATTTCTCTCAAGTGTTCTCTACTACTACTAGTTTACTTCTTTGATCATTGATATTTTGTTTTCTTAGAGTAGTAAACAAGTGACCAGAGCAGGAAATCTGCTAAAATAACTACCTATGGAATTGTGATGAGCTGTGTGCAAAGAGAGTCTTGCATTACTATTTGCTGAGAAATCTGACTTTCCTGCGTTAGCTTCAGTTTTACATCAGGTTAGGCAGAAACTGGCAGCTCACATGGAGGAAATACTGTACAGTGATTGAAGATCCTAATCATATCAATTTTGCTTTTATAGTTGAAGTCCTGTAGATATAATAAAGAAAACTTAATCCAATATTAAGCTGATTTCTGCTGTTAATGCAGAGTAATGCATGCTGTATGTAACTACCACTTGAGTGTCTGGGAAAGCAGAATGTTAAGACTGGTTGCAAGAACTGTTTTAATTCTTTGCTTGACTGCTAAGTTAACGGCAGAATGTATTTTCAAATAAATGTTTTGTCATGTATGCTTCATGTCCTGAGTTTCTGACTGGACTACCAATTGGCAAAGATACGAAATGGCTTGTTTCACTGATGCTGTGCTAGATGATTTTCGATGGATTTATTTTAAATGATTATACAACACACTGTGTCACCTACTAAATCAGTGTTGACATTTCCTTTGTAATCATCTCCAGTCTTCAGAAATGCCCACCTATGGAGCTGAGATTTTTTTCACTCCTAGTGATTTTACCCTAGCGTTGTGTTAAAGCACCACTCAGAAAAACATTGCTGAAACCGATGTGATCGTCCTTGTTGTTACCAACTGTCTCATGGAGTTCATCCTCCTCTGCAAAAGAAATGGTTGCATAAGTTGTCCGTGTAAATCTACCTCAGTGTAGGGTCAACCATGTTAGTTTAAACTGCTGTGGGAAGCTGTTTAAATGGTGGGTGTGATTCTGCAGTGAAGAAGTGTGCTCACCCAGTCATTGTCCATCCAGGTGTGGTGGATTGAAATCTGTAGTAGAGGGGAAGTAAAATCCTCTTCTCCCACAGTAATTTCTAGGACTGCTGGCTGTTATCTGTGCAGTAATTGTCCAATAATAGTTAATGTATACTTATTCTCTGTCTTGCAAAATTTTAGGCTAGCTGCTGAAGTCAAAAACTGCTTGACATAGTGTTCCTGTTAACAGGAATAGCAGCCTCTGGGTTGCAGGAAAAATGTAAAAATGGGATTCATAGTCACCATGAACCTTCAGAACTCAGCAAGGAAATAATTAAGTTTAAATTTTCTTTTAAATCATAATTTCTGCTGTCAATCCTTACGCTGTTGTTATGAAGTTGAAATACTGCAGTGGCTGCACTGAGTGTGTGCAAAATCCATTGTCCAGCAATGTGGATACTTTCTCCACAGCAAATGTAATTTTTGAGATCATGTGGCTGTAACAGACTAGCAAAACAAAATCTGATCTTGTCTTCTCTGGAGACAAAGTCCAGACCAAAGGGTCTTTTAAATGCCTAATGTCAAGTGAGATATTAACAGGGATCAGGTGCTGCTATAATGGCTGGTCGTATAACTTTGGCTGAGGATGTGCACTTCTCCATTGTAACCACCCCCCCTTTTTTTTTTTTTGATGGATTTTTGAAAAAAAAATCACACACCGTCAGTGGATGCATAGGGATCCATATGAACAATGTAAATATGTCTTAAAGAATATATGGTATGTAATATACTTGTAATAAATTGTATGTAGGTTGCTCTGAAAGTAATGCCTCCTATTTATTTCCATGGAAACTACAACAGCTACAAAGAGCACAATGGCACTGTCTAATAGAGCAAATTCTCAGCTACCACGGACTCTTTTTCGACATAGTCACCACCATTAGCTGTGTATTTTTGCCAGCAAGGAACTAGAGCCTGCATACCATGCTCAAAAAGATCAGCATGGCTCTCAGGACCATGACTCTTCTTTCACATCATTGTTGTCACTGCTGAAACGCACCACCTGCTGCCTCACTGTGCTCACATCCACTGTTTGGTCTCCATCAATATGCAGCAAGCGTCAGTGAAGGTCAGTGGGTGCAGTTTTTTCCTTATAGAGGAATCCAATTCCACACCTTTGCTTCATGCACACTTCCATGTCAGACACCATTTGGTCAGGCTGCCCCTTTGCTGCCGTCTGTTGCGCAGCAATAAAATGGGACAGGATATTGGTGGGAAGGTTCAACCTCTACTGCTATGCCACCAACATCCACCTCTGATGTCATGGGCCAACATAATGAGTAGAAAGTATTGCTTTCAGAGCAGCCCTCATATATATGTGATACTTGTATAATATGATTCACAAAAAAAATCAATGCATTTTTACCTTTTGTATAGCAAACTCTGAATACTAATGCAGAAATTTGGTTTTAACAGTCTGTAAAGATAGACATTCTTTTTCTCTTTCCCACAGCTGGACCATATAGTGGTTTAGGGGAAGTCATCCATCGAGAGAGCGTTCCAATGCACACATTTGCCAAGTATCTGTTCACCTCTCTCCTACCTCATGATGCTGAGTTGGCATACAAAACTGCACTGAGAGCCATGCGGTATGTATTCACAAGTCGCCTAGAAAGACCACAAGTAGCAGTTGGGAAAAAAGGGGAAAGCTTGGTAAGCAAGACCTAAGCGTTATTCCCTTTAAGGAAAAATTGCTTTGGTTCTTCATCTGTAAAACAAAGTGATGTCTGTAGTAAATATGGTATAATCAGTTATAAAGGTACAATTAGTGTTTATGTGCAACCATAAAGCTTTCATTCTAGAGTCTTTCTGTTAGAGTGTGTCGTTTTGTGTTTAACAATGGCAGTGTTAGCACGTGTGTTCTCACTCGTGCGTTTGTATGTTATAGTAGTGGTGAGGAAAGAGGCACCTAACCAGCAGTCTCGGTATCATCTGTTGCTTAGCCTCTGGCCTTGGTTCTGTAGGACTATTTGTTCCATGAGTCGTCTTTATAAATTAGCTCTCGATGGTAGATTTGAAACCATATGGTGTTGTGTGAGCCAGTACTACTTTTCTTGTGCTTCGTAACTAAGCAGTCTTGCACACACTTCTGGGTGAACATTTGGATTTAAATCGTGTATATGATATGACTGCAAAATGTGTGGCTCACATCCTGTTTGTCTTCAGTAACTGGGAGAAAGATATTTCTCAGGGAGTGCTCAGTGTGTGTTGGCTTGATCTCAGGGCAGGCCAGATTGTTAATGGTGGCTAAGAAGAGCCTTCTGAAGAAAGTTTCAAGGGCCGAAATGGTTAGTAATGAATCTATGTTGTCCTCCTACAGTGCAGGGGAGAAACTGGTCCCATCTGGATTGCCTGGTTGCTGTCAAGAACTTGTATTAAATGATGATTGTCAAAGAATAGCCACAAATGACTACTAGGAGCAATCAAGTCCCGCTTTAAACACGTGTGTTAGGTTTTCATAGTCATTATTATCAAGAATGATTGTGCAGCGATTGTAGGATATGCTATCTGTATAAATAGCAGTTATCTTCATCAACTGGATTGTGTTAGTGGTTTAGATGTTCTCTGGAGTTTCTGCAGAACACTAAACAAGGAGAAAACAGTTGTCTCTGTTTTGGTCTCCAAGCATATCTAGTAATGGATGTTAAGGAAGGATTCTCAGAAATATGAAGTAACCTTGCATACTTGCTGCTTGTGATTAGAAATTCAGGAACTGTATGGACAAGACTGTGCATTATTAATGAACTATGAGAACATTCAAACATTATGATCAGAAAGCTGTCTGAGTCAGCTAGGTACACCCCTTTTCTTTGGCTGCAAGTTAAATGCATCAGTAACAGTGGTCACATCAGATCAGCAGGCTAGTACAATATGTATGGTAAAAAGAAAAAAAGTCAAATTCTGTGAAATAGGCTTTCGTCTTTATATTTATTTCCAGTCAATACATTAAAGTGTTTCTCAGCCATTGTTTGTATGGGGTTTTCCTCCTTAAGCTAAACTACACTGAAATGTTGGAATATATATCCATTACTTTTACATGGTGCACTGTACGCTTCACGAACATGACAGAAGCATGCTATTCCTCTTGAACAAGAACAAATCCTAGCTGAAAACTTCTCCGGAAGTTTCCTTTCTCAACTGGAAAAATAAGCAAGATGCTGAAAGATCCAAGATGATGAGATCTCTAGTTATTGGGAGCTTCAGCTATTTTTTGGCAATTTTTTTTACCATCTCAGCTGAAGTTATTTGTCAAAAAAAAACCCAAAAACCAGTATCAGAAAGAGCTGCCTGTTTGTTTCTATCTGGTAAAATTACATGAGGCATCAGCATAATTGGGTATGTTCTCCATAGCCTCTTTTGGCATTACTTTATGAGGCAGATGAGAATTTAGCCCTACACAGTAGTCAATCTTTCTGCATTTTGATATTTGGCACTCTTCAGAAATGTGGACTTCTATTTTGAACTGTGCTAATGGCAGATGCAGACACTTTCTATTCCATGTCTGTCTGCATTTTTCAGCACTTCTCAAAAATGCTCCTTAAGGAGGTTCTTTACTCTTCTGATTCACAGAAAAGTGGTAGTTCGTTATTCAAAGAACTCCTGATTAAAAAAGAAAACAAACAAAAAAACACAAAAAACAAAACAAAACAAAAAAAACAGACTGACTTAAAGTTGCCTTTGGCGGGGGAGAAGAAAGTGAACATGTAGTCTGAGTGTTTGTCACGTAGTTGTGAGATGGAGTGGATCAGAAGGAGATTTGAGCATCTTTTCCTCCATAGCAGGGAAGAAAATGGCAGTGTCACAGACAGAAGTCTCACCTGAAGATTAGTAAAGGTGCTGTGTAGAAATTTGTGTAGTTGCTTATGCTTTTAGAAGTGGAGCAAATTTCTTTCTTCACTTCAATGTTTCTTAATGAAGTTGATTTCTCAAAACCATAGCTAGTTGCTTTTCCAATTTAGAAAAAATATTTAGTGTCAACCCACACACAAATCTACGTGGATCATTGACCAGTGATGGTAGCTCTGTTTTGTCTCTCCATACTCAAAATCATCTGTTCATGTTTCATTTTTTGAATCCTCTTTTGTGTGTAGAATGCACAGAACTAAAACAATAGAAGCCAAGACCATGCCTTTCATGCACCTCAGGTCTGCAAAGACAGGATGTGCTGTTCTTGATGGTCACATCTGTCTACAGTTCTCTTGCAGCACCAGAGCATATAGAGTGGAGCTCTGGAGAATGTGTATATGTGGTGACCTACTTGACTGCTCACTTGAAATCTGAACATTTGGCTTAGTTTGACTGATCTCTTGTTAAGCCTGAATTTCACCCAGGCTTTAGAAGCCAGACTTCAATGGTGATATTTAATCACAAGGTAGCTTTGCTAAGACCTAGCTAAATAGTTGATGTTGGAAAGAAAAAAAGAAAAGTGAAGAATGCTAAATCTTCTGTAGCCTGTGCTTGTTCTGATGTTCCATAATCTTGCCAAAATTGCATGAAAGTGACCAATTCACAACAGTATTTCCTTTTCACAACAGAGGAACAAGAAACTGGCAGTGAAATTTGAGGTGACAAAAGATTTCCCTAAAACAACCTCTTCCTTTCATACTCTTTGTCTATTTACTGTTACTCACAACCTAATAATCCCTTTTACATTATGTAGTTGAGATTTTTTCTGTTTATTGAAATTATTTAATATTGTGGCTTCCTTCCCGTCTTTCTGTGCTTGAAAAAAAGAATCTGAAGACTTTATATATATTTTATTTTTATGTACATAAAGCTTTGCAGAAAGGTATCTCAGTGGTACTAGGAAAGAGATTTTACTCTGGATACAAATCAGTTATACAAATTAATCTGTGTTTTTTCATTTTTGCATGCATGTACGTGTGTCTGAAAATCTTAGAATCTTAGAATGACCTGCTGATGGTTATTTATATGGTGTGTTGTAATTGTATATGCCTGCTAAACAGCCAAGCATATATTCAAAATGATGTTTTTTAGAGAATTCTTAAAGATACTCTCATATAGCTCAAGAAGCTACAGAAAACTGTTGGAACTGTTGCAAATATCCTAAAACTCTGTCTTAAGGTCTCCATTCTTATTGTGGAAAAAAAGTCACAAAAGTTACATAAAGAACTTTGTTATCTATTTAGGTGCAAAAATAGTTGTAGCGTGCTTATTCCGTAAGAAATATTCTTACAGAAATTACAGTTCTTTGGATTTTTAGTATTATTCAGTATTTACAATATTATTGACAAAATATGTCTGATTTCCTTTGTCCTCCTGGATGACTCCCTGCTAGAAAATCCCTTACATATGAAAGCAGTCATGTTACAGGAATAAATCATTAGGAAGCCTTCAATGTAGGAGCACACAAACAAAAAAGTCTTCACTTTTTGAACTGTAGCTTGCTAGAGTGTTGTGAGTGCCAGGAAACTCAGACTTAACCCCAAACTTTAACCCCAACCAAGAGACTAGCATTTGGAGAGGTTTTGTTTCTGGATATTATCTGTTACTATCATTTGATGTCTCATTAACCTTTCATGTCCTGAAAGTGTGCTTAATTGTCAAATAAAAATGCGTATTTTCATTCAACCACTTGGATATTGGCGTTTGTTGTGTAGTACAATGGTTCTGGGTGGAAGAAGTTGAGCCTCTGTTATTGGCCATCACTTCCATTATAGTAGTCAAAAACTCAGTAGTTTGAGTTTTCTAAGTGTGAATACTCCTTAGTGAACGAGATCTCAAATTCTTGCTTGGGGATTAGAAAATGGAATCTGAAAAGTATCTTTAAAAGCAATTTCCTCTGTCACTGCTATCTGGGACCCTAACGTCAGATTACGGTACGTTATATAATATTGGTAGGCTATACTTTAAGGACTTTAAAAAGTAGGTCATAGTTGAACAGTGAAATGTCCTTTTTGGTATGTCTGAATTTATTGTAAGATCAAAATCCAAATGACTTCTGTAATATCCATCTCCCTTACTTTGCTAATCATTTGCAAGTGCAGGAAGTTGCAGTCATGCGTTCAATAATATTGGAAAATATTTACATGTTTTCAGTATGATGGAGAAACATTTTCCTTCCTGAGAGCTATGGTTCAAAGACTGAAAAAAGGCAAAAATGTTTCAGCTCTACGGATGATTTGGAAGGTCTCAGCTGTCCTAGCTAATGGATGGCTTAATTGTCCTGTGAATTGCTACAGATGTCTGCTGATTTAAGCAAGTTTGGCAAATAGTCTTTTCAGATTCCCCAAGCTTTTCAATTTCCCCAAGCAAAAAAGTGATTTTTCTAGTATTATACTCAAAAGGGCTCATTTCATAAACAAGGTCAAGTGTTCATGTGGCTTTCATTCTGCTCATGAGTAACCTAGTGTAGTAATGATTTAATGAAAGGAAATTTCTTCCTTATTTCAGGTTACTAGTATTGGAATCTACAGCTCCTTCAGGAGACATGTCCCGCCCACACCACATTGCATCAGTTGTTCCAAACCGATATCCCCGCTGGTTCACCCTAAGTCACATCGAATCCCAGCAGTGTGAGCTGGCATCAACCATGCTAACAGCAGCCAAAGGTACAGTGCTGTCAGTTATATACTCAGCTAAATGTATGCTTTTAATATTACATGGAGTAAACAGACTTTAAAACTTGTGCTTAGGAATCCAAATGGCAGTCTGATAGGAGCTTGAAATGGGAACAACAAGCTGAACTGATTTAAATCTGTCACTAAATGCTCTAGCAATGTAGTTAGGCTAGCTAGATGGTAACCAAATGGGCTTCATTTGAGGCTGAGGAGACAGCTTTTTGTTCTTCTGGCACATGACATAGATGGTGAGATCCAGGAGTGGACAAGTTACTTCTAAAATTCACAAACTGGGGTGAGTTTTTGGTATGTACTATACTAATATCATCAGACAATATAGGAGTTTGTGCGCTTGTATCTTTTGTTCATGTGTGATTTAATTACGGGAAGTTTTATAACAACAAAATGTGTACAAGTGAATCATTATACTATTGCTGCAGCAGTGGCAGGCTCGATCATAATGCACCTCTTGGGAGCATGTTCTGTTTTGTTGATTCTGTTTACATCTTGCAGGTGATGTTCGGAGGCTGGAAACAGTGTTAGAATCCATACAGAAAAACATCCACTCCTCATCACACATCTTCAAACTTGCCCAGGATGCATTTAAAATAGCAACACTCATGGACAGCTTGCCTGACATCACTCTTCTAAAAGTTTCTCTGGAGCTGGGCCTTCAGGTATTTCCCTTCTTCATTATTATTACAACAGAAGAAAGCAATTTGTGTTGGTGGATGCAGCTCTTGGAGTCACTGAGGGCCGTACTGTCTTGGGCTCTGTCTGGAATTTTTAGGTAATACTTGCTGATGTGAAGTGCAGTTGACTGGTAAACACAGAGCAAAGGTCTACTCAGCCCCTTTGTGTTGTTTGGGTAGAAAGAGCTGGAAGTGACTGGCTGCAGGGCATTCGTCAGTTCATGGGTCAGAGAAGACCACTGCAATGAATTCAGGAGTTTATGTAGGGATGGCCAGAAATGAAAATTATTCTGCTGGCCAGAAATGTGCTAGATATTTTGCATAGCCGTTAGGGGCTTCTTACTATTCCTCCCAACCTTTCCTTCCCTGTTTTCCCAAAGAAGATTTGGTAGGCGCCTGCGGAATTGGTAGAGAAACCCAAGGTCAATCATAATGTCCCGTTTCTAAGGCAGATTGCACTAACAGCAGCCCTGTCACTTTCTTCATCAAGTACTGCACTCCACATAGTTTGAGATGATCATCTGTATCAGTCACAACATGAGGTGTACAACAGCCTCAGATCTCCTAACATTCTTAGGACAGACTTACGAAGCTAAAAGGAGACAGCTAGAATTTTAAGTGTCTGGAGTAAAATTTCCATACACTGATGAATCTTGAAGATTTCACAATTCATTTCAACAAAAATAAATCTCTTTATCCTTCTTCAAGGAGTTCACCAAAAAAACATGCAAAGATCAGGAAATCATTTATTACTTTCCTTCAGTAAGCAAAGCTCCAAAGACTTCTGGGGAAAGGATATTTATCTCAGTTTCTTCTTATGCCAAAGAAAGGTACTATTTGCCTATTCTAGACTTTAATCAGAAAGCTGAGGTTCTTGTATGGTTCATTAGCCTTTCTTATACTTAAGGTTGCTGAAAAAACTCCTCCTTTTTCACATCTTGGTATGTTACTGTTTTAAATGTTTATCTGCTTGAGAAAGATATTTGACCTGTGAATCACCTCAAACATTCATCAAGTATCATTCATGGTAGTAGTACATTTTGAATGTCCCAGTTTATGGATACTGCTGTGTGGTTGTTGGTGTTGTTGGAATGTCTTCAGTGAGATTTAGTGAAAGGAATATCATTAATTTGTACTTCCTAGGAAAAGATTCTTCCCCAAGAGAGCGGTTAGGCACTAGCACAGGCTTTCCAGGGCAGTGGTTGGAAAAGCCTACCAATGTTCAAGATGCATTTGGACAGTATTCTCAGATGTAGAGTTTGACTTTTGGGTGGTCCCTTCCAGCTCAGGGTATTTTATAATTCTGTGATTCCTCCTAAATCCAGCATTTGGAAAAAAAAAACAGTGTAGAAATTATCTACTCTTCTATTCCAGGTCTTGGACAAATCTGAAACTTTTTTGAAGAGATGTCTCAGGAGTGTATTGGGCAGAAGCAAAACAGTTCTTTGATTACATGGATTATGTTATAAATTAACTTTGGCTTCTCCTTGATCAAGATATCAATACATGCTTCATATTAAATCCTTGACTTTTTGTTTTGTTTTATTTTTAATCATCATTAGTGGGCCCCTAATCTCAGCTCATCAGTTTAGTTAAATGAGAAGGGCATAATTCCAAAGTAGTTGAAGTCAAACTTCTCCAGGTCAAGGAACTAGATATGCTGTTTTGTTTTGCTCTCAAGTTAGGACCATCTATACTGGAGTTATTATTATTTTGACTATGCTCACTGAAGCCTCTTGTGACTGATCTTTAAAACAGACCACTGCAAAGAAGAAAGTCGTCAGAGAAGACTTTAAGAGAAGTCGTCATTCATGCTGTTTTCTTATCTTTTTTTTTTTTTTTGTTACCTTTTTCTCTCCTACATCAATAGCAGAGTTCAGTCCATAAACCTCTATTTTGTTAGATTCACTTTAGTTGGGGCAAGCTGAAAATTCATCTTAGGTACTGAAAGAGTTAACCTTCAATTTTATGTACATCTAGAAGGAAGTCATCCAGACTTTGTCTTTGATGGAGATAAAAGATAACTGCACTCCAAAGCATTTTGACTTGGGGATGCCTCTTTCCGTTCCAAAAATACTTCAAGCAAAGTCTTTTCATGTTCTGCTTTAGCCTTGTTTCATTTGAAATTGTGTGGAGTTGATCCTTACAGATCAATTTGCTTTCTTTCCAAATACAATTCTGTGTTCTAGCACTTACATTACTGCTTACTCAAGCTGATACCCCAATTTTTGAGGCCAAAAAGCCAAAAAAATTCTTATCCTGTAACAACCAGTCATTAAGCTCCCAAGGTGGAAATGCTTGGAGACCAGCATGGAATCACTGATGGCTGCATCCAACCACATTTTTTAAAGGTCGTCTGGTCATTTATGCGCCTTAGTAGTCTTTCCATCTTAATTATCCTATCTACAGTTTAAGACAAAAGCAGCTGGTATGACAGAGAGTTACATGCTACTTTGAAGTCACCTTAATACCGGGAGGCCACATCAGTTGAGAACCATCTTTCAAGTGCTACTTTACTCCCAAGCTGTTTGAGTGCATTTTATGACTATAATGTGTATAGGTCATTGTTGAGAGCTTTGTGATTGACCTGCTACACTTTTCACTTCATTGCTACAACTCATGCCATAGTATGATCACTGAGATGGTGAAGGGAAGACTACTTGCTTTCTTCAGCTATATCTGTGGGGATTGTCCAATTAGCCAAAACAATCTTTCCGTGCAATTTCTGTGCAGTGTTTTTTTCCAACTGAATAAACATCTTTGCCTACATTTTTTAAACAACATAGGCAATAAATGCAATATGGGCACTACAATCAGAACTTTAAAAACTCCTGAGTTTCTTATGGTTTTAAGGTGGAACTTCTTTGCAGGGTCTCTGTTCAGGTAGAGAAATCGTCACTATGGGAATATATTTGAAAGTGTATGTATATCATTGTAGAATTTGCAGACATTTCAAATCACAGTACACTCTTAATTCCTGTCTGTACTGTTGAAGCCAGTGAAAAGAAATGCACATGTAGGACTAAACTGGATGAGTTAGTTTGCGCAACAAGAGTGGACATGTTTCCACTTTAAAGACTAGAGGGAGAAGGCACAACAGAATTTAATCTGACTCGTTAGTAATTGGTTGGACTTTGTTTTGGTTCTGTTTTTCCCTGACAAAACAAAGTCTCTCCTTTAGTCTTCAAGGACTTGCAGTTGGAATTACTCTCTGCATGCCCTTCTATGGTAGCTGAACAGTATTTTTCAAATCTTTGGACATACCTTCTGTAAAGACATGGCAGAGTGGAGAGGGCAAGAAGCTGCCATTCTGAACCTTGCTGTTATCTGAGTAACTTACATCCCCAATAGTTGGTATTTTGCATTGATTTTGCATTAGAATTAATTGTTTCTGTTTTAATAGGTGATGCGGATGACGCTGTCAACACTGAATTGGCGACGACGGGAAATGGTGAGGTGGCTGGTAACATGTGCAACAGAAGTAGGTATGTTCGGAGATGTTATTCCAAGGGCTCCTGCCTTTTCAGCAGTTAATCTTAAATGTCTTGATCTTGTTTGTCAATGCCCAGCCTCTGCAGATGTCTCAGACTGTTACCAAGAAAATTCCTTCATATAGATTACATTAATTATGGTAATGATGAGTGGTTTTCTTGAGTGCATAACAGAATAGGCACAGGCCAAGTGAGGCAGTAGTTGAGTAATATGATGCAACCTTTTTCCCCTGCAAGGTAGAGGATTGTATAACCTCATGGGAAATATCCCACATTTCCCCTTCTTCCCTCTGTATTATGTTTGGATTTGAGGTTGCAGCAGAGAAAAGGCTTTTGTTGCTGTGAGCTGTTGCACTGTGCTGAAACTTTGCTTGCTCAGAAAGCCGAGGTTTAGAGTGCAGATGAGATAGCTATTTGATCAGCTGTGAGGAAGAGGAATCCGAAAAGAGGTGAATTAAATTCCGAGAATAATCTCATGAAGGAAGTTCTCAATTTTTGTTTTTTAAGCCTCTGGATAAATCCAAGATTAGAGTGTAACACAACTTCGTTATGTGGCTTTGACATTGTGAAGGCCTCACCTCTGTGCTGGAAAGCAAACCAAACAGTAATATACCCATCATTTAACCACACAAGGTTAAAAAAATAAAAAAATAAAAAATGGGGCGGAATCAGAACCAGCTTCATACTTAGAGGACAGCAGTGGGAGAATAGTGCACTCAGCAGGTCATATTGTTCATTTCTGCATTTTGCCATGGATTTGCTGTGTACGTTTCATCCCTTAGCTTTTGTATTCCAGTTTATCATCAGCAAGATGAGGATGCAGAATCTGAAAGTGACTATGAGGACATTAAGAACTGTAAATGTATAAAATAAATAATAATTTTTAAAAAACAACAGTTTGTGATAGTAGTGACAATATGAATACTATGATAAGGGAGCTGTTTTGATTGTCATTAGAGCTCTTTCTTGAAAGCATGCTTCCCTACTATATTTACTCATTTTTCATACATTTGAGTTGGATTGTTTCATAGATGCTTCTTGAGTTTCAGAACTTCATAAAATTGCTACTTGCTCTCTAGATTAGTTTCTTTACGCTTAACTGGGAAATGAATGCTGTCAGTAGCTTACAAAAATTCAGCTTGCCTTTGTATATGCTCAGCCAGAAAGTGGTTTGTATCTGCAAATTTTGATGCAGTGCTCTTGTTTTATTGTTTCTATATCTTTGCTAAGATAATTATCACTGAGGCTGTATTACAGATATTAGTGTCTGGATATTATTTTTGCAGTTGTGTATTGGCAAATAAAATGCTGACTTTAATATAGCTTTAAATTAGTTTACATGTTCTAATAGAAATGTCCAGTAAAGAACCTATAATGTCATGCAGAGTACCCTTGAGACTTAATCATGTTGGTAAAGCAAGGAATCTGCTTATTTAAATGAAGATACGGTATTCTCTGGCTATGCTGAATTTTTTGCACATGAGTGAAGGGGTATGCTGGAAGCATCAGAGTCCTGCAGAGAAAATGAGGATCTCTGCATGTGGTTTAGGTGGACTCACGTGTGTGTAAACTGCCTCTAGCAATAATAAGGCACTCCAGTTGGCTATAAGGTTAAATTTGTGGAACCCATCAATCAGAGTTTCCCTTATCCTCCCCCTGCCAAACAAACATGGACTCACACCAGGAATAAAGCAATGCTAAGGAAAATATCTGTTTCAGATAATAACGAGTAGTGTGTATTGCTGAGAGAATTTCCCTAATAAGGAGCTTAGTGTTCAGGTACATTTGAGTTTGATACAAGCTGTTTCTGAAAGCCTGTTGGAAGCGGGTGGGGGGGCTAGGAATTCTGTGTATTTTTTTTTAAGACATGCTTAAGTGTTAAATGCCTTGGTGTTCTATTAAGCGAGCCATTTAGAATGGTTTCATGTTCCTTTGTGCATGCACTTTACCTTGAGATGCATATTGAGGAAAGAAGTTAAAATTGCCTTTTAAAAATGTTCAGTGTGAGAGCTGCTTTTGAGTGACGTGATAAGAATGAACGAACCAGAACTTGTTATCCAAATTGTTTTAAATAACAAGTAAAACAGCTCAGTTGTCACACCGGGATATTAAAGCTTATCTTGCAGACTTTTTTGTGACATTCTCTGCATTTCAGTGATTGCTACAGTGTTTGCGCAGTAGCCTTTTTTTTTAATGTCCATTTCCAGCCACATTACTTGGGTTGGCCTTTCTTGCTGTGGCATATCTCCTGGATAAACTCATAGACAGCTGAAAACATAATCTCTTGCTGAACACTTGTATTGCTAGGTTTTCTCAGCTGTGACTGACCTTTTCTTTCTCTTGCAGGTGTTTATGCACTGGATAGCATCATGCAAAACTGGTTTACACTTTTCACTCCAACCGAAGCCACTAGTATTGTTGCTACAACAGTGATGTCCAACAGCACCATCGTCCGTCTGCATCTGGACTGCCATCAGCAGGAGAAGCTGGCCAGCAGTGCTAGGACGCTTGCTCTACAGTGTGCCATGAAGGATCCTCAAAACTGTGCCCTCTCTGCACTGACCTTATGTGAAAAGGATCACATAGCTTTTGAGACCGCTTACCAAATCGTTCTAGATGCTGCTACAACCGGCATGAGCTACTCGCAGCTTTTTACTATAGCACGATACATGGAGCACCGTGGTTACCCCATGCGGGCCTACAAGCTGGCCACTTTGGCCATGACGCATCTCAACCTGAGTTACAATCAGGACACACACCCTGCCATTAATGACGTTCTGTGGGCATGTGCGCTCAGCCACTCCCTTGGGAAAAATGAGCTAGCAGCTATAATACCTCTGGTGGTCAAAAGTGTCAAATGTGCAACAGTACTGTCAGACATTTTGCGGAGGTGTACTTTGACCACTCCTGGCATGGTGGGACTTCATGGAAGGAGGAACTCTGGTAAGCTCATGTCACTGGACAAAGCCCCTTTAAGGCAACTCTTAGATGCCACGATTGGAGCCTACATTAATACGACTCATTCACGTCTCACTCACATTAGCCCTCGACACTATAGTGAGTTTATAGAGTTCCTCAGCAAGGCCCGAGAGACCTTCTTAATGGCTCATGATGGACACATCCAGTTTACACAGTTTATTGACAACCTAAAACAAATCTACAAAGGCAAAAAGAAACTGATGATGTTGGTTCGTGAGCGGTTTGGTTGACAAAAATGTGTGAATGGGGGGATTTGGGGGGAGGGAAGGGGTGGTTTGTTTTTACTTGAGCCTGCCTTTGTATCCTTTTTAACTTAAAGAAACAGAGCCACACCGGTATTATATGTGTATAGTTATATTGAGTTTGCAAACTAAACTGTCATGTTGTGAAAGTTTGTGTGTTTAGTTTTTTTCCTTTTTCTGTTTTGTATGAGAGAGGTTAAAAAAGGTTTGGTTTACACTGAGTATATGTTGTCAAGTGGCAAAAGCCCACATTGCTCTCCTGTTCTTTCTGTATACGTTCACAGCCTCCAAAACAAACGTATATTGCAATGGCTTTAAAAACCAAACAAAACACCTCCATCCTGTGATAAGTACCTCGAATGGATTCAGCTTTACTCCTTTGTAACTCATCCTTACATTTCAGCATATTTAAACAAACCAACAAATGAAATACTAATAGTTAAAAGGCTGACCACGTGGCTTTGCAGTGCTGTTCATCCAGAAGCATGGCACACAATGCTTATGCATGTGGAAACTTAGCGACTGTCAACATACATTCTCAGGGATTTATCAAAAAAATTAAAAAAAGAATGAGAGCATTTATTGTACTGTATATATATTATAGTATATGTCTGAATATTGAAAAATATAACATTAACTAATTTATAAAAAAATCTATGTAATGCAAAATACTTGAAGCTGCAGTAGCTTGGTTTTAAACAAAAAAGAAAACCTATCAGAAGGACTAAAGTATGCCTTGCTTCAGGGTTGGCTCAGGTGGTGAACTATATGCTGGGCATCTATGCAGAGCCACCTTTTGGATTGCATGGTTGGACTGAAAACTAATGGGGAATATTTTATATATATATATTTATACAACCCGTGTATACATATATATGTATACACACATACACACATGCTTGTAACAGGCACTAGAGTAAAGAGGGGACAACAAAAAATACACAGCCAGAGCAGCAAGCCTTAGCATTAAGAATACAGTATGCCAGAATCGGGGTTTGTGCCTCCTAGCCGAGAAAACTTAAAGAAATATCCTTTTTGACACAAAGCGCAAAATGTTTTCCAAAATAATTGATGTGATACATTACGCCTTTGCAGTGAGCTAATAATAAGCTAACCTTTGTGCACAAATAACATATATATATATTATATATATATATTCTGCATAGGTATTTTGACTTTGTGCAGGACAGAAAGTTGTGTAGGTATGACTGTTCTACTTTTCAGTTTGTTTTTTTTAATATATTTTATTTTCTCTAGAATTACTCAAACAAAAGCAGCCTTCTATCTTGCCTTGTCTTAATGCTTTAAAATAACCAAACTGGAGATCTAACTACCAAACTGTTCATTATATTATTGAATACCAACTTTGGTTACAGTATAGTGTCTTTACTTTAGCTGATGGTTCTGTATCCTTGTGCTTTTTAAAGCAGTTTTTATGTTTTGGTGCAAAAGTTGTCCAGTGTCTCTTGTTCCCTTCATTAGAGAACATGCTAGAGGTATGTTTGTAGGTATTTTTGTTTAGAAAAACTATTTCATGCTCTCCATTTTATTTATTATAATAGATAAAAAGGTTGTACTTCATCACCCATGTAAACATGCTCATGAAGTTGAAAGTAATTAAGATTTGATACACTGATATCAATTTATTTATGTAACTAAATCACTGTTTTATAAACTTGTTAATGATCAACAATTTTTTTGTTTTGATTAAAATTAGTTTTTTGAAAGTTGATTCTGCCTCCTTTATGGTGTCTGTTACTGGAGTTGAATTGTGAAAAGACGATTTGTTGATTTTAAATGCCTAGCTTATAACCTTTGGGCATTATGGTGTTAAGCAATATGGTCACCAAGAACGGGAGTGAAATCTTCTGTTCCTCAGAAATCTGCAGACAGGTGGCAGGTCTCATAATTGCACCAGCTCATGTGGAAAAGATGGAAAAAGACCTGGTTCATCAGAGGAGGCACCAAATGCTGCCTGCAATTGAAGGAAGATGTGCGGTCTATACAATGAAGCAGTAAGACTTGACACAGTGCCCTGGTGGAGTGGTAGGGTGGCATGTTTTATCTCGAGGGATTGCTTAGGTGGGCATGAGTGTTGATGTGCTGCAAATAAGCACAAGGACAGTTCTTGCTGTTCTTCGATTGGCTTTTCTAAAATACGCTGTGTATTCTGAGCTGTGCAGCTCACTCCATGTGGCATAGAGACCTTGCTCACAGCTGACAGCCAGTGTTTCCGCTTTTTGAGAGCCTTTGTTCTTACCCGTGTTGTAGGATTTGTGTAAGTTTTCCAGACCTCAATGAATACTAGGTTATGGCATGATTGAAATTGGAATAGGAGCTCTCTGCTTTACCAAGGTCTTCATCATCTTAAGTAAGTTATGTGATGTCATATTTTAGTGCAATCTGAACACTTTCACTTTCTCTTTTGGTACCTTCAGCTGGAAAAAGAATTAGCATGCAGCAAGCAACTATCAGAGAAGCCAGCGTACCCATGAATTCTAGAAGTGAGACTTGTGTCACCAGAAGATGAAAGAGGAAAAGGTCTGAATTTTGTACAAATTCTCATGTAAAAGATCAATCTTGACAATGCCTTCCAAACAACTGAGCTGTTCTCAAACGGTAGTTCCAGTGTTCTGTAGCTTCTGCAACTTCTATCCCTTCCAAGTATTGGATGCTTGTATTTGGAATTTTCTCATGAGTAGCTGCTAGAGACAATAAGGAGCATTAGGATATCCCACTCTATAGTAGGGTTGACATAGTTTTCTTTTGCCTCTTAATTCAATATTGTGGATATTGCAGGCTATGGAGATTGCAAAACAGAAGCCTGTTTGAAGAAAAGGCGTTAGAATTAAACACAGTCCTGATGTTTGCAACCTGCTGACAGAAGTTTATTTGATGTCTTTTCAAGATTGATTGATGTCTCATGTGCATCCTTAGCAGTGCTGTGCAGTGTGATGTCTTTGAGAAATGCAACAGAACACTGCTGCTATCATTGACTTAAAACACTACAGAGCCTTTCAATATTCCCTTAAAGGAGAACTTTTTTTTAAATCCAGGACTGCTGTTCAGTAGTGGAGGGAACTGAACATGATTCTCTTGTATCACAGACTATAATTGAATGTTTACTGTTTTGGTGAGTTGAGTGAAATCCTGAAAGATGTGGCATTACTTCTGAGTTATGAGATTCTGTCTTGTGGTCCAAAAAGATGACTTGCTTATAACTCATTTTCAGTGTTCCTCTATAGACTATTCATTCTGCCAGAACAGAAGCCCAGATAAATTTTTCTTACCCAGATTATATTACTTTTATTTACCTTTTAGTGTTTCAGCATTTATTCATTTTCACATCCAGTTTTCTCTTTAGAGAAAAAGGCACAACTTTTCTGCATGAAGGAGAAGAAGAGGCACATGTGGGAGACTCTGTATAGTAAGGAGCAGCTGAAGTCCAAGACAATTTAGCTTCTGTGTGAATGCTACATGTCTTATTATCAAAATCTTTTGGTTTTAGTGCCATGGCATTAGAGCTAAAACTGGATTGAATGTACATGACAAGGCGTTTATTAGATTTTTTTTTAAAAATTATAGCTAGAATTCTGAAGCTAGAACTGTGACTGGAAGACAGAGTCTGTAGATCACCGTGGTTGTCTGGTAGAACAGATGGAGCACTTTCAAAATGATGAATCTGCTAATATGTGTAATCAGTGCTTTGGATGACCAGCCAATAGTTTTTGCAGAAGAGGTGAAATTTTGGAGGCATTTTTCTCTCTTACCTTGTTTTTTTTTTTTTTTNTTTTTTTTTTTTTTTTTTTTTTTAATATCAGAAAGTAAAATGGGCTTCCTAGTATTTTAAAGCATAGAAGATACTCCAAGTGCTTTACATTAATAAATTTTTATTCTGCAGAATACCTGTGTTCTATCATTTTCTTAGTATATCTATCCTAAGTTTTACTTTACAAGCTTTGAAAAATATCTGAGAGCCACTTTTCAATAACGCTTTAGTATTCTGTCAGTTTAGTTTGAGCTCAATTTTCTTTCAGGTTTGTCAAGTAGCAATTAAGTTTTTATGTAAGTGAGTATAAGTAGCATAAGTGCATCAAAACTGGGGTGCTGTTTCACAAAGGAAAATTTTATGTTCTGAGTTGTGCAGGTTTAGATTTGTAGTTCCACAGAATGAATTTGCACTAGAAGTAAATTTATTTCACTGAGGCACCTTCAATTCAATCTAAAATATGGGTTTTTACTTCAAAATTCAGGTAGCCTTCCATTTTTTTTTTATTTAAAAATAATAAAATAATAAAAACCCTGGTAATTCATGTTTTAATGTAGGGTGTAACTTGCAAAAATAGCAATATAGCTGATACCTTTACAAGATTGTGAAATATGATACCCTCAAGTGATCTCTTGCTCTGCAGTTCTGCCTAGGGATAAAGTATGATGTGTTTATAGACCAGTTTTTCCCATCCTTTTAAGCACTCATGCCCTTGAAAGTATGTTTTTTACAGGGGGTTAAATGAGGAAGGAAGGAGCACAAATGCCAAAGTGTTAAGTCCAGCCTTTGTCTAATGACAATACAACAGGTAGTAGGGATATTTAGGGTATTTTGCAATACTGCAGACAATAATGAGTAGAAGATGAAAAGCTTATTGCATGGATAAACAATAAAGTTTCAGGAGTGACTTTACTGAGGAGGCTTTGCCTCCCTGTAGAAGTGTAAGCTCCATACCACACGTATGGTGTGACGTATGGAAAGAAGACAGGAGCACTACCTCTACCAGTGCTCTGGAACATTGGCAGCAAGTAGCACCTCGACCTAAGCTGAAATGTTTTCAATCTGTCCTTACAGGTAGTATCAGAATCCATAAAGACGGTAAAAGTAGAGTATCATATGCTCTGAGAAAAAGAACCTGCCTTAAAAAGAAAATGACATCAGCTGCTATATTTGCAGACATCTGCAAGGTCACGGGATCAAAGATTTCTATTAACATGTCTTGGCTACAAGGCACAAGTTATTTCTGAAACCAGCCCTGACAGATTTGTGTGTCTTCTAGTTGCAGAGAGTGATTATGACTGGGCATTACTATGATCATGAACTGCCTTTAAAAAAAAATAAATAAAATTATATAACATGAAGAGATCCCTCAGATTGGTCTCTTTCCTTGATTATCTATTCCAAGTATTTATTTTTATGCTTTATTTGTTGTTTACTGTTTAAACTTCATAGTTTGAAGACTGAAAGGCAAAACTTACCCACCACCAGCAGAATCCATGCTCCTGCTTTTCCATTATACGTGGGCTTCAGTGTGTTCTTTGCGATCAAAAGGCAGCAGAAGAGGTGCAGGTGTCTAACTCTTAAGTCACAATGTCCAAATTGTGAACTATCCTGTCAGCCCTGGAGCCAGCTAGTGAGTAATGTCTCTTACTGCATTTTGTACCAACAACTTTTAATTGTTATAACTCCATTTTCTTAGCCTTAGTCTTTCCGTACATGTAGTTTCAAGAGTTTTGTATTTGGAAGAATGCTCAGCTGAAAGATGGTGAGCATGGCATTTCTCGCTTGGAATCTGATAATGTAAAGTGAGTAATGGAGTGATTGCTTGGTAACTGTGGCCTGTGGCCAACCTCAGCTTGGGCTGTGTGGGAAGTACCCATGGAGCTGTGAATAAGAAAGGTGGACCACTGGTACTTCAAGAGCTGATGAGCTGAGACCCAAGGCAGCAGGCGCAAACTAGCATGTTGACCCAGCCCTGTCTGCCTTTCCAGCTCACCCTTCTGACAGTGCAATGACTGCAGAAAGTCTTGATTTGGTGTCTCAGGAATCAAAGGCAAATCGCTGTTCATAGAAGTATTCTGGAAATTTGAAAAATGGATGGGGGTGAATCAGGACAGCTAAATATTCCTCTGGTGAAGCTGCTGGAATTACATCAAGGCTTATCTTGGCACACAATTTAGTGAAGCCTGTTAGTTATGAGAACAACAGTGGTGAGAGAAGGAGTGCCAAATTCTGCCCGTTCAGTGGGCAGGAAAAATCATTTGGGATTTGTGGCCTCCAATTCCAGATGACCTGAATCTCATTTAACTGCATAATGCTTTCTTTATCACCTCACTTTTCCTGCACGCGGGGAAACAATTTGGGCAGACTGCAACTCATCTCATAGATGAGTTACAAATGGAGAAGCTGCAGCCTTTGCTCTCTTCTGAAAATGAGTGATCTGAGACAACGTTGGCCTTGTTTGGGCCAATTTGCTGTGTGTTAAAGAACCCTTAACAGTACAACCAAGGCAATTCAGGAAGCAAAGGTTACAACAAGGAAAACAGCATGAAAGGGTCTCCCAGCAAGATCCTATTTGTTTAATGCTAAACAGCAGTTGCTCACTTAAATGAGTGGAAACTGTAGTTTCTGAGGAAAACATGATTTGTTTTTTTCATTTAATTGACATTTTAAAAGAGTTTAATAGATTGGTCTGGTAACTAAAAATATTCCAAAATAGCCACTAAAGTGGCAGAGATGATTGTCCTTGTTCTTGAAAGGAACAAATCTATTTGAAGAAAAACTTCACAATCATGATCTACCTGCCTCACTGTGAAGGTGAGGCACCTACTGATAGTACTACAGGGTCTGCTTTGAGCGTAATGCCTCCTCTTTTATTATCTTGGCCCACAACAGAATAGGCAGGTGTTGGTGGTATAGCAGTAGAGGTTGAACCTTCCCACCAATGTTCTGTTCCATTTTGTTGTCTGTCTGACCAGATGGCATCTGACATGGCAGTGCAGATGGAGCAAAGGTGTAGAATTGAATTCCTCCCTGTAGAATAAATGGCATCCATTGACATTCATTGACACTTGCTGAATGTTGATGGAGACCAAAAAATGAATGTGAGCACAGTGAGGTGGTGGGTGGTGCATTTCAGCAGTGGTAACAGTGGTCACCTCCACTGGTACAGATTGTTACAGGTGTGGCATGCAGGCTCTTGTTCATTGCTGGCAAAAAAAGCACAGCTAATGGTGGTGACCATGTTGAAAAAGAGTGGTAGCTGAGGATTTGCTCTATCAAACAGTGTTATTGTGCTCTTTGTATCCATTGTAGTTTCCATGGAAATAAACAGGAGACATTACTTTCGGAGCAACCTATGTACAACAACCATCACCCCTTTGTGGCTGGTTTTAGTTGGAAGAGAAGGAGCTATCTTTGGAAAGTGTTTGGTTTGAAAGGCGTTTAAAATCCTTTTTTCTCTAACCATCTTATAGATTCCTATTGGTCTGTTACAGGATATTAATCAGCTAACACAGTGCAGATGCAGCAGTCACCGTGGGATGCTCTGCCCAGTTACTTAGTATGTCTTTACTCCACCACCCCATTGTGTCAATACAAATGCCTGACGCAAAGCATGCTTTGTTCTCAAGCTCTCTGTTAGAATGGAATTTTTACATCCTTTCGAATCATAGAAGTTGGTTGAAAGGGGTTAGCACACAGTGGATTGGAAGGAACCTTAAAGACCTTTCAGTTCCAACCCCTCTGCCCCAGGCAGGGCTACCACCCACCAGATCAGGCTGCCCAGGGCCCCATCCAACCTGGCCTTGAACACCTCCAGGTTTGCGGCATCTACAGCTTCTCTGGGCAGCTGTGCCAGTGCCTCACCTCCCTCTGAGTAAATAATTTTCTACTTATGTCTAACCTAAATCTCCCCTCTTTTAGTTTAAAGCCATTCCCCCTTGTTCTATCACTACCATACCATGTAAAAAGTCAGTCCTCCTCCTGCTTATAATCTCCCATTAAGTACTAGAAGGTTGCAATGAGGTCTCTCCAGAGCCTTCTCTTCTGCAGGCCGAAGAAGCCCAGCTCCCTTAGCCTTTCCTTATAGGAGAGATGCACCAGTTCTCTGATCATCTTTGTGATGCTCCCCTGGACCTGCTCCAAGAGCTCTACAACTTTCCTGTGCTGGGGCTCATGGACCTGTGCATAGATGAGGCCTTACAAGGGCAGAGCAGAGGGGGACAATTGCCGCCTTTGCCCTGATGGCCTCCCCTCTTTTGATGCAGCCCAGGAAGCTGTCTGCACTCCTTCTATTACACTGTGAGCTATGGAGGCTTTTGGTTTTGAAATCTGAGCTTCTCCAATCATTCTCAGGAATCCAGGGTCTAAATTAAAACCACTAGGCAACAGAAGACTTCTGGTAGTCTGTTGTAAGCAGTGTTTCTTGCTTACTTGCTGCCTAGTCATTTGGGAGGTCTTTCATAAAACTGTATCTAAATCATATAGTGGGCAACTGAGAAGCATAATAGGCGTGTTGGCAAATTTAGCGTGAGATGGTACATGATCACTGGCCTACAGAGAGGTGATTGTAGGGGGAGACTGTATTCTTGCCACAAGAGTTTTCAAGCTGCTCTGAACCTCTCAGTCTTTTAGGGGGAAGGCTTTTCTGCATGAAGAGGATTAACTGCTGTGGTAGCACACAGGCTTTGATTTTCATGGCCTGCATTTTCCCAGCTGTTGCTACATTATCCGTCTGCAGTGATCTAGGGCTTTCTCCATACCTCAGCCATTCTCTTTTTCAATTTTACCACTTCCAGTGCTTATACAGTGTCATTCTGTGTTCTTCATGCTGGGCCACATTACCTTAATGTAGCAAATATAGTGTGACCAGTTTTGTTTTGGTTTTGTCTGGAAACTTTGAGCCTTAACAACAGTCTGTTCCTGTCTTTCAGAGATAATTAAGGGCCATATGTGTTGCCCTCTGCTGAGGAAGAAGTGGCCATGGCTCATGAGGAAGTGATACAGTGCTATTCAGAGTTTGATGTCTTTCATTTTGTGAGCATACTGGCTTCCTTAAACAGGAAATGCAGGCCATAAAAACCAGTAGCTAAAAATAAGCACTTCTTTTTTGGTAAAATGCAAAGATTTTCCAATGTTTGGTCTTTCATAACAAGCAAATCAAATCAGGAAAGCAATAATTACCAACAAGATTTTGGAGTGTGTTCCTAAGTGTGTCCACTGGCAAGGCGTGAGTTCTGGGTTCCTAGAAAAGTCCAGACAAATGGGACAGAGGATGATTCGGTCTTTTAGTTGCCTGTTGTTTAGTACCCAGATGGTCTCTTTAGTTTCTGTGTGTTTAGAGGGGTGGGAAGGGGATGTTTAATTGGATGCACTAAAATGGCACTGATTCTATTTAGCCCAGTGTGAAAATGCTGGTTTATGCACCTGTTTGTCCTGCTGAACTAGAGAATAACATGCATTTCTGGCACGCTTGCCACCTTGGCGATCTCCCTGTGCTATCTCCTTGCTCACTCTGTGTTACAATACGTCCAAGCTACTGGTAGCAGCAGCAATCCTGTCTCTGTTTTCTACTGATGGGAAATTAAATGAAAGACATTTCTAACATTTGGACTGATGCTTGAGAAGTGCAGCTGCATTGACAGCACTGAGCTGAAGTCTGAGCTTTAGGAACTCCTGAGTTTAGGGCCTGAATTTGCCAGTAACTTCTCAGAGGTTTTGCCTTTGCTGTGTTCACGTGTGTGCTTACAGGTGAGCATGCTCAGTGGGAGCAGGTGCAGACTGGCCCTGCAGTGAAGGGATGAGAGGGGAGCCCGAGCCCAACATGGCTGCTAGCCACAGGCCTGAGCTTTTCTCCAGCTGCTGCAGCCAGATGAAATGGTTGTGGACTGCAGTTCAGGACAGGCTGGCTCACTGCCTGACAGCCGTGGCGATCTTTCCAAGCAGTGTGTGCATCCTGTGAGGGCGTGCTGTGGCCAATAAAGCACAGGGCTCAAAACAGCCAGATCAAGTGATTTTTTCTGGCCACAACTGCACAGCTTGATAAAAGCATGGGCATAGGTAGCCCTGTTTCCTCTTTCACTAGTGCTAAATACTTTTACACAAGACAAATGACAGTGAGGATTAAGGCAACAGGGTGAACCCTGAACAGGACATGTGACAGAGATATCAGTTGTCTTCCTTGCTGCCTCTGTGCTGGGACACTCTGTTACATCCGCAAGCCTGTGTGACCGCTGCCTCTATGCCTTTGTTTGAAGTGAACGCCCTCTTGTGTAGCCCTTGGCTTTCTGAAGACTTTTTAACTTGCCAGGAGTACCGGTCATTTTTCTGTATGCAAAAATTGTGAGGAGTTAAAATTTATTTAGCTGCTATGCTATCAGTTTGTGATTAAATTCAGAAATGATGGAGTTTTGGAATTCAGTTATAGAACATATTCTTTAGCTTGTTTGCTGGGTCCTTGGTGTCTGGGTTTTCCAAACAGTGGTGGTCAACTGTGGTGGTCTTCAGCATGCTGTGTTTGCTGCATGATCAGGAGTGCAGCTGTGGAATGCAGTACGGAAAGCAAATGCAAGGCATTGGTCTCTGGAAGATGTAATTCCAGAAGACTAAGTACATCTGGCTTTTATGGGGTTTTTTTTTGTTGCTTTGTTAGTTTCCAAGAATGTTTGTGCCATATACCAGGCTAGCAGCAGTTCCCATGGATGGGATCCCTAACATGAAGGCCTGATGTAAGTCTGGAACAGTCTTACTGATTTAGGCTCTGGATTACCAAGATACGGGAGCACAGAGCTGAGTCTCTGTGCGTGAGGAGTCCTTTTGAGGTCATCAGTGCTTCTCCCTTCTGTCAGATGCTTTACTAAAAAGACGGCCTGGGAGCACAGTGGAGCTCACAGTCTGCTCCTGCCTGGAGCTGAGCTGTCTGCCCAAAGTGTGCAGTGATCGGGAGCACCAGCCCTGACTGCCCACACCCAGAGCCCTGGGAGGTGTCCTCAGAAGTGGGTATGAAGCATACATGAGTGACGCTGGGGTGAGAAGAGCCTGGTTTTCTTAGCTGGAGAAGCTTTTCATTTAATTTACTTCGCCTCCCCTCCCCTCCCCTCCCCAAACCTATCCAAACCTTCCCTTCCCTTCCCT
>WBMW01005781.1:242939-289816 GCA_013396635.1 Penelope pileata
CCCATGGACTTGTATACCTTCAGGTTCCTTAGGTGGTCTCGAACCTGATCTTCACTTACAGTGGGCGGATCTTCCTTCTCCCAGTTCTTACCTTCTCTTTCTGCAGTTTGGGTGGTGTGTCTGGAGCCTTTGCCAGTGAAGACTGAGGCAAGGAAGTCATTGAGCACCTCAGCCTTCTCCACATCCCTCGTGACCAGGTCTCCAGTTTCCTTTCGGAGAGAGCCCACATCTTCCCTAGTCTTCCTTTTGTCATTGATATACCTCATGGCGGCCTACAGCTTTCTCATGAGGGGAGCAGAGGGGCAGCGCTGAGCTCTGCTCTCTGGTGACAGCGACAGGGCCCGAGGGAACAGCATGCAGCTGCGTTAGGGAAGGGTCAGTTCAAGATGCTTTGATTCTGTGATTCTAAGATTTTATTCAGTCTCCTGCTGATATTTTGTCCTAATGCTCACATTTTTAACATCCCAGTGATGTAATTCTTGTGTTTACAGAGCCATTCATGGCCTAGGCACCCACTGCACACCTTCCCAGTGACCAGCCAGCTTCAGGCCTGTCTCAGGCACTGTGCTTCTTTTGGCTGTGAACCCACGTCACTGCTGCTGCTCTTAGCTCAACTCCAGGAGTCAGGCAAGTGAGGGTACATCCTGTACTTATTCTCCGCTTTTATGTATGCCATTAAAAGGAATGCAGCAACGTAGTGTGTTTGTAACTGTCAATCATCTGATGTAAGAAATTTAGATATTTTTTGCCTAATCACTTCTTTGTATTATGTCTGGAAGCACACATACATGATTGATCATCTCTCTTCAAAAGGAGAGGAGTAGCATAGGGAAAGAGTTCATGGATTCTTCAAATGGCCATTCTGCTTGGAGATGAGTCACACAATCCCAAATCTGTGACCTGAGTCCCACCACCTGTCCCTTGCAGAAGGTCTGAGGAGTCTGAAATTTGTGTGTGGATGTTGCAACTTGGCACCTCCTGTAACTTCGTACTTACTGGAAAATCTCACTGGTTAACACTGCCAGTGCCTCTTGCACTTCCTGTGTTTCTTGAGACTTCCTCATTCTCTTTACTGCACTTTCCATTTCCTAACCTCATCTCACATTATCCTCCCACAGCATGTTCTGTTCTGAGGCCCCAAACCACCCAGCATCACTGGATTTTTCTGCCTTCCCATGGTCAAAGTCCTTGCTGGGCACTGGAGTTTCTCACTGAACACCTACACCTCCCCCAAGCTATAAAACCAGGTAGCAACTTAAGAAACTTTCCAAGATCAGACACATTTTTAAACCCTGTGAATTTCATGTGAGAATGAATCATAGAAAGAGTCGTTTTCTTCTCATGCTTAATAGGGAACTGCTTTGAAATTGGGAAACATAGTGATTTGTAAAGCAACTTAGTTTGTTTCATGTTAAGACACCCACTCTAAGCTTTCTCATCTCCCCCTCTGCCTTTTTTCCCAACTTTGAATGACAGAAAAAGACATAATTCTCTTCCTCTGTCCAAAGAATGAAGTGAAACATCGTATTCTGGGGTCAAATAAAGCATTTTAATCTACAATAAAATTTCCCTTGCCAAAAAGCAGATAAACTGCATAAGGTTGACTCATAACAAAAAATAAAACAACAAACCAAATGAATCCATTATTCACAGAGCCCAACAGAAAGACCTGCTTTGAGTCAAGGATTGGAAAATTAACTTGATGTTGTATTTGACCTTGCTGATCTTTAGAAAGGGAGGAGACTCAAGTTCTTTTACTGAGCTGTGGATAGGTGATATCCTCAAGCACCCAAGCATGTGTCAGGTGTGGGGAAGCACGACGTGCGGCCAGGAGGCCGCAGGCACAGGCCTTCTGTGGACAGTAGTACCCAAGTGTCTTTTTGCACTGCTATATGTAAGGCCCACTACTGCAACTTGCATTTCCTCCAGGGGAAAGCTGTGAGCACTGTGTTCTTCCCAGGAGGTGAAAATCATTACCTCGGTGAAGCTCCCAGCCTTGCTAATTCTTGAAGTAAATGACCCAAGGTAGCTAATCAGAACTAAACCTCCCATTTGTCAGTGCATTGCCTTCAGTTATGAGGCTGGAGCCTGCTGCTTTACGTTCCAAGTTCTATTAATTTCGATGTATATTTCTGTTGGCTGTGCTTCTCACAAGCTAGTGTTTTTTTGGGCTACAGATGGAAAATAGGCACATACAAGGAGCTATCTTCAAATGCAAACCTTGAGGGGTCTGTACTTGAGAACATTATTGTGCACTTGTGGTGTGCCGCCAAGCACAGGCAGTAATTTGAAAGCATCTGCACCTCTGTTTACGTGGGCTATGTTCAAGGACTTTCCAAGTGACGTGAAACAAAGTAGACATGGCAGAAAACTGTGCTGCTCTAGCATCTCGTCAGCACTGACGTCTCCTGCTGAGTAAGAAAGCTTCTAGGCCTTCTAACTGCCTTGACGTGTACTTGCACATACATGCTGACACACAAGATGTTTTGCTACCAGCAAAGCAGGACAAACATGCTCAAGCTAATGCACTGGAGGAAAAAGGCCAGGAGGTGGCTAGGTGGGATTTTTCCAGCTGACAGAAGATCTGGGCTGGATATTCTTACATTAAAAGAGCTTGCACATTGCAAGGTCACTGTACATTCACTAGCAGAAGCAGTGACTGGCTTTCCAGTATTTGAGGTGAGCTTATAATCAGAAGGGAGACCAACCTTTTATATGGTTTGATATTGATAGGAGAAGAGGAAATTATTTTTAAGTAAAAGAGGGAAGATTTAGGGTAGAAATTCTTTACTCAGAGAGTGGTGAGGCACTGGCAGGGCTGCACAGACAAGCTGTGGATGCCCCATCCCTGGAGATGTTTAAGGCCCTGGGCAGCCTGATCTGGTGGATGGCAACCCTGCCCACAAGTCAGAGCTACCTCCTCCCACCAGCTGCCAGGTGATGAGGTTACAAAATCAGGTTCTCATTATAATTCTTTCCCCTCTGGCTTCAGAACACTCACTGCTTTGACTGGAAAAATTTCAAAATGGAGGGTGAGGGCTGTTCATACCTCGGGGACTCAAATGTCCCTGCAGAAATGGAGAGGACCATGACTACATGCCTTCAGGCTGAGAAGGAAGATGAACTTAGATTTTGCATTTCCTAGGTAAGTACTCTGCCTGTTAGACTAAGGACTGACTTTATTTATTTATTCATTTACATTTACAGTTTTGTTTCACGTTTTATTGACTGCACACATGCACATATAAAACTTGTCTTCTTAGGAACATGCAGAGAAATTGAAAATGTGATAAGTATTGGTGAAAAAGTGTGTACGACTGACTGATTACTCTCATTTTTTCTTTTTTTTTAAAACATGCAGCTTGCAAATGCAGGGGGAGAACAGAAAAAATATGGTTCGACTTTAGTGACCAATCATACAGTCCAGCTAGTGAGCAAGCATTAACTGTGGCACATATCCACTAGTAAGCACACAGTCTGCAAGATGTTTCCATGCATTATTCAGTCAATAATTTTAAATAATGAAAACACTGGAATCTGTGTGTAGATGTAATACAAGGGACAAAATTAAACGCATTGCTCAAGAGGAGAAGCTGACCCAGCTCCAGTGAAGAACAGCAGCAGCTGTTTAGAAAACCTGTATTTCTATGTAACGTGAACTTACTGTGTGACAACAACAGCAGTCCAAGTCCAGCAGTCTGCAGTGCCTGGTGAGTATCCTTCACAGTAACAAAGAAAATGGCAGGCTATGAAAGCTCACACAGAGGCTACACCTTCGCTGCAAAGTCATCTTGTGAGTCATTTGCCTCATTCATGCCTCTTGAGGTGACTGCAGGTGGATGAGAAACATCTCTGCTGCTCTGCACCACCTGCATGGTGCCCATCAGGCATCTGCAGCTTGCAGTGACGCAGCTGTGGCTGATGAGCTGTGGGTGCTCAGGCTCTAACCTATCCCCTGCAGTTCACGTTACAGATGCTTTGGGACATCTCTGTGTAGATTAGCCTTGAATGAATGGCAACACACAGGTTATAATCTGAATCAGTTTTTGCAAAATAGATAGTCATGTTAACTTGGGGATGTTACAGTTTTGCATATGTTTTCTTGTTTCATTCTGAGTTCTAGCACATATTCAAATAGAGCAGAACAATAGCCCTTTCTTCCCTAAAGGTACCCATGAAAATAATCATATAGGTAAAAAACCCTGAAAAGTGGAGATAAAAATACCTCATGACCAACATACTCATGAAATTTTATTTCCATAATTACGGTATAGAGGACAGGGTTTAAAGCTCACAGCTGTTGTAGCGAATTCCTTTTTGTTTTTGAAATGTTCTACTTTGATGCAAGGCAAAACCTGAGGAAGGTTACTGAAGTGTTGTGGGGAATAACAGAGGGTTTATATTTAAACAAGAAAACTAGATTAAGGTAGGATGTTTTGCCAAACCTTCACTTGTCATAAAACAAAAGACAGATGAGTAAATTGTAATAATATGTTGCACATGCTTTTATTGATTTTTGATTTAATTTTTAATTTTGTCCATGCGACCAATGTGTTGCTGGTTTGCAATTAAGACTTGACAGTGGAAAAAAGAACAGTAACAAGAAATTGAGTTAGTCATTTGTTTGAAAGCAAGCCAAAAACAATGGTACAGAGGAAGAAAGAAGAAAGAAGACTGTCATTGTCAAATTTGAACAGGCTCTCCACAATCCTGAGGACACTTCTTCACCGCATCGCTGGCATTGAATGAATGTGTATAGGCCTTGACCAGTTTAAATAAGACTGGAAGAAACAAGAGTTATGACTGCAGCAACCAGGTTAGCTGTGAGCCTTGCCACGCAAACCATTTAACCATGCTCTTGGACAGGCTTTCTACTTCTGTTGAGCTTCATATTGCTGCAACATCCTTCTGGCTAAGCCCAAGTTGAGCTCCATAAGAAGCTGGTCTCAGCACTGATCGCAAGAGAAATGCACTCTCAGAGCTGGCATGCTTCTAAGGGAGGATCTTTCCATCACCACAAACCAGACCTGTAGTTTGGAGCAGGAAATCTCTGAATCAGTTGTTGCAAAGTACTAGTTTCCAAAGATTTGTTATCAACAATGTGGGAACAGCAGCTTGAGTAAAATTAGGTGAAGATTAGAAAATATTTTTTGCCTGTGAAAGCAGAACAATATGCCAAGAACGAGTGTGAAGCCTCATTATTTCGTGCATTTCAGCTTTAAATCGCAAGGAACAGCCCTGCAATGTCAGGGAGAGACGTGATTCCTCAAAGTGCTTTTTCATTGTCTCTGTTTATAAAAGTCTATGTCATGAGTATTAGAAACCTACTGATACGCTGGGTTTAACATAACCCCGCATGTGAATAGATGGGGTTGATGCAAGCACACCTTATTTTTGAATAACATGCTAGGGATGCGTTGGGATGATGGATCACATGAGGAGAAAGGTTTGTGGCACATAGTTTTAGGTGGAAGGCAGCGTTCCTCCACTGTGACTGCATGGTCATCACATATTGCCAGTATTGCACTTACCTTCCAGCTTCTTCAATGTGGGTGTGACTGAGGAATTAGAAAGAAGATGCAGTCTCATACTGGACAGACCAGCACATTGGTGGGGCAAGAAGGAAAAAGGGGGAGCAGACAGGGAAGAAATTAATTTCCTTGTGATGCCAGGGTAAATCTCTGCCTGGAATACAGTTCCATTACGGAGTTCTTGGAAAGTGATTGTGGGCATGCAGATCAACCACGTCAGCTGTTTCTTGATTACAGACTGGGAGTTTGCTCTTGGCCATGGTATATGTGGAACAACTCTTCCCCTGAGGGGAGAGAGAGAAGCTGGTGTGCATTTGTCCTGGAGTTACAGCATCGCCATGGATTGGAGCATCCAACAGCATCCTGTTTCTTCACACCTCAGCTTAGCCTGTGGTAAGCTGTTTGTGTACTGTATGCAGAGGTCTTAGAAAGAAAACAATTTGTTTAAGACTTAAATATCAGCTTTCTTCTTCCAAAGGAGAGAATTTCCTGGCATATTTTATTCTGGAATTTATTTGTAGTATTTACATATGAATTCAGTAAAAAGTTATCAATGCTGAAAAGCTTGGTAGCTCTACACTGATGTCACAAATTATGCCAGCAGGGCATTTGGCATCACATGGTATGATTAATATGATGTGCTGATGTACTGCTGCTTTGCTATATCACTACAGTGTTTAACATTTTTTTCTCATTGGATGTTGAAGGTAAGCATAGGTATTTTATGCTAGCTAGGAGGAAAATCTTCATTCCAGGCACAAAATCTTCTGCTATGCACCACAATAACTATCATTCAAATAAATCCTACACAATAGGAGAAAAATACCCAGGCAGAATTTTTTCCTTTTTCCTTCTGTTTTTTTTTTTTTTTTTTTAAAATTCACAATTGTGATAGCAATAAGAGCTCTGGAGGACCACGCTCTTTTTAATGTGCACCTATTTCAAGTCTGCATACTAAAATTACACCAATGGCACAAAGTTCATCTAAATTTTTCTATAAGCTTTAACTTTCAGAATTTTGTTTAGATCAGTATTGTTCTTTGACATTTTGTGTTTTTGCATAGTTCAGCAGGATGTTTTGTTCGTTTTCCTTTTCTATGCTCTTAGCGACACCTTTCATTTTGCTCGAAGCACCATGGGAATACATTTTCCTGTATTATTTTCAGTAGCACGTGTAATGGAAAACACAGAGCACTTAATCTCCTTTGTTGAGCCATTTGTGGTGTGTGCATACGTGTGGATACGGAGATAGTATATACATTTTAGTGGTTAATTATAGGCTAAGCCATTTTTGTTTTGTAGAATTATACTATATTCTATGGAGATTATCATTGTATAATAGGAGAAAATAACATAAGCACAAAGATTGCTAAACAACTAAATCTTGAATGCACAGATCTCATTACTGGACTGCTTTTGTGTCAGGCCCATTATGCTCTGCTCTGCTGTCAGTGACAGCGGTTCCCACTGATCCAGCTATCACATGATTCTGAAAAACAGGACATGCACAACAATAGCTACAAGGGCCCAGAAAGGAAATGACAGCACTGTGACCATTCACCACATGTACAAAGACTTGATCCAAGACGACAGATGTATGTATGGCTCAGGAATGGCTGGTGCTGCAGCAAGGCTCACAGAAGTTCCTTCAGCAACTGGAAAAATAGGTCTGTCTTGCTCATTGGTTCACATTGGTCACAAGGTGTAGGATTTAGGATTTAGGTGGCAGTAGAAGCCCCACAGTGTGTGGCATGTCATGTCCTTCCAGCAGGTGGCTGCTAGGGTAGGGTGCAGCTGACACAGGGATGCCGGGGTCTTGGCAGGCAGCACGCAGGTGTGCTGGGATGCATCAGTACAGATTCCTTCAGACTTGAAACAACATCTGGAGGAAACATAGCAGTACGTCCTGTACAGAGGAGGCTAGACAGCCCCAAAGCCCTCCTACTCACACAGTGTATGACAACTTACTCTTTGATTTTTATTCATGTTAGGTTTCAAGACACATGAAAGCAAGAAAGAAGCAATGATGCTGCTGGGGAGAATGCAGCTTCTGGCATGTTTTGCAAGAGCAATCCTTTGTAAACTAATGAAAGCCCCATTTTACACCTCAAGGTACATGGCACAAGGCATGCTGCTGTGTCATACATCTGTATATAATGGCACCAACCCCCTCACTTGGGTGTATACCTCCTCCATGACAGCAAGCAAGCAGCAGACAGGCCTTGGGGAAGATAGGCTACATGCCTGTCCTGGTTTGTTTAGCAAAGAAACAAGTAGCCTGAAAACACCACCATCACCTGGGAGGAAAAGTGGTCCTGGAGGGAAGCACTGACCATCTGTAGCCCACAGTACAGCTGTGCCTGTCTGGGTGGATAGAGGTGCAAACAGAATTCCAGCTGTTTCCAGCTTGGCTTTCACATGTGATGAAGGGGCATGTGCAAGGACACTGCAATGCCATCTGCAACAGTTCCCACTTGCCAGTCTTCTTTCTCTTCCCTTTTTGCTTTGTGAGGAGCTCAGACTCTCCCTCAGACCACTCTGTTCTTAGCTGCCAGAATGACTTCACTGACCCAGTGTGGATGAGAAGCACTGACCCTGGTAAGGGAGGTCCTCACCTTGCCTTTTCCAGGGCTATTCCATTCCTAGTGGTCTCATAGCCTTTTGGGAACTTAACTTCCTAGCTGACTGTGGCTTTATGTCTTCAGCAGCTGTCATTTTTCTTTTTTTTTCTTATTTAAATGCATATTTGAAATATAAATCTAAAGAGGCAGAGGCTGGGTATAGATTTTCGACATTTCTCTTTCTACAGCATAGGAGAAAGATGTTTTTCTTTAGATTTTGTATATGCTAAATGGCTTCTGTGAGATTGCTTATAGGCTTTGATTATATAGTAAAAGTACAAATTCCAAGCTGTGATAATAGCTATCACTTTGCTGACAAAAGTCTGCTTGGGTGGGGGACGTAGGGAGAAAAGGAATGCATGTTAATGCGGCAGAGGAGGAAATGCGGGAGCTATCTGCTTGTGGATATGCTGAATACAGGAATGAAAAGGAGCACAGAAATGCAATCAGCCATCTAGGCTTCCTCAAGCAATCTTACCATTTTGCAAATATATTCGTTGTCCAAATGCACACTGAGGAATTCCAATGGCTTTGGTGGTGTCTGCTGGAGGTGTAGGAAGCACCGCTGACACTAAAAGGGGCAAAGGGATCTCACAGGAAGGACCATACGAAGTGTGGATGGGACTAACAGATGTGTGGGATTTGCTGCTGTATACACCAAGTCACTCACTCACTGGGAAAGAAACATCTTTGCTACAAGATTGTTGGCTGGCAGCAAAAGAAGGTCCTGAGACACTGTTGAACATGAAGTAGCCATAAATATAAAATGGACCTGTGAAAAAAGTGCAGCCCTACGTGTATCATTAGAGTTGGGGAAATATCTCTTTCTGTATGTGCCAGAAGGTGCAATATTGAAGAAATTCCATCTGGAAATGTGTATGTAGGTTTGTTTGGCTGTGTTTAGAAGGCGCACTCAGAGCGGGGTTGATATGAGAGAGGCTCCAGGACTGCTGCAACAAGGCTACCCTGTCCCGGGGGACAGGTCCCCAGCTCCTCGACTTTACCAGCAGAGGAATGGGTGCAGCCACTCTCTGCAGGCAGCTTGGAAGCAGGGTGCTGTAATGCCAAGAGGGAAAGAGAGACACTCATTCCTCTGAAGGTGAGGGGTACGGGCTGTGATATGATGTTTTGTATCACATGTGAAAGAGAAATCTTTCTCATTGTGTGCAAGTTCAGTGTGCCATAGTGCTGGTAAATAAAACCAAGTTCAATGCAGTTGAACCTCAGAAGGTTCTGAATTGCTCCAGAACAAGTCCAAGTCATTAATAAAAGGCCTCCAAGGTTTCCCCAGAATTTCTGAGCCTATCCCTCCTGCTGCCCAGATCAGACATGGAGACCTCCAGCTCGCTCCTCCCCTGCAGCCTGCAGATACCCACCGTGGCAGATTTGGGCTGGCACAAGGGTGCTCACACAGGAGTCATGGCCACCTGAGAAAGCAGAAGGTTAGCTGGCTTGTGCCCTTCCCATGGCCAATGCTCTGTGGGCCAAAAGATCCTCTCACACAGGCAGGGCATTATGTGTTGAATATGTCTCCTGGTAAAACATCATCTCCACTGGGCTGTTTGTCACCACTTGCCAGAATTGTCCTCCACAAGGAGATAAAGAAAAAAGGCAGGCAAGCCTCATAGCTACAAGACTTCCACATTTATGCAAACATGTAGAATTAACAGACAGACAGATTCCCCAAATCAGCAAATTCTCATTTCCCTCCATCAATAGTAATACCCCGTGGCTATCATCAAAACCATTGTTTTTTGGTGCTGTTCTGATCAACATGTATAGCAAAGCACTCACAAAAATTATAACTTTTCCACAGAGTTTTTTCTAACCTTCACATAGAATTTATCAGAAATAAAACAGTGTTTCTGCAGGAATTCATACTATTGTAAAAATGTATAGAAAAGAGATTATTCTTTATAAAAGCTACTGGGTTTTGGACTGACTTTTTGGACTCCTCCTGATCTCAGCCCTATTACTTGTACTGATAACTGCTGAACTAAATGTAGAGATCTTGACTTACGATAGGATGAGCTCTCTTTGCTCAACTTTGAGAAGTCTGGTGGAAAACAGAGAGGCACTTTTTACAGCCTAAAAATGGAACAACAGTACATTTAATTGAAGGTTCTTAATGTAATAATGCTTTACACTGTATAGCTAAATACAGGCACAGTCATTCATTAATTAGCCCTAATAGGTTGTGAAGAAAATAATATTCCCATTTCATAGATGAAGACTGAACTTAAGAAATTGAGTTCAGAGTAGTATTTAGAAAAGAAAGACATTCCTAGTTCTTCTTTAGTAGATTATTCTTGGAAATGAAGGGGAGTGTCTGGACCTCAGAGTGCCTATTAAGAGTGTGGTGCCCAGAGCAAGACACCTTGGAAGTTTGTACAAAATAAGAAAGTGCAAATGGTGTTACTCAAATGTGTTTCTATTTGATGTGGTTTAGAAAAGCTTTATTTGTCATCAAAGACATAATAGTTTGCTGTTTCTTTTCTCGCTGATGAGCCCTTCAGAAATGTAAAATACTTCCGGAGGGAATCTACCTCAGGAAAGCTCTGTTCTTCCCAAGCTGACTACTTGCACCGAGGGAGGCAGAGGCACTGCTCTCCACCTCAGATTTGACTACTGGTGGTTACACCATGGAGATATCCTAAAACAGTGATGGAACATACATCATTGCAGTCAGTTTGAACACATGTAGTATCAGATTCCCCCACTGTAGCAGCAGGGGCAGGGAGGAGGGGTGGAATCCGACATGCTCCCTGCAATGTGCCAGACCCTCTTTCCATGTGTGTGGGACAGGTGATTCTGGAGGAAGACAATGATACCGTTGTTCCCTCCAACCAGCCACTTTGTGTCCTAATTTAACCAGTGCAGCCATGAGAAGTCAGTGATATCAGCACAAGAGTAAGAGATGGTCAGATTTAGCTCATTAATTCTTTTTTTCCTAAGTAATAATGAAGAAGATGGGAGTAATGTAAAAGTTTATTCTGATATATTCACGCCATACTTATTATCATTGAATGTACCAGAGTTTTTGTGACTGCATTTGATTCCCTTTATCCCATTTGAGGCTTGGTCTGAGCTTACTGGGGAAATTCCTTGCCCACATGTGGATGTACTGTGAAGGAGAGGATATGGTGGCCAGTGGACACCACCAGGAAGAGCTGCCTCCCTCCAGCCTGCAATTCCTGCAATAAATCACTCTTCTCAAGACCGGCTTACAATATCCACTGTTTCTGATCCTTGAAATAAACTTGCTTTTCTCCAAAGCACCAGCAGTTTCATGAAAAGCTCTCTCGACTCCATAAAAAGCTATTTGGATTGATTTCTGGAACCTGTCTCCTCTACTCTTTTTCCCTAGGCTTTTTTTTTAATTTTTCTTTCCCTAATATTCTTCCATTCCAGTTCAGGTATTTTCACCCAGAGTGCCACCACTTGCTTGTATATTTCCTCTATGTTTTTGTCTTATCTGGCAATACATCAAGCTGCACACTGCAGGATGTAGTGATATGATAAAGAACAGGAGCTTGAAATTCATCTTTGTGAGTTGATGCAAACTTGCAAGCTCCCCTTCCTTCTCCACGCATGCTCAGGGAACAGGGAGCAAGTGCAAAGATGTGGATAGAGAAGAACTGTGTAAAAATAAAACTGAAAAGATGTAAGGAAAAGTATATACATATAAATGTATATATAAGTGTGTATAAATATATCTAAATATCATTTTATTATACATATATGATAATGTAGGTATGATAATATATGATTATAAATACATTATATATATCTGCTTTCTGATATATATGAGAGTGGGAAAACTATTAATATCAACCAGCTATCAAAACAATCTCAGGTTTGAAACTCAGTGGTTGTGCTGCTTTTCATCTATGTGCTCTTGCTCAGCCTTCAAGCACAATTCAGTGTGTTCATGGCATAAGTGATAATCAAAACAGGCAAAATGAGTAAATATGCGCAATAACTTCAGGTACTCACTGGTCTTACGTCACTTTGACCCTTGACTGTATTGACAGTCGCTAAGAGCAAGATAAGGGCTGACTTTTCTTAGCTATGACATGCATGCACACACATAGATGTGTGATGGAGTGAGGAAGGGTGCAAGCGGGCACCCAGATCCTCCAGAATTGTCACAAAACCCTGACGTCTCCCCCCACCATGAAGCTGCGCATGCAGATTTTGTCTTCTACTTGCTCCTAAGAAGTGCTATGAGAGTTTGTTGGTTCAACCCCGGAAAAATGCATAACCATTCATGAGAGGAACTGAAACAGTCAATTTTCAGTATTTCTGCTTCCTCAGCATCACTGCACAGCCAGATACCAGCGTTGAAACATTCCTCAGGTCAGCCCCCACTGTAAACAGGACATGGCACAACTGAGGGCTGTGCTCAGCCATGGCTGGTTCCACTTTTCTTCTGAAGGTCTAGAAATCAGTCTATCAGATCTTCTCCTTGACGAAATTAATGAGCCCTGATGAACTTAAACTTCAGAGTGGTTGTAGAAAAGCAGGTTTGGCTTGGTTTTGTAGTGGTAGATGTAGTTCTACCACTTGCTCAAATGAAAGTGCAGAACTTGAGGGAGTACCTTGGCTCTTGCTTTAACTTTTTTAGAATGCTCCAGATTTTGCTTTCATCCTCCCATGCCCATGAAAATCAAACTTAAATACATCAAAGCAGGCATGAACAAATGAAAAGGAGGAGCATGCACTTTTATATGCAATTGCATGCCTTGTACATGAGATGTTTGCTCTGCAGTACTTTTTTAAAACCATTCATGCTCACCAAATGTATACTGAAAAATTTTCTGGAACTAGAAAATTTCTAGGAACTAGAAATTTCTGGAACTAGGGAGGTAGTTAGAATTTGTTAACCACTCATCAGATACAAAAAGCTCAAGAAAGGTACAATTTATTTATCTGTATAGATTTTTCTAGTATTATAATTAGAGAGATTCTGATAACATACATTCATAGGCATTTAGGACTGGGGGTACTTTTCTCTGCCATCATGCCCAGTTTTCTAGTTCCAAAAGCATTTTATAATGCCTGCAGCAGACTGCCTGAGTAGTAACCTAAAGATATCAACTGCTCTGTTTTGTTTTCTCTTTCTTTTTCTATTCTTTTTTCCCAATACTGAGGCTGTGGACTCACAATTTGTAAATGTGTGTTTCACAGAAAAAGAAATAGGATTGAATTTGTTAAGCACCTATTTCCTGCAACTAATATGCTATCTGAGTGATTCTTGTAATTCTTAAGAAATGAGCAGTTTGGGGATCTATTACTCAGAAATACAGACCTCCAAGATCCTAAATCATGGAGCCTCTCCTGCTGAGAGCTCTGTAAAATCATAGAATCATATAATTATTAAGGTTGGAAAAGACCTCTAAGATCATCTAATCCAACCATCCACACACCACCAATATTGCCCACTAAACCATGTCCCTAAGTACCTCATCTAGAGATTTCTTGAACACCTTCAGGGACAGTGACTCCACCACCTCCCTGGGCAGCCTGTTCCAGCACCTGACCACTCTTTCTGAGAACTTTTTCCTAATATACAACCTGAACGTCTCCTGGCGCAACTTCAGGCCATTCCCTTTCATCCTATTGCTAGTTACCTGGGAGAAGAGGTCAACCCCCACCTCACCACAACCTCCTTTCAGGCAGCTGTAGAGTGTGACGAGGTCTCTCCTGAGCATCCTCTTCTCCGGACTAAACAATCCCAGTTCCCTCAGCCACTTCTCATAAGACTTGTGCTTCAGACCCTTCACCAGCTTCGCTGCTCTTCTCTGGACGTGCTCTAGGGCCTCAATGTCTCTCTTGTAGTGAGGGGCCCAAATCTGAACACAGTACTTAAAATGTAACTTCACCAGTGCCGTGTACAGAGGAACAATCACCTCCCTGGTCCTGCTGGCTACACTATTTCCGATACAAGCCAAGATGCCATTGGCCTTCTTGGCCACCAGAAAAGATAATGTACACAGAAAGATACAAGTATTGTTCTGCATTTATGCTGTGTGTTCAGTGTAATCCTCAAAGCTTATGCTGCTCTGTAGGAAAAATTATTTGCATTATTATCAAGAAAATGGTGTAATGATTTTTCTGATACATTAGATTCCACTAATATGACATAAAAAGTTCATTAGATTGTGTTTGTGGTAGTGCATATCGCCTATATAAACTTTAGTCTAATTATCATTTAAGTTCTTCACCAAACACTACCAATAGGGTACTATATGTAAAAGCAGGCCTGAGTTCTTCAGAGTTTCTTTGTCAATAGAGAGAAATGAGTTTCTCCAAAGGATGTTCAAAGGAGTGTTGGCATACACTTCTCTGGCCCTACAGGAGCCTTCCTGTGTTCAGACTGAACCTCACGGGCTTTTGTGGCTGCTTGCAGCTGACTGAGGCGATGTATGAGCCTGTCGTGTTGTAACACTGGAGTGTACAGCAGTGGTAGTCATGAACAACATGCCTCTACCAGAGGGCAGCACTCTCTGTTCTTTGTTGTGATGGAGTGACCCACACTGATCGCAGGAGTCAGAAATTCTCTCACCTCCTACGGACGAAGTCCTACATCTTGTTACTGCTCTTTCGTGACATACAAACCCTTTCATTGGCTGAGCAGGAATATCGTAGGGGTTAAACCCTTGTTGAATAAGAAGGAAACAGAACCACTAAGTCCTGCAGAGGAAGCACACTCGTTGAGTATGAAAGCTTACTATCAGAGATTGAGGGAAATTTCCCAAATGCCATGTCTGTGAAGAGCTCATGCCACTGCAGCACACCTGCTCCTTTTGGTCATAGCCTCAATACCCTCAGGGATATTTGGGGCTTGGTAGAATGCACCTTAGTTCTCATAAGTCTTCATTTGAGATGCCCACATGGTATTAATCTGTATTTGGCCACAATGCAGATAACCCAGAATTTTGCTAGGGATGTGTGGAGGGTGAAAGTGCCAAGGCTGGTCTGAACAGAGAGCTAGACAGACCAGCTCAAGTGATTTTTAAAAGAAGTCCAGGGTACTCTCTCCTCTTGTTTGTTTCTCCCCCAGGGCACTTTGGACTCTATCCATTCATGGGAGAAAGTAGGGAGTGAGGGGTGGTGAGGGGTGGTGAGTGCACAGCAACATCAGCCTAAATCAGCAGCAGGCTCTTGCAAATCTGTCCTTCCCAGGCTCTGCAGACATGCTGACCAGCAGGGACTGGCCAGGGCTGCAAGACTCCAAGCAGACCACCACCTGCAATAAAAAAGGCAATAGTGCACGTTATTCTGCTTTACTGAGTTCATCAGAAAATTTTAAAAATATTAACATCACCACAAAACAAGCTCACAGTCCACAGACAGGTACGGCCTTCTGTGCTTGTACTGGAAAAATAAATAAATCTGGCTTTGTGTGCCACTCAATATGCTAAGTGATAGCTGGGAAATGAGGGACAGAGGAGAAAAAACTCCAACCCTTTCTGACTATTGAAATATGTAGATCTGACTCCATCTATGGGAAAAAAAAAAAAAGATAGCTGTTCACGTGCAACTCTGGGGGCTTATTAATTAGGGGTTGGAGGAAGGAAAATATGTAAAAGTTTGGTATCTTAATGCTTGAAGGTACCAAAATTTCTCTCAAATCTTTAGTGACTACTGCTCAGCTTTTTTCTTTGGGAAGTTCAGTAAAATACCTTATTAAATTCAGATCTTATATGTATTGCGGTGCAGAAGCAGCTGGTAATTTTGAAGGAATATTTGTGTTAACTGCTGTGTTCTGCAGAGACTTAATATAAAGAAATACATTCAGGAACTCAGTTCACTATATTGGCAATGGGAATTGGGAGTGTCACTGAAAGAAGCTGCCTCTTATTCATTTCTCAGGTTTAATTTTATTAACGAATGCAAATGATTTGTTAAACAAATATAAAACAAAAGGAAAAGGAGAATGAACTCTGTGCCACCACTGGGCTCATCCCATTAAAAATAACCAAAAAAAACCCCTCGGTATAAGGTACATTTTATTGTAGACTTACATTATCATCTTAATAAAAGGCCTTGGAAAGAAATGGCTTAAGAAACCACCTTAAAAGTCTTCAGTATTTTTGTGTCAGTCACACATTTTACAGAAGGCCAGGTCCCTGTTTAAGGTCTAATGTGTTTGGAGAGTGAAAAGAGCTGTGTGTTATTAGGCAGAATCCCTTTTATACACAGGGAATTGGATCAATTTGACCCTGATTGTCTCTCTCCACTTGATCGTCCCACGACTTCAAACACCCGGCCTTTGGCATTATCTTAAGGAAGGGGCTGATTGAACTGTAGGTCTGACACTTGTCAGCTGTAGATAATGTTGGCTTCAGCCAGTCATGTTCACACATAAATGAGCCCTGACAGAGACAGGCTGTTGAATAGAAAAAGCAGTTTTGCTGTGGATAACCTACTCGTGTAAATGCAACAAATAATAAAGTCTGATCCACAAGAAAACAGTCTGAGATAAGTAACAGAGGTATATATTATCCCTTGCCACCATGAAATGTCCATTTTGAAACAGGCATCATAAGGGGAGAAACGGCAAAAGGGCCATGATTGTAAATGCTGCTTCTATTCTACAGGATGAGGCAATGCACAGGGCTCCCACCTGTGAATGGGAGACATTGTTGCGCACAAAGATGCCAGAAGCATTGTTGTGACATCAGTTCTTCCTTCCTTAGAGCAAGGTGACGCATGTCTTGATTAAAACAGCAGAAACAAAACCTCCCTCCCTTTTCCCTCTTTGTGTTTTTCGTTCTTTCTGCTTGCCTAGAAATTTCCAAAAACCCCCACACCATTCCCTGCAAACCAAGGAGCAAAAAGCACAGCCTTCTCCCTGGAAAAAATAAGAATATAAGCACATTGCTATCCATGTGATGTCACTACAACTCTGCTATGTACAGTGTGGAAAGAAAGAAAAAGGAAAAAGGAATGAAGTGTGGAAAGAAGGCAGGCTGTTGTTTTAAGAAAGCTAATACAACTCCAATGCACTTTCAGAGCAATTTGCATAAATGTCTCTCCCATGATTTTTTTTATTTATGGCCACTAAGTTTCTAATTAAATACTAATTAATACTATCACTAGAATTGTCTCCCATCCTCAGCTCTTCACAGCTTTGTCACTTTGATTAATGTGTAGTCATTTATTAACTTATTTAACAAGCCGAGGTGCCTCATGACAAACCAGATTAAATTATCCCCATAACAGTCTCATTACTGCAAAAAAGAAGTTTTAAACTTAATAAAAATTATCCTCAGTAATGTTAAAGCTTTTTCATTGCAACCTTAGAAGATGGAAATAGGTTTTTGTTTGATTTATAATACATGGAGTTGTATAAAGCATCCATTAATAAAATTTATATGTTCATTTAAGCTTGATCATTATAGTGGTTCTGTAGCCCTGGGTGCTTATTATTTAACTTTTGCTGTGTTTATGAAGGTAATTAATGTTCTGACCAGACAGGGACTAAAATACCCACTAGTATGAGATAATTAGGGGCATAAATAACATTTAGATATGGTGTTTTGCCTTTTTAATTAATTGTTTTGTTTTCTGGCTAAACCTGATAAAGAGGAAATCAGAGTTTACCTGGGGACTGTGATGACTCTGTAGAAACAATTTAACAAGGCTGAGGACCACAGGACTCTGCATTCAGTGGGATCCTGCTGTCCCCATGCTGGTGGGGCCAGCACGCCTGTGCGAGCCCAGCTGCCACCTTCCTGTCCCCACTGACATGCAGATTCTCAGAGGACGTGCTGCTTCTCTGCTGTTTGATTTCCTTAGGCAGGGAGTTCTGGAGGAGGATGGCAGGCAGCGTTTCATTGTGTTTATTCCTAAAGCTTCATTTTCCCCCCAGGTTATTTTCATAATATTATATTTATTATTTATTCTAATTTCCTTTAGTGAGGAACTCCCTGTCATTCTACCTACAGACACCTTGAATAGCATGTATAAATCATGAAAAAAAAAACAGAGGTGTTGTGATTTGATGGGGAAAGCCAAGCCCCCTCTCTCCAGCACTCAGTTTCCTTTCATCCTCAGGCATTGCCCAGCAGAGACTATGGGAGCAGTCTCAGGCAGCAGCTAGCACATTGGGATGATGACGGGGAGTATGTTCCCGATTTGAGAAGATGCAGCAAACACATTTTCTGTTCTCTGTTGTGCCTGAGAGATAGATCGGGTGATACATCATGGTGCAATAAAAAGCCTTGTGGCCCAGTAATCTGAAGTATGTTTGTAGCAGGTTCCCAGTGATTGCGTATAAAGAGCAATTGCACACCTAAATAGCTTTTGAGATTGGATGTTAAAGATTAATTTTACTGTCTACTGGGTTAGTCCGTGCTCGGGTAAATAAAGGTCACGTCTTGGGGTTTCTTTGTCCCCACTGATGTGGCTCTCAGTATGTAACATGACCTAATAAAGCTGATTAGCATGATGGTCTTTTCACCAAACTTTGATGAACATTTGCAGAAAATGATACATTCTAGCTACGGAGCCTCGGGACATAAAAAGCAGAAGTATGAGGCAGGCTAAAATTAAAAGCCAATGACAACAGTGTATGTACAAATCAGTCTGCACTCCTCTTGCATTTCTTTTGAGGCAGGCCAGCTGTGCTATATTCTCACTTATGGCCTCTTGTTTTTTTCTGTCCTTCTCTGATTTTTCACTACTAAATTTTTATTTTATGAAAACTGAAGATGGGTGACGGCAAGTTGTTGCTCAGGTAGAGGCCAAGCCCTGCAGAGCAGCACCCAAAAAAAGCCTTTGTAAGGATTTTGTAATGATTACAGAATCCAGAGTAAGTCCAGGTTAAATAAGCTTACCTTCATTTGATTTCTACTATTAAATAAATCAAAATAAATGATTCCTCAGAGAAGCACATAAAAAAAAAATACAGCAGTGAGGGAAGATGAGCCAGTGCATTGTAGGATTTGGTTATGCAAATCGGACAGTGGACTCAACTTCTCCCTCTGCATGTGAGAGTGGGAGAATTCCATACTCTTACTAGTTCCTCCTGCTTGTGGGGAGTATTCAGAGACCCTAACCCTAACCCTCTATCAAGTTTGTGAGTTGCTATAACAGCAAAGGTAACTTGAAGGACCTTTACCAACCGGGAGTCTCCTTCAAAACCTTGAACTACAGGGTCAAAAATCTGGCTGTGGAAGACTTAGGGATTTTGAGCACATGTTGAATGAAGTAGCCCAAGGTAAGGGATTGCTACAAATAGCAGGACAGTTACATTGGATTATGTTAGATCCAAAAGAAAAGAGAGAAATGACAAAAGGCTTATAAGCCAGTTAGGGTGCATAATGTCGTGACATCAGTCCCTAGCAGTGGAATTGGTCTGTGGACATAAGCATTAGATATGCCACTTGGAAAAATGGAGGAGTAAAATTTATGAGATCTGTTTTTAATAGCTGACACACACAATATGAAAAGCTATTCACAAGTTGTTCTTAATAATTAAAAAAAATGCAACCTAAATATTTATTTTCTGTTCCAAGCTTTCCTGCTCCATCTGGTCAGAAGACTGACTGGAAAGTAGAAAAAGAAAATAGTTCAATTAATAAAATATGCAATTCCTAAAATACACTGGTAGACATTACAGAAGATGCTTGTACAAGAGGATTTAATAATAGGAATGTCTCATGTATATCTTTCAAATTAAAACTCAAGATTAAACCTTCTTCAGGTTGGAGCAATAAACAGTCTTATTATTTTACTCTCAGGTATTTATGGCTTCTTTCCCCATGTACAATACATTTGTTACAATCTTTTATTTATTACAATCTCAGATCTTTCTTGAATAGCAGTTTTCAATGTTGTGTAATTTGGCTGAATTTTAGTGCAGTTTATCTATCTTGAAATACTTTGTTTCTTGCCACCATTATTTGTGTTAGAAGATTGTTTAACCACCTCGCTCCTTTGGGAAAGACTCCTTATTTCCATCTTACATGTATTCATGTTGATCTCATAAATTAGTTCTTGCTCCGGCACTGTCCCTTAGCTTAAATAACATTTCCCTCTCTCTGTGTTTATAAACACAGATGATAGCCTCCTTTAGCCTTCATTTGCTCTGCTAAAGACATTGATTTCCTTTCTGCCACATTTCACAGAGCCTTGCTGGCTATTCATGTTCAACCCCTGATTTTCCAGTTTCAGTAAGACTCTCTTTGTTTCTACTTTTTTGTTCCCAACCAATGAGCCCGTATGTTTTCTGGCCAAAGTTCATGTCATTGGTCTATCAGATGATGACCTTCATTCTTGCAATAAATTTAATCCTCATTCTCTTGCAGTCATCCTCAAGATCACCCTGTGCTTTCGAGATAATGTTGTGATCCTCATCTGTATTGACGATGCCTACATCTTAGTGATACTAGCGGATTTAATTAGCACAATATTAGATTTTCTGCTCTGTGCATGTGTATACATGCTCATTTATATGTACACAGAGAGAAAAATAGCAATACTATTTTTTAACACAAAAAAATTCCAGTGTATTAATCTAGAATGAGATTTTTCAATGGGATTTCTAAATTAGATGTCTTGGTCCTATGGAATTTCACATTGAGATTGAGATGTCAATCTTAAAAACATATGTCCTCTACTGTTAAAAATCTTAACATTAAATTAAAGAAAACAACAGGACTCATTTATTTTATATTTGTGAACGTAAGCCATTACTTGTAATGGATCTGAATCGATTTAACTAAAGGCGAGTTTGGGTCATTAAATGAGAAACTGCATGCTTAAGGATTTTCTCATACTTTTTTGTAAGTGTATCCTGTGAAAATGAAGCATGAAGAAACACACAGCATCTATGTGCAGAAAGGATTGCGTTCCTACCAGCAAAACTAGTGCACCATTGCCTTGGAGAGCAGGGAACTGTTGTCACTTCTTGCTCAGTTGATGGATAAGATGTAAAGTTAAATTTCAAGGTGGAGAAGCACCCAAGAGGTTGCTCAGACTCCCTTGATGCATGAGATGTCTTTGACACCACTGCATAGGTTCTTCTGTACCTTTTATACAGCGGAATTGATAAATGCATTAAATGCATAAAATATTTATTGGTTCTGGGACAGGATACAACAAGACAAGAAATGAGATCTTTCCCTACAATGCTACAATGTATGAAGATTGAAACTGTATTTTTTCCCTCACTCAGAAGCATAATGCAAGTGACAATTTTTAATTTGAAGAATTGCAGAAATACTCCAGCAATTGAAAGTTGCAGGTTTGCAGAATCAGTATTTATTCTGGTTTTAAACAAGTTACTGTGCAAAACAAGGAAACAATCTTGCCAGCTATTATCTCTTTAGTATGTTCCAATTTAATGCCAGCCACTAGGTAAGATTTAACAAGGTATGTCAATTTAACTATATAGAACTTGATGACAAGAGACTTCCATGTCAGCAGGGGAATTAAAGTTTCGTGTATGGGAAAAGAGGTGGTGATAGAATCATTCTCATTGCATGCTGTGTTGAATTCAACACTAGCAGTGTTGAATCATCTAAGTGAATTGAGGAAACGTACTGAACGCATAGCCGTAAATACTACTGTCTAGCAGCAGAGCAGGCACAAGATCACCCTTGCAAGTGCAGCTTCGTAGTGCTGATGTGGAACACTCCTAGCCACTGACTGTTCTACCTCCACATCTGTGTAGAACTCCACCTCTTCTAATGTGTCACCAGAGGCAGGATGTCATCGACGCACATGGACCTTCATGTTTGTTACCAGCATACACAGACACCACATCCAATCCGGAATGTGCCTCACCTTTGACAGATACTTTACCAGCATCTTGAGCTGTCATATCACCCAGCCTGGGCTGAAAGAAATAGAGCCATTTGCCAGGACTGCACAGCAGAGCCGCAGCATAGTGACTGAAGATAACAGATATGAGAGGCTGAACATGAACTGACAGTATGCCCAGGTGGCCAAGAAGGCCAATGGCATCCTGGCTTAGAAATAGTGCAGTCAGCAGGACCAAGTTGGTGATCATCCCCTTGTACTTAGCTTTGATGAGACTGCACCTCGAGTACTGTGTTCAGTTTTGGGCCTCCCACTATACGAAAGACATCGAGGCCCTGGAATGAGTCCAGAGAAGGGCAATGAAGCTAGTGAGGGGTCTAGAGCACAAGTCTTATGAGGAGTGGCTGAGGGAACTGGGATTGTTTAGTCTGGAGAAGAGGAGGCTCAGGAAAGACCTTACTGGTCTCTACAAATACCTAAAAGGAGGTTGCAGTAAGGTGGGGGGTCAGTCTCATCTACCCAGTAACAGGGAGAGAATGAGAGGGAATGGTCTCAAGTTGCATCAGGGGATGTTCAGATTGTATATTAGGAAAAACATCTCGGAAAGAGTGGTCAGGTGCTGGAACAGGCTGCCCAGAGAGGTGGTGGAGTCACTGTCCCTGAAGGTGTTCAAGAAATGTCTAGATGAGATACTTAGGGACATAGTTTAGTGGTTTAACAGATAATCTTGGTGGTGTGTGGATGGTTGGACTAGACGATCTTAGATGTCTTTCCCCACCTTAATGATTCTGTGATTATGTAATGGGGCAGCCATGCTGGATGACCCCAGCTCAGGCTCTCCAAACGTTAGATCGTGACAGTAGAGGTGAGGGTCACCTCAGGATGCTCTGGGCTTTAAGCAGGAAAGGAAAGAGATGCTGATAGTAATTGCTGTAAAGTTTGCATCCACTCCAAATCATGATTTAGCTGTAGCAGATTCAGCTTTCCAGAGTAGAAAATCACAGTGTTTGTATGTTTGCACACATGAGTGCGTAAACACAACCAGCAGAGATTGTCAGGGGTTCTGAGAAGCTATAGATCAGAAAAAACATTACTGACACTTAATTGTCTTTTGTAGTATGCTTTGTAAGTCCACTAGGAAATTAGCTGAAAAATAGAAATTGCTAGTATTAGCACTTTGTACGCTTCTGCTGCAAATGGATGTGCCAGCTTACAGGGAGACAGCAGCACACGGCAGTGCACAGGACTTTGCTTCTTTGCAGTCCACGTGATGGAAGATGTGAGATCTCTTATTTCTTGAGATTTCTTGCTCCCCTTTTTTCTATTGGAAGCTTTTTGGAAAACAGACAGTTCTCATGTCTAGAAACATCCTCCTGGTTCTTAGCCTGTGATTATTTATAGCCATTTGGTATCCTTTGCTCTCCTTCTTACACTATCATTTAGCTTAAATAACACTTCTACTCCTGCAGTATTTATAAATGGTTGTTCTAGTCCCTTTTAGTCTTTGTTTACTGAACTAGACATGCTGTATTTGCCTCTGCTCCCAAAAGGATCTTCTATCCCCTAGCCATGCTTGTCTTACTTCATATCTGTTTCTATCTCGACTCATATTCTTTGAAAAACTCTAACTAGACCTTGTATGTGGATGTTGCCTCTCCAAGGCCTTGTCTCATGGCATTGCTATTCCTTTCACCATATATGTATATACTTACAATGGTATATACTGTATAATGTATCTGTATATGGGTGTATCTGTATAGTATCATTATGCATGTCAATATACACAACATATATATATACATGTATGCATGTATATACCCATGCTTTAAGTATAGTACACTCTTTATATACTCTCCATATAGAGTATACCATATGTATGATCTCTGTATGTGCTCAATCTTAGCTTCTTTCTTTTTTTTTTTTACTCTATATTATTCTTCTTGACATCCATTCCATAGTTCTGCTTTCTGTTGCACTGTAAAAGAATGAATTAATTTCTGCTCTGAAATGTATTGCTAAGAGGCTGCATTGGCGAATGTCTGTGCCTGTAGTTTTCTTCCAGACAGGTATGTTGTTTTGTCTCTTTTAGCAAGTTCCATGCATACCTAACTAACAGTTTCTCATGTGGAACAATATTAAATAATAGCTAAACAATTCATTTAACTGAGATAAAATTTGATCAAACTTCTTTTTAGAAAAATCTATTTCCAGGTTGCTGGGTCTAATCCATCCCAGAATAGGGATGTACCACCTTTCTGTGGTACATGGCAGATTATGTGAAAAAAACAACCATCATTATACCAAGTCACATTTGAAAAATATTGTCATCAAAACAACAAATAAATGATCATTTTACTCTTTTATTGTACCAATTGTGCAAATAAAAAATAACCTTTTCAGTTTTCCAGTGATCTCTTTGACTTTTGAAATCACATAATCTTGAAATAAATAATGATTTATTATACTCAAACACACATAGGAAATTAATCTGCAGCATTAAGACTCTGAGACAAGCTCTGGAAAATATTGCTACAGAGGTCTAGGAAGTTACTACCATGCTTGTCTTTTTGCTTGCTCCTTGAGAGTTAGCTTCTCAGCAGCAGAGTTGGCAGGAAGGAGCGTGTCCCCCTGCCCTGGCTGCTCCCAGGCAGGTGCTCATGTGTTGGCTGGATCTACTGAAAGGAGTGCAATAGCTCACGTGATTTTTTTTGTGCCAGCCCTGCTATTCAAGGTGTGTTGCTCAGCAGGGAGTGAGAGGAAACCACCAATGCATTGATAACTTTGTTGGCTGCAGTGCTTTTCATCTGCCTGGCTGTATCAGATCCCCAACACCCATAGGCTGTAGACAAGGACTTACATCTGTAGTGCGTAAGTCAGGAAATATATGCAACGCTTACATCAGTTAGGTACACTTTTGATTGTGAAGACAGATTGTATGTTGTTTATTTATGTGGATGGTTTAATTTCAGTTCTGATCCAATTTATATGAGAATTCTTTCCATGCATTATTGGTGCTGTCCTTATATTGTTTAATGAAGGCAGAGGGCTGAGCAGACAAGGGTATTCTTTACCCTATAGCATCTAGCAGACAGAAACAGGAAAGTAACAGTGCTTGGAGAAAGTCAGAGGCAGCTGTTAAACAAATCTCCCTGTCTGTCTAGAAAATATTAGCATGGAGAGAAATGCCTGCATGCCTGCCAAATCTAAGACGACCGCCTTTTTTTCACACTATATTTTTTCTAACATTCAGACCTAAAAATTCCCAGTCATCATCCTCTGAATACATCCTGTCTCACAGTCCTTTCTGTGTCTATTCCTGCTTAGATCCTGTACTAAGGACAAACACTATTCATCACCAACCACATTCTTATTGCATCTATGCTGTGCTGGCATCAAAGAACAGCGGAGCAGCCTCTGTATAACTTCGGACAGAGAATATCAATTCAGAAAAGGAACAGCTACTGCGCCTTTTTTTCTGAATGGGTACCTTTCAGAAAATGGGTATCTGAATGGGTATCTTTCCCATCAGTCTTTGGGGTTCAAGCATTCATATACTTCTCAGTATGGATGTATTTATCAAGCTATTTTAATTAATTTTCTGGCAGCTTTCTATCACAGGTATTGCACACCCTCCCTAGCAGTTTAAAGTTGTTGCTGAGTGCATCACTATGTGTAACACCTGGTCGTTAAAAAGCATTCCACAGCTGAAACAATCTCCAAGAGCACGCCCAGGACTGGATTTGCTCTGGGCATTGGGGTGCACATGAGCCTCCAGGACACAGAGGTGGGAGAGAGACCTGCTCCCTACCCGTCAGATCTTCCACCGCTATGGCCAAAGACAGGGCTGCCTTTCCACACTTTGAAGCCTGGATGACCCCTAAAACAACATATGGAGGATGAAATAACACTGCAGGGATGCAGCTGGAGCCTGGATCACGTTGTTTTGTTTGTAATGCTGGTGGCGTGTAATCGTGAGTCACACACTTGAAGCCTTTCTTAATTTCTGTGCAGGGCACCAACGGCACCAAGGGCACCCACAGATCTCTGCACATAAATTAAAAAAGGTTTCAAGTGCGGCCATGCTTTGGTCAGTCTGGATGAAGGAAGACAGCCCCCACATGACATTCACAGAGCAAGTGGACTCTGGGGAGCCCTCTTGGCTCCCTTCTCTGTTCAAAGCTCCTGCAGGTGACACAGACCCTGGTGTGTCCTCCATGCCTGCAGGTCCAACACCCTGAAGGTGTCTCCACCCACAGGACATCCCTGTTGCACCCCTCTTGGTGGGAGCCAGCAGAAGAAGGGAGAGAAGTGACAAAGGGTACTTATTCCTTGGCCACTCTCTTCTTACTTGATGGCCTGTAATAAAATCACTATTTACAGCCATGCTGTGGTTTCAGTACCAATTGGGTGTTATCTCTTTTTGTTGTAGTGAAGTCTTCACCCACAGATTCATGAATTAGGGTTGTGTATATGGAGAATTGCAGTCTCCTATGGATGTTGAGCACAAATGATTGCAGAATTGTCAGAGATCATTTTCGGTTTAGATGTATTTAACTGGGACCCTGAACTATTAAAGCTCATGCAGTCAGTGTGACTGCACAGCAGGTAATGTATGGCACCAGGATGCAGCACCAGTGGTTGAACACCAGCTTGCAGAGTGTAATGCAAAGACACTGAAACCACTGAGTCACTCTTTTAATCTCACTACCATCCTGCAAACCTGCATGGAGGGAGAAAACATCAGTTTGGTGCTGCATTTGTTGAATGAGTTCGAAGCTTTGGTGCCCCTGAATTTCTGTCTGAAATGCAGAGCTGCCCAGCATGAAATCATGTGGTTCAATGTGCTTCACCTCAAGTTTCTTGCAGGTTTCACCTCTGGTTTCTTTTTTTTTTCGGTGAGGAGTTTTTCCTTAGCTGCTAAGGAGTGTGAGTTTTTGTTTTTAAACCCAGTTGTTGCTCTGCTTTCAGGACTCTGGGTCAGCAGCTTCTGCCCCACTTCAGTGAACATTTTCATCCCATCCTGGAGCTGTGAAGAGTACTGGTTAGCTAAAAGCTTTATTTGTTGGCCCAGAAACTCAAACCTATCCTGTGTTGCATTAAAAGAGGAGTGGCCAGCAGGGAGAGGGAGGTGATTGTCCCTTTCTGCTTTGCCCTCGTGAGGCCCCATCTGTAGTACTGCATCCAGGCCTGGGGCCCCCAGCACAAGAAGGATGTGGAGCTGTCAGAGCAAGTCCAGAGGAGGGCCACAAAGAGGATCAAGAGGCTGGATCACCTCTCCTATGAAGATAGGCTGAAGGAGTTGGGCTTGTTCAGTTTGGAGGAGAGAAGGCTCCAGGGAGACATCACTGCAGCCTTCCAGTACTTAAAGAGGCCTTATAAAAAGGTGGGAGAGTGACATTTGACATGACCTGAGAGTGACAGGACAAGGGGGATCAGTTTTAAATTAAAAGAGGGGAGATTTAGCTTAGATGTTAGGAGGAAATTTTTTACTCAGATGGGAGAGTGCCCCAGGAGAGGCACTGGAACAGGTTGCCCAGAGAAGCTGTGGAAGCTCCATCCCTGGAGGCATTCAAGGCCAGGTTGGATGGAGCCCTGGGCAGCCTGATTGGCTGGGATCATAGCAGGGAACTTGAAACTAGAAGAACTTTAAGATCTCCTCCAACCAAAACCATTCTGTGATGATGACTCTGCTAAAGCAGTAAAAGATCAGTGCTTTACAAGAAGTTATGTGTGAGTAAGACTGGCAGCAGCCTGGCTTTAATTGTTTGAGGAAAGTTTCATTACAAGAAACAATGATTTGCAGAAGAGTCAAAAAGGGTATTGACAGCAATGGACTGAACTACAGCTTTCTCACATCAGTACAAATCCAGGCAGCCAGGCCCATGTCAAGAAGAAGAAGGTGGCAGTCGGTGTTATATTCCCTCCTCCTCGTCATACTGCTTTGTAAGTTAGCTCCACACTTACCCTACACTCCACACTTACCCTACTCCCAAGATGTGTCCAGCCCTTGCAAAGCAGTTTTGCATGAAGTGTGGCTGGTGTCATGGCATCACCCAGGCACCATGGTCCTTCTGGAGCTGTGCCTCCTCCGGTGGGCTCTGTGCCCCCACTGGCACAGGTGCAGCAGGAGAGGGCAAGGTGTGTCCAAGTACCCTGGCACTGAGCTCTCCTGGGTTGGCATAGCTGCCAGGAATGACTTTGGAGGGGACTTCAGAGAAGAAATCTATGTGTGGGTAAACAGACTGGGATAACCTGATACTAGAAATGAACAAGTCGTTTTTAATGAATAATGTATTGATGATTTTCATCTCTTTCTGATTACAAATTGTCCATGAACAAGTCACAGTTTATCAAATATTCACTCTTCAAAACATCAAATTACTGTGAATAATGCATGAGGTACAACTTGTTCTTGTGTTAGTTATTTTAAATATTTAATACTCAAAATATAAGCTGTTTTGATTGAGCATACAAGCCATGTGGAGCAGATCTACTACACCCATACGTGATCCCATGCACTAGTCAGTTACTTGCTGTGATGCTGACAGCAGCACAATCCTGGAGGATTTCCTCTCCACAATATCCTCTGTCATAGAGGTTTTCTAGCCTGTATCCAGCAAAACACACAGATGTGTTGGAAGTAAATCCAGGCAGCCATGACCAAGTCAGTGAAGAATTGTCAGTTTTCCTTGATGTACAAGTTGTGGAGCACACACAGTTTTTTGCTTCTGGGGTCCTCAGGGTCCTATTCTGATCTTTACGAGAACATTCATAGAGTTCTCCAAATACTTGTCCAATGCAGGGTAAAACCATCCTGAATCATATCCCTCTTGAAAATCTTACATTGCAATGTTTGTCATGGATACTGAAGTCAAGAATTGTTGTCCATTCTGCCCTTTTCTACCTGTTTAAGAGTCACATTATTTTATGCCTTCTGGTTCCCCACCCATCACTTAGAAACACTCAGTATAGAAGATTTTTGCAAGGATGTGCTGTTTTTGCAAGGATGTGTTGTTGTCTGCTTAAGATATTGTGTGACAGGATTGTGCAAAAACAGAATATTGTAACTGAGGAGGCATCCATGGCATGTCTAAACATAACATATCTCTCATCAAAACAGGGTATAGTTTTGGCTAAACCCTGAAAGCAAGGACTGAGTGTCAGCATTTCTGAAGGGTACCAGGAGGGGTACCAGCACTAACTGGTTCTGTAATTTGAATCTTGACCAGCTCAAAGGTTGCTCAAAAAGATAACACTCAAACCTACTGTAAAAGGAAGAAATTAAACAAAGAGGGGAGAGAATCTGGAGGAGTTAGCCTAGTAGTAAACAGAAGTGGGACACCTGGCAGGCGAATTAGAAGTGTCAGAAAGGCTGTAAACTCTGAAGTACTCAATCAAGGAGGAAACATGGGAGGGGCGGTGCAGTTGAGTATAGAAAATATAAGCTGCTATGCATTTTTGCTTGGTGTGCCTACCTGCTAGATCACCCGCTTTGCAAAGCATTGATAGAGGGCAATTCAATGAATATTCTGCCTGAGCCTAAGTCTCTGGCTGCCAAGTGTTTCTCAGATCACGAATGCTAATGACTCAGTCTGAGTCCCTGAAGATAAAAGTTCATCATACCACTTGATTTTGTGACATTTATCTTCTCATAATCTCTAAACTTTGTCTAGGAGGAGCATTTTCTTCTTTACTTGTTAGTATTATTTGTGCTATTTGCCTGCTCACAATCAGTTTATTTTCATAAAGATTTCCCAGATCTCTGAAACTGTTTCACAAACATTCTCTCAGTCTGTCATGTCAGAGCTGTTTCACTCCTATAAATAGGAAAATATTTATTGGAACAGGACCTTGAACAAGAACCTAGTGGAGACAACAGGAGTCAGAAGATTGTAATCCTCCCAGATTCTGATTAAAAATCTTTTTTTTGCTGGAACATTCCAACTCTGTCTTTCTTACTAGGTCCTTGACTTTTCACAGCTTGCCTTCTGAAGAACACCATGTGTCTTTTTCTGTCTTTTTTCCTGAAAGAGAGAAAAATAATTATTCTCTGAATATATTGCATTAAAACAGAACTGAAAAAGGACATTAGACACGCTAATTTAACAAGCGATTAGCTAACAGTATGTTTGTATATGTCTGTAATAATAATATCATAATTGCTGAGGTTTTTCAGAAATCCTTGCTATATTTCTCAATTGCAGGATGAATCAGTCCCAAGAAGACATTTTTCTTCCTTAGATTTTGGAGATTTTTTCCATGTCTTGTGGATTTTAGTACCACATTCTCCAAATGCTGCAGTGAAATGGGACACATTCATCTGGGTGCCACATGTGCCCATCTTGATTCACGGAGCTATGTGGGAATGAGGACATGTCTAAACCAGAGAATGCAGAAGTGCAGGATTTTTCCAGTAAGCATCATTAGACTGTTCAGACTGGCAAAAGAATGCAAGGATGGGAAAGCCTCCCATCAAGGCTGGTTATTTCAGGTGAGAATATTATGTTGCCTTTTTCTAACTCACAGAAGAATTACTTTGAGTATTTGCTCCTATTCAAAGATAGCTCCTGAACTTCTTGTTTTCAACTCAGATTTACTCTTGGTCAAAGGATACACTTTGCCACACTTCCCTTTGCACTTCACTAAACTCCTGAAGTGAAGAACTTGCCAAAAATCATAATGCCAGTTATGGACAGAGCTGAGAATAGAAAAGAGCTTCTCAGATCACTGCCTGATTCACCCAGTATCATTTCACATTATGTAAGAAAGCCAAGTGAGACGTCAGTATCTTATTTAGTGTTCTCTATCTCCAGGATGCACTGATTTCATCTGAGGTAGTACAGAATCTCTCTCTCTCTCTCTCTTTTTTTTTTTTTTACCCCAACTTAGGCATTTGCAGGTGTGCTTTGTCTTCTGCGAAAAAAAAATAAAATCCTTTTTTGTTTTGTTTTAGCATCTTCTTTGCTTTGATATTTCTTGTATTCTTCTACAGATTCATCATTCTTTTGTTATGTGACACGAAACCACCAATAACTTTCCCTGCTACAATTTTAAAACCTTGTAAAATATTACACAGTTTAAGTGAGAACCAGAGGGTTTGAATTCTTCATTTTTCAGGATTTAGATTTATTTTGTATGCAATCTGATTAGAAGTTACTATAACAATCTAACCCACTGAATTTATCCCATTATTATCATTCTGTCGAGTATAATTTTGTCTTGAAACTTCTGTACATGAAAAGTTTTCTAGTGTATACTATGAGGTAGGTACTCAATTTAACAATGCTTTCCCATGTGCTATTGATCTGCTTCAAAGAAATTGTTTTTGTTTCAAGGGACTCTGCTTCTCACCTTCCAGGAGAAACTAATTTTAACCTAATCATTAAAATTTGCATGTAAAGTACATATTACAATTAAAGCGCACAATATTGCTAAAAGGAAAAGACTTTGGGGGCTAGGGTTTTGTGATACTTCAAAGAAGGTAGAAAGAAATGTCTTAATCTTGATTTCCTCAGGGTAAAGAGTGGGAAAAGGGGAAGAAGGGAGAAAAAGATTCTCATATAAAATGAGGAAAGTAGGAGAGGGTGGCTGCTGTGTCTTCAATGAGGGCTATTGATGAAGCAGATGCCATACATGAATAACTCTCATGGTAACATTTTTAATATTGGAAATTCAAATCTAATGGTCTTGCCTCACTTCAATCTCTTTACAAATTAGGTGAAAAAAAAAATTCATCACACTTGTACCCAGGATATTGTCAGTTTGCTGTTCTCAAGCATCTTTGCACATCAGCTGCCACATGAGGAGTAGCCAGCCCTTAATCCTCTGCTCACCACAAAGCAGGAACAGTGTAACAGCATCGCAACCAGCGGAAAAGGCTTGGATTTAAAATATTTTCGTTTGGCTTGGTTGTAGAAATCAAATTTCAGAAAAATGGAAAGAACATTTTGTTTTATCTGCATTCTATATTGTTTGATTTCAACAAGACTGAAATTGTTTCATTTTGAAGAGATCAAAGCCCTTCCTTTGGATCAATTTTTCCATTGCATTGCCTTTCAGGTGGTATATGCACTTTCATTGCATTTTCATTTCCAATGAAAAACAATCATAGTGGAACATTTTGAACAAACTTTCCTAGACGGGAATGGCACATTCAAGCTCAAACTCATGGTATACTGATAAGGAGGATGTTTTCTCTACTGATTTCTATCAGTAGTAGGAGCACCTCAGTTTGCAAGAAAGATTTTAATCTGACTGCCAAGAACCTGATCTGAGAGGGGACCTGATCCATGTTTATAAGTATCTTAGTTGTGGGAGGCAAATGGAGGTGGGGAACCTCTTTTCGGTGGTCAGTGGGGACAGGACAAGGGGCAATGGCCTTAAGCTGGAGCACAGGAAGTTCCGCACCAACATGCGGAAGAACTTCTTCACGGTGCGGGTGACGGAGCACTGGAACAGGCTGCCCAGGGAGGTTGTGGAGTCTCTTTCCCTGGAGATATTCAAGACCCATCTGGACGCCTACCTATGCAACCTGCTGTAGGGAACCTGCTTTGGCAGGGGGGTTGGACTCGATGATCTCTTGAGGTCCCTTCCAACCCCTACAATTCTGTGATTCTGTGATTCTGTGATTCTGTAACCCTATTAGAATAGAACAGTTCAGTTGGAAGGGTCATCTAGTCCAACTGACTGACCACTTCAGAGCTAAAAAAAAAAGTTACAGCATGTTATTGGGGGCTTTATCGTAGTACCTCTTGAACACTAACATCCATGCAGCATCATCCCAGGAAGCCTGTTCCAGAGTTTGACCACCCTCACAGTAAAGAGTTTTTTCCTAGTGTCATGTCTGATCTAGTTAGGAGTAAAACAGATGACAAGCAAAGCGATGGAAAGGATATCATCAACATGGGTCCTTCGCATGGTGGTTAAAACAGTGAAAAAAGTTGTTAGGGAATATTCAGTACAGATTGCTACTTGCAGTTCTATCAGAGGAGGTTGTCTTAGTCTCTAACAGAAGTCACTTTTCTCATAATGCCCAGTATGAAGCTATGTTTTGGTCCTAGAAGAAAAATAAAACAGTAACACCTGGCAGTGTTGAACAGATCCAAGGATATTTTCAGTTCTTCAGCTGCCGCCTCCCTGGAAGTGTTCAAGGCCAGGCTGGATGGGGCTTCGGGCAACCTGGTCTAGTGGGAAGTGTCCTTGCCCATGTCAGGGGGGTTGGAACAAGATGATCTCTAAGGTCCCTTCCAACCTGAACCATTCTGTGATTCTATGATTCTTGTACTCTTCTGCCAGTGAAGAGCAGGGAGGGGGAGACAAGGAGCTGAGAGGGGACAGGACCAGGGCAGCTGACCCATACTAATGGAAGAGATGTTCCATACCATATGATATCATGTGATTTGTGGAAGGGGAGTTAGCCTGCGGGGGGGGGGGGGGGCANGGGGGGGGGAGGTGCTGCTCAGGGGCTGGCTGGGCATCGGTCAGTGAGTAGTGAGACCTTGCTTTGTGTACCATCTATTTTTTTTGTATATATATATATATAATTACTGTTATTTTTCTACTTCCTCTACTGTCTTAATAAATAGTTTTTATCCCAACCCACTAGCTGTACTGTATTTTTTTCTTAATTCTCTCCCCCATCCCACCTGGGGAGCGGGGAGGGTGAGCAAACAACTGTGTGGGACTTAGCTATCTGTTGGGTCAAACCACAACAGAGGTTCATGTTCAATATCAGGAAAAGATTCTTCACCAGAAGGTGGTCAGGCACTGGAACAGACACTCCAGGGCAATGGTCACAGCCTCAAGCTGCTGGAGTTCAAGAAGCATTTGGACAATACTCGTCTAGGGTTTGAATGTTGGGTGATCCTGTGTGGAAGCAGGGGTTGGAATCAATGATCCTTGTGGGTCTCTTCCACCTCAGGATGTTCTGTGATTCTACGGTTCCATGATTCTAAGACTGTATTCTCACCTACAGTAAATTAAACTTTACATTACTGTACATTAAACTTTTATAGGTGCCACTTCTGGTCGGAAAGTTCAAGAGTGGAACATTTAGTAGTAGCTGGCCACGAAGCTCAGACAAAAAAGAAAAGATGTTGTTGCTGTTGGTACTTCTTGGGAATGTTCTCAGGTTCTGCAATGGGATGATCTGCACTGTGAAGCCCTCACAATGTCCCCTTGTCACTGGTGTTCCCTCCAGCCAAGGAGCAGGATTGTCTGGTCTGTGATACTTCAGAAAATACCCTGGCAAGGAGAGAATAAAATCCACCAATGTTGTCTGCTGTATCATCCAGTGTCTCTGCTTGCCTTGCTTATCTTTAAATGAATCACAGAATCACAGAACTGTAGGGGTTGGAAGGGACCTCTAGAGATCATCAAGTCCACCCCCCCTGCCAAAGCAGGTTCCCTAGTGCAGGTCACATAGGCAGGCATCCAGATGGGACTTGTATATCTCCAGAGATGGAGACTCCACAACCTCCCTGGGCAGCCTGTTCCAGTGCTCTGTCACCCTCACCATGAAGAATTTCTTACGCATGTTGGTGCAGAACTTCCTATGCTCCAGTTTGTGACCATTTCCCCTTGTCCTATCAGCACACACCACTGAAAAGAGTCTGCCCATGTCCCTTTGCCTCCCACACTTTAGATATTTATAAACATTGAGAAGACGTCTTCTCAGTCTTCTCTTATCAAGGCTGAGCAGACCCAGGTCACTTGGACTTTCCTCATAAGGGAGATGCTCCAGGTCCTTTATCATCTTTGTTGCCCTATGAATGAATCACAAAACGTTTGTGTTGGTAGATCTATTTCAATTGCATTAGTCAGCTGGAGATCCTCTGGCTCCAAAGGAAAAGGTCTTGCCTATGGTTTCAGGGACACCAAGAGCAGTGAATGGAGTGGGGAAACCTGTTGAGCTCACTCAACCTGTTGAGCTCACTCAACGGGTGTACACAAGGGAGCAGGAAAGGAGGCCGCAGCGTTTACTCAAGCAGGAGTCCTTGCTGGCATAACATTAATGGCCATCTTGTTACCTATAATCATTGTATTTATTCTGTTCTCCCATGAAAGATTGGAAAACGTCAAAGATGGGGTCCTGGGCCCCATCACAGCCTGAACTGAAAAGCCAGAGACATAAGGTCAGTCCAAGGTTGCATATTGCCCCTCTGAGAAAGTAGCAGCACCCTTCTACAACAGATGGGTATTCTGGCAACACACTTCTTCATATGTTGTAGATTACTGAGTTGCAACAATATCCTGGAACTTAAAGCTAAAATACCCTGGAAAATGTAGATCAGTACTCAGAGAGATGCTCTTGGGAGACCAACATAAGGCTCTCTGTCTGGAAGACGGTCGTCTTGGGAGCACATTTATCAGAGGTAGGTTTCATCTCACAACTTGTTGGTTCATCAGTCCCACATCTTCTTTAGGATACACGGTCTCCCACACTGGCAGTCCTAATTTCTCTCCTTTCTCTGCTAATGGTCAGTAGGGTGACTAATATACCTGCAGGTATCTGCATTTGGCCAGATTAATATCATCCCACGCCTCTGACCTCACTGAAACCTCACTGCAACATTCACTTCTGTAAGTCAATAGATGAAGGAAAACGAGTACAGAAATTTTCATTTATAAGTGGGAAGAAAGTGTTGTAATGGCTGTTGCAGAGGACTTCTGTCAGTATTGATGTTCTCAGCATTCTAAAAATACTTAACATAGAACTGATTCGAGACTCGTTTAAGTTAGTGGTAAATTTCAGTTTTGAAAGGCTTTGGGTTTGAAGTTGTAGAGGGGAATTACTGAATAACTGGAGCACAAAAAAATGGGGATCATAAAGGATACATTCCTGATGAGAGAGGAAAGAGATGCATGGAAGGCTTCTCCAGAGCTCCACAGCATGCAGGCAAAGAAGCTCATATATGAACCATGACAAAGCACAGATCAGAGCGATCAGAGTGGGGAAGCCACAGGAGCAGAGCTCAGTCACTGTGCTTCAGCAGAGGAGGAAGGGTCTTGATGTGGGATCACTGCTGGACAGTGACACGGGGGCTGGCAGGGTCACTGACTGCCTTCTTCCCCCTGAAAAGTCCAGTGAAAGTCTGGAGGGCTCTGGTCTGCAATCACTTTCCTTCATATTCCCCCTAGCCTATCTAACCATGCTAAGCTATGCAGGTGACTTAGACCCCATGGAGGTGGGGAAAACAAAACTCCAGGCAGCCCAATTTTTCCTGACTCTGTGCTGTTTATCATGAGATTATGTTGTTTATCCTGAGATGCTCCATGCTCACACTTTGTACATATGAAATCTTCGGCTGAATATTTCTTCCCAACTGCAGATCTTCTGGTTTATGGTATTTAAAGGGAGTGGTCTTGCTGCATGAGAGTCTAAAAGGCATGACCTCCATGCTACGTATGCCTGAATGAAGTGACTTCTCTGCAGATCACTCCTTCAATGTCTTATCTTTCTTTGAATTTTATTTTAGATTGTTCAGGAAATGTTAAGTTTTGTGCCCTGTGCTCTGAAGGCAGATGATGTTTTTTAATGGATTCAGTCTTCTTTCACAGCAGAGTTAGTAGTAAAAAAATTCAGCTGTATCATTAATTACATATAAACCTTTAGTTTGTACGAGTTTGTTTAGAGCAGGATGCTGGACAGAGAGTTGCATATTTGTCAAGCCTGAAGAAGGTGAGTTTGTAACCATTAGGACAGCAGTGCCTAGAGTCTGCTTCCTCTTGCATGAAGTGAAATGACTGTCTCACTTTAGGGAAAAAGATGTGAGGAAGAAGAAGGATTTAGTAATTGTGCCAAGTCTTAAGGCAGGAGTGACAGACTAAGAGGCTGATAGTGGTGTTTTCATTCCACAGGGAGATGGAAGCTTGCTTCATATCCTAACCCAAAATATTGAGATTTCTCCTAGTTAAGGTGGTATCTACATCTTTAATAGGACTCTGACTCAGAGAGCAGGTGATGGCTGTTTCTTTCTGTGTATAGAACTATAATCTGTCTCAATTATCAAAGACATAAATTACTATTATTTCCTTACCAGACTGAACATCTTCCCTGAATATGTGAAAGAAAAATTGTAGGTTGTCTAGTGAATTTTCCTCTTGGAAAACTACCTATCCTTAATATGCAAGTTCAATGAAAGTTCAAAAGTTTATCAGTGCAAAGACTGCATTCTAATAATTTATCTGTCAGCTTCTTAGCTCATATTTTGATACTTTGAATTAAGAGACATTTTTTACTGCTTTCATATAAAAATAATCAAACAGCACTTATTACCGATCTATGACAATATCTATTGATCATAATCAAACTACGGATAGTGTTAGTATTAGAGGGCTCTTGTGTAGGACAATTTGTCAATTATCAGTGCAAAAAGATGCTGACTGCTGCAGGATGTTGTTCTCCTTGGATAATATAACTCTACAAGGTTTTGTTCTATGAATAACTCTCAGTGAAGGATTCTGCAGGTAAATCGAATGTTTTCAAACTTGCTGGGCTCAATGACCCTCACAGGGTAACGCAAGAACTGTCGGATGAAATTTAATAACCTGTTCTGGAAAAGTGAGGTGTCGGAGAATTGGAAAGAACAAAATATCTATCTTTATGAAGCAAGGACAAAAAAAGAGTAATTCAGTATTATGGCCCTCCCAGGTTATCTGAAGTTCCTTGAAAATGTTGAAACAATTAACATAAACTGTTTTTAAATATTTACAAGAAACAACGAAGTTAAGTCGAAGCAAAGATAGATTTATCAAGAATAGACAATGCCTGTCAATGTAACACTATTTGATAAACAGTTATCAGAAAGAGAAACAGGAATAATCCAATATTTTCATTTTAGGGAGATTTTCATGTTATTAGTTCATATAACTTTTTCCTAAAACAATGAAGAATGGCCTGGATGGGGCAGTACCTAAGAAGGGAAATAATATTATCTGAGCGACAAGAAACAGCCAGGATCAACTACAAAAACAAGTTGTAGGGATGAGACTCTGCAGGAGTTTGCCTTTGGTCCTCTTCTAGTCAATATTTTACATATCAAGCTACATGTGTAAAAGTAATATGAATTTTCAAAAGGCCAGCCATTGAGAATGACCACAGATAATTGGAAGATAAAATCAAAAATTATCCTGACAGTTAGGAAAGATGCTCTGAAAGATAGAGTGTCAATAATATAAAATGCAAGGTACTATTCTTGGAAAAGCTTCATCAAGTAAATATAGAACAGAGAACAGCTGGCAAAATACAGGTTTTTCATGAAGGCATCTGGGAACTGTTGTGAATCATGAGCTGAGGAAGAGGAAATAATTACAAAGCCAGCAAAAGTTACAGTAGTATAAACAGAAATATAGGATGTGTGAGAAATTGTTCCATTCTGTTTAGCCCCAGTGAGCCTGAACTGTCTGAACAGCTGTAGGGCTGTGTCCAATGTCAAGTAATGTCTTTTGGGAAGCATGTGAGTCAACAGTACAAAGTCCAGAGGAGACCGCTGAAACTGACCAGGAGTCTAGAAAGGAAGTGAACAAACCATATGGGGTTATTTTAGCCTAAGTTGCAGAGGATTGTGGAAGGAAACAATCCTAACAATCACAGCAAAACAAAATTGCACAAGAGGATGGTCTGTTTACCAAAAAATGTAACACAGAAAATGCAACGTAGAAAATGAGCAAAGCTTTCTGAAAAGCTGCCAAATTATTTCTGCTGCGACCTGCTAGTCTGGATAATCCCAACAAGATTAGACCAGTGGACTTAGTGCTCAGCAGGACAAAGTCATTCTCATAGAATCACAGAATCATAGAATCAGTTAAATATAAATTAAAAAAGTTGAAAGGGATCCACAAGAATAATCGGGTCCAGCTCCTGACTCCACACAGGAACACCCAAAAACCAAACCCTACGTCTGGGAACACTGGCTAAATGCTTCTTAAACTCGCGCAGCTTGGGACCGTGCCCACTGCCCTGAGGAGCCTGTTCCAGTGCCTGTCCACCCTCTTGTGAAGAACCTTTACCTAACCCCCAACCTGATGTCTCCTGACACAGCTCCATGCTGTTCCCTCAGGTGAGGAAGCACATTTATGTGACCCCCACTGCGCAGGTGGTATTTATGGCCTCCATGGTCAGAATCTGTTGAAGAGGCCACCAGAGACTGGTGCAGCTCTAAGCCAGCTGCTGAAGACCTCAGGGAACCTTCATAGGAGGCTGATATGAAAGGTGGAGTTGTGCATTTAGAGAAAGAAGATGTCATAGAGTGGCAACAGCTCCTCCATAAGCAAAAACCCAGCAGAATCTCCATTAGAAGCCTAATTATTTTCCTTCCTCCCTTGGCTTTACTGATCTCAAGTCTGACAGATTTTCCTAATTCCAGGTATATCCTGTCAAAAAAGTCTGTGAAAAATAAGATGAGCTTTCCTGAAATTGAATTTAAAAAAAATCTTGGAGCTGATCAAAGAACATACCTAGAGAAGTGTTAACATTTTTTTGTATAAAACTTTCACTGGGATAAAAATTTAGTTGCTGACAAAAGTTTGTTTTTTTGTTGTTGTTGTTATCTGTTTGTTTTTGCTTTTGTTGTTGTCAAGACTTTCACAAGGGAGTGATGATTACAGCATAATGGATGACTGAAGGAAACCTAAGTTTTGGGATGTTGCTGAGGAGGGGTTGGTTTTGTTTGCCTGTTATCAAAGTCAATTTCTATGTTTTCATTCTGCAGAAACAATGCTCAGAGTAAAATTGTTCAATCTGGAGGGACATCTGCAGTTCTAGAGGGAGTCTTTCTAAACTCTTTCAAGATACTCTGTTGAATTTTATCTGTAACCAACACCTTTTCTCAGGACAGATACCTTGGAGTTAACTCAGCAGAGTCATGCTGACGTAGGCTTTGGGTAAGTGAGAGCAGTGTGACTTGCATTACTTTCTCTGACTCATAAGTCGACAGAAAAGATATAAATGTGCTTGCAGTATATAGCTCCCCCAAACTGAGTACATGTTATTTTTCGTCTTGTCACCCAACTCTAGAACAGTCTTCAATGTGACAATTATAAAAAATGAAGGAATGTTTTTTTAAAAATAGATTTCTCAGTTTGAAGCGTGGTGAATTGTTTCAACTTCCAGACTAGTACTCGTAACCTGAACTAAATAGGCACAATTCTCTGGTCCAGCACTGATGAATGATGTAAGAAATGCTACCATTCAGTGTGGAAAAAGGTCCGTTCATTTTTACCATATGCAGTAATACGAAACAACATTATGTAGCAAGTTCATTGCCTCTTACCTCATGCTTACTAAACGGCATCCATAAATACTGAACATGCCTGTGACATATTTTTGGTATCTCAGATTACGCATTTCTAGAGTTTAAGGAATACCTGACCAGAGATGAACTCTGCTGGCACATCATCTTTTTCCAGAACACATTGTTCTTGGATCTCTCCCAGAGCATACACAGGGATTGTCCAATACTTCTGTGGATGGTCTTTTTACCTGGACAGTTCAACATTTGCTTTGGATGCTTCTTAACCTTTCTTAATGATAGCCCTTAAAGATAATGTAATTTAAACCTCTTATCACTCATCCTTCAAGAAAAATAAAGTTCTAGAAAAATCCAATCAATTGTAGTGGAATCAACCAATGTTGAATCAGCTCATTTAATTTGGATATTTTTTAATCATTTCTATTTGCTTTTATTTTGATTTTTTCATGAAATGTCAAAATACAATTCAAAGCAGTCTTTTCCTGTGTCCCATATTAATTTGTTATTGTTTTCAGAAGGCACCATCCTGTTGTCCTTGAAGACAGTGGAAAACTCCCCTTGACTTCCATACCAGCAGAAAATTACCCTAAGTGAGCAGTTTTGTCAGTCAGAAATTATTTGTTCCTTGAAGGACTCAACCCTGTGAATTACTGAGTATGTTTTAGAAAGTCCTGACAACATTCAGCTTCCAGTGGTTCCAGTGGGGGGTGAGAGCATTCAGTAATTTGCAGTATTAGATTAAAATTAACAAAATGAAGCAATGTATGTAAAGTGTAAAACACCAAGTAACACCTTTTCTGACATATGTATTTTCCTTTTACAGATTACAACCCAAATGCTGAGTGGAAATTATGCCTTTTCAGTTATAACAACTTTTTCCAAAGTTTAGACACATTCTTACAATGAGAAATGTTTGCCACATTCTGTTCATGCTCATAAGGTCGTGACTAGGAGAAATAGATTTCAGAGATACATTAGAGTGGGAGTATGTGAGAGGAATTTCATATTACTAGCTCATTTTTTAGCAGATAGAATTTTAAAAGCTTGTTGAATTTTGTACTTGATTCCATTAGAAGGGAATATAACAAAGATTCCTATAGAACATATATTCTTATAGAATAGCAAAATTTAATTTTGTATGAACTGAAAAATATCACGGAAAGATACTGTATAGCACCTAATGACAACAACTTTAAATTCTGACATTGAGAAGCATGGCAAAGGGATGTCAATGGCAACGAGAACTTTAAATAACTTTAAAAGGGTGTAAGACTTGGCCCAGTTTCTCTCTGAGATAGTGACAGGATTCCCATTGCGTGTTAGAGTGAACAGGATGAGGCATCAAATCCCAAAGCCTTTATTTGGCATGCCCTACATCCCCACTCTGACACAACTCCTCTGGGCTATGCCCTGGTCTTTCTGTACCTCTGCCAACACTCTGCCATTCCCACTGACCTCTGTGAGGTTGTTTCAGAGACATGTGGCTAAGTCAGTGCAAGACTACTTTATGTGCGTTTCTGCTTCAATGATAGATTTTTCTTTCAAGCAAAGGTAAAGATTTTATTTAGTAGCCAAGCATAAGGCCTAACTGAGTGAGATTTCTGCAGGAGGAAGGGTGAGGAGTGATAATGGGTCAGGGAGAAACAGCATGTCAAGCTGATGAATTCAGACCTTGTCTTCAAGACTTAGCAATCATATAGGTATAATCTAATCCATAGATAAGCCTGATGTTCTTAGTAACAGAGGGACAAATACAAAGAGGAGGGAACAAGGGAACATGAAAATAAATCGTCCAAAGTACAGCTCCTGGAGGTCAGCAAGAATTGAACTTCAGCATATGACAGAGAGAAGCAGGAGAGCCTTAATGTGGGGGAAAGGGAGAAGAGTTCAGAAGTCCCAGGCTGAAGAAGGCTGTAGGTGTTATCAACAGTCATGGGAATCAGAAGAAGAAAAGGGTGTTAACAGAAAGGATTGTGATTTTGTGTGTCACCATCTTCTGTTAGTTTCATCTCATCTTCCCCTCTTCTGCATCCTGTAATGAAAAAGCAGAGCTGGATTTGTGATGTCTCTTTGCAGAAGAGTGAATATTACAGTCACGGGATTATGACTACTGGAGAATCAACTCAGGAAAAAAATATGTTCTAAACCAGATGTCTATATGAATCACAAAATAACAGAAATAGATTCAGAAATAAATCTTTTTTTGTTTGTTTTGGTTTTATTTGTTTTGGTTTTGGTTTTACATGAGATAAGTTTTGCCAGGTCAGGATCTCTTCTAGCCCTTTAAATTGTAAGAACTGGTTTCCAAAGGAGTCCTTGGGATCAGAAATCCAGTGTTTGGCACAGTCTCAAAACCAGTACTTTTTCTATGACATGCTGGTCCTTTACAAAACAAACGTGATGTGTTCTACATAACATATTCATCTTTATTTTTCAGCTGGACAGCCTCATTAACACTGCTCTTTCCTCCCATGTGCTTGAATACTTTCAACAGAATCCCAGAAGGACTGAGGTGGGCAGGGCCCTCTGGGTACATCTGCTCCAACCCCTGTTCCAGCACCCCAGTTCCTGGGGTGCCCAGCCCCATGGCCAGGTGGCTTCTGGATGTCTCCATGGAGGAACTCTACAGCCTTTCTAGACAAACCGTGCCAGGGCTCCATCACTGGCACAGCACAGAAGTGCTGCCTGGTTTTCAGAGGGAACTTCCTGTGCTCCGGTTTGTGCTCACTGCTTCTTATCCTACCACTGGGTGCCACTGAGGACTGCCTGGCTCCATCCTCTCTGTGCCCTCCATTCAGCTATTTATAGACATTGGTGAGAGCCCTGCCGAGTCTCCTCTTCTCCAGGCTGTAGGAAGGAGGTGTTTGTTTCTGGTTTCCAGGTTGAGTAGGTATCAGCTGCCAGGGCAGGAATGTGGTTGACGCAGTGCATGGTCCAGTGCCCGTGACCCCTCCACTGAACACGAGGATTGTGGAGAAAGGCCTGGCAGCATTCTCCATCTCTCGTTTAATGGAGGCAGATGCCAAGGGGACAGTTGCATGCTCCTGTGCATGCGCATACATACGCACTAAGCACATGCATCTGGAGAGATTGGGAGTGCCCTTAGGATGTAGGCTCGTTGCACGATGCCCAGGAACGAACTGTGCAGGGCAGGACAGCTGTTGGGGCCCTCACAGCAGCTACTGTGGTGCTGCTGTTTGCACTGGAAAACTGAAATAAGGGAGGGTTTCCATAGTTACTGTGACACTGAGGTGACTTCAAAGCATGATGCCTGTCCCTCTCTTCCCTAGAGCAGGAGTGGGACAAGCAGGGTCATAATCTTTGTTTATAGGCCCAGTGAACAGATTTAACAAGGAAAAAATGGTTTGTCATCCATTGCTAGTTATGTGCCACTGCCAAGTCCTGCTCGCAAGCTACAGTTACAAGTTTTCCCATGTGATATGAAGATGCAGCCAAACTGCATCTAGTACCGATGCTGTGGATCCCTTCCATGCTGTTTCTGCTTTCAACCTCCTGTGCCTTTAACTGGGGCACTTACATTCACTGCAAGATCACTGAGCAAGAGTATCTGTCAAGAAGTAATGAATATCTGCCAAGCAACCATCTTAATCACCTCATTTCAGTTTGCTTGTATATTTACAGCAAGCTGACTGCACGATGTGCCTTTATTGGTATTCATGCAGAAGTCGCATGAGCCATGGTATGAATGGAAAAGTGACAAGAGAACTGCTGAGCACAACAACGCACTGGGCTGGTGTGCTCCAGTGCAGCCGCTCCTTCTGAGCATCAGTTCCTCTGGAAACAATGCCCTTTACTTCCAAGAGCACTTTCATCGAGGACTTGGGTAAAAAACAAAGGATAATTAGTAAAGTTGTTTGCAGCCTTTAAATGAATTGCTATTTTCTGAGAAAAACAACAAGATTACGGACAATTTGTGGAAATTCTGCCCCAAGTTAACGGCCTTGTGTAGGACGCCCACATTCTGTGGAGGTCCAAAAGCTATAAGCAGTTACCAGGATGCAGAACTGTGAGCATTAGTGGTGTTATTTGCATAGAGCCCGCTGCAGCGGGTGAAAGTCTATTTAGCATCCCCAGAAAGGGAAAGAGAAAAGACAAATGCTGTGTCTGGCCAGGGATGATGCCCGTGCCTGAGAGGTGCTGCAGTGTGGGAAAGACTGCATGCTGTCACTCTGGGAGCAGGTGAAGAGGCTGCCAGGGAAGAGGTTTCCTCTCTAGAGGAGTTTTATTAGTGGATGTTGGCTTCATTTGTTTAATTAGATAGACGCTGCATCTTCATGCTCATAGGTGCTGGTGACTCTATGATGGAGTCACAGCAACAGTGGATAAAGGGAGAGCAACCGACATCATCTACCTGGACTTATGCAAGGTGTTTGACACTGTCCTGCACGGCATCCTGGCTGATAAACGGGATAAATATGGGTTTGATGGACAAACCACTCGCTGGATAAGGAACGGGGTGGATGGCCGCACTCAGAGAGTGGCGGTCAATGGCTCAGTGTCTGAATGGAGACCAGTGACGAGTGGTGTTCCTCAGGGATCGGTACTGGGACCAGTGCTGTTTAACATCTTTGTCGGTGACATGGACAGTGGGATCGAGTGCACCCTCAGCAAGTTTGCAGATGATGCTAAGCTGTGTGGTGCAGTCGACACGCCAGAGAGAAGGGATGCTATCCAGAGGGACCTGGACAGGCTTGAGAGGTGGGCCCATGCCAACCTCATGAAATTCAACAAAGCCAAGTGCAAGGTCCTGCACCTAGGTTGGAGCAATCCCAAGCACCAATACAGGCTGGGCGGAGAATGGCTTGAGAGTAGCCCTGAGGAGAAAGATTTGAGAGGGTCTGTTGAGGAGAAACTCAACATGAGCCGGCAGTGTGCGCTTGCAGCCCAGAAGGCCAACNCACTGGAACAGGTTGCCCAGAGAAGTCGTTGATGCCCCCTCCCTGGAAGTATTCAAAGCCAGGCTGGATGGGGCTTTAAGTAACCTGGTCTAGTGGGAGATGTCCTTGCCCATGGCAGGGGGGTTGGAACAAGATGATCTCTGTGGTCTCTTCCAACCTGAACCATTCTATGATTCTATGACTCACTGCAAAGCAAGGGCTGGGAAGTCAGAAAAGGGACAGAGTAAAGAAAATCCACTGCAGGGTGTTTGCTATGCTCTGGCTCCTCTGTGTTTAATTCTCTTTCACCAAAGTTTTTTAATCCTAGTGTTTAGATTTTGTGTCACACATTCATTTCAGATGCAGGCGCAGTGTTTTGAAGGGCACTTTGTAATGGTTTTATCCAGATTCAGATTATTTGTAATCTAGAGGGAAAGCACGCATTCTTTGCAAGGCAAGCAGAAAACATATCTGAACACAAATCAAAAGAATGATTATGGCACGCACGCTCTGTACCTATTACTGAATCCCCAAGGCTCTTTCTGTTTGTTTAGGAGCTTTTTCTTCTGCCACCTCTGATTGGGCTGGGTGTAAACTCAACAATGAATAAGAATGCCTAAAATGGACAGCATAAAAAGAAATGACATTCTTGAAAGATCCCATGTTTCAAACTTAGATTCAAGAGAAAGCTACCAAAGGCTCACCCCGCAGTGGTCTCAGGTAGATCTTTCTTCAGCACATCAGAGGTTTGCATATACATCTGTCACAGGGTGCTCTTCTGATCTTGTTTCAATCTCAAGCAAGTTCAGATTCACTGCGTATTGAAAAATGGCATTTGCACAAAGTGGAGAGAAAAAGCATTGTTTCTACCACACATTATGTTTTACACTTCTCATGAGACCACATTTCACGTCCCATAAAAAACATTATCTGTAACTTACTGTGCATGTCAGAAAAAGCAACATTGTGCCTTTAAAAGAGATGTCTTATTTCTGAAAACACTTTATCTCTCACATTTCTCTGCCCACTATGTAACCTGTGTTTATAAGCAAATCCACTCAGCACCCTAATAATGACCTAGAGTAAACATCTGACAGGCATTTCTTTCACGCTTCTCATTGTTTAGGCATGAATTGTTCATTTTTATGTCTTTGTACACTGCCTAAAGGAAAGACAAATGATACAAGGGATGCTTTACAATACCAGTTTTGGCAGAGGTTATGCCTGTGTTTATCTGATCCTCTTTTATTGTATTACAAATGTTAAGATAAACTGGTGAGCATACATTGGCCATTAATTTCAGGGTACATTCTTACACTGGATTTTTAATTTAAAATGTATTAGATGCAAGATAGCCAGTTGTCAAGGTTCCTTGTCTTCTGCAAAACCTGTGGCAATCTTATGTATTAAAAAAATGTCTTTCCAAGTCTAAGGCTCAACTCTTTATAAAACATGAGTGCCTGCTCTCTTTGCATGAGGAGTCAGCTACCTTCTTATCTGCCCAGTGTTATACTTCAAAAGGTCGTGGCATCCTTGGAGGGTCCCATCTCAGCTAAGCACACCCACCCCTGCCTTCTGCCAGTGCCAAACAGAACAGCAACATCAAAACCTGTTAAATGTGAGGCTGCATGAGGCAACAGAGGGGGGAAAATAAATCAGAGGATGGTGGATATCTTTCTGTAAAATACCGATGTATCCAAGAGCACCCTCTGCACTTGCTGCAATTTTCCCTCTTGGGAGAGCTTAATAAAATCAGTACACAACTTTGAATGGGGGAAAAATAACACAGAAAGTGTGACC
>WBMW01005781.1:289874-407733 GCA_013396635.1 Penelope pileata
GCTTAGAATTACTTCACTGCTTGACAGGATTCACTATCATATCCACCCCTTGCTTCATTAGACAGTAGTCGAAGCTCCAGATATAAATCTATCAATGAAGCAACTTGTGGGTTTTTTCTTCATCTCTGGATCTTGTGAACAACAGCCAGTTTTCATGGCTCTTAGAGGAAAAAAAAAAAAAGGCATCATAGAAAAATATCTACAGCAGCTACAGTGATACCCTGGGAACCCAAGCATCAGTAGGGCTCACAGCGAGGTCTGCAGCTGAAACTGTCTGTTGCTTTCTAGTGATGGCACCTGCTTTCAGATTTCTGCAGCCTTGCTGTGGCCTGGTCAGCTGTTTCTGGTCTTCCTGCTCCAGGAAGAAAGGAAGCATTTTTTGATTGTTCTGCAAAGAGCATTCAGCAAGCTCTGAGGCTGAGGCCAATGGACACCAGGTAGTTTTGTTAACAGCCCCAGGCATTGTTGCATGTGCGTCTTTCACAGCCTTTAGCAGCCTGAGCCTTGGCTATGGAGCCATCCAGCAACTGGACAGGTGTTGTTTGCTGTCCTCAGAGAAGACCATTAATATGTAGCTAAATTATAAGGTTGTAGGCTGATCTACTGAAGGCTGAAAGATATAAAAGAACTAGATCTACTCCAGACTTTTCCTCTCACTATTTTTTTTAATGCCGTTTCCTATTTGGCTATGAGGATGATAGTTCTTGTAGATGCCATCCTCCTCATACAAGGCAGAGATGAGGATTCACTTTGCGGGATACCTTTCTGTGTTCAGCCTCCAGAAAGAGAGGAACAACCTATGAAGATACTGCCCTTTTCCTCCCACGTTTTTGCAACAATCTCAACCCCTCAATTTCCAACGTGGAAAAAAACGTAAGTGAAAAATCCCAGGGGACCTGCTTTCAACGCACAAGATGTGATTTTTCTCTGCTTTGTGGGATCACATCAGTCTTATCCATGGTGAGTGGAGGAGGGATCACTTCGTTTCCAACACTTCAGAAGCAGAGCAGGATTTTCCTTTCCACAACAACGTTAGTTTGGACAGAAGCACTCTGGTCTGCTCTCCTCCCACTCCTTGCGAGCTTTTCATATGGTCTTGGAAGCTCCAGAAAACCGCAAGACACCATGCATTTAGATCTTTTTCTATGGCTGCCTTGATTCTCACTTGCACAGCTGCGTGGGGAGGGGCATGACAATTTACAAGGCTTGACTGTCTCATCCTTAACCCCACTGCAGAACTGCACATCCTTGAGGGTAATATCCCACCATTGGTAGACTCTAAATAGCAGCAGCCAAACTCATGGTTTCTGATAAAATATGTCTTACTTAAGGGGTAACATAAACAGAAAAGAAATCACATCCCTGCATACAGGGCATGAAAACAGATAGCAGGTGGGGTGGGAGAAAGAAGATTGAAGCCATTTTATTTAATGTTGCCAAAAGTGCAAGCAGGTGAAAGTGAAGTCAGTTGTATTCCTTTACTTGCTGTTATCTGCTTGCTCCCAGTGAACAATATAGGTGTGTGGCTGAGCAGAGACTAGAGGACTGTGCATTATTCTTGGATAGGCACAACATGTTCAAAAAGTGTTTGGACAATGCTCTCAGACATGTGGTTAACTGTCCCCCAGGCTCCAAGGGTTTTCTCGTGGTCTGAAGGGTCCCAGAGACTAAAATCCCTCCCAGAGTACTCTGGCTGGGAGATAGGCTCCTGCTACATTCTGATAGTCCGTATTACCTCCTGGTGCTTCCTCAGCTGGTGTTCAGAGAGTGCAGCAGCAAGCTGAGCTGGTGTTACCTCTGCCAGCCATCTAGAAGGTGGCAACTCCACCTCTGGAAAAATCCTTTCACTTCTTGAAAGAGAGTGAAAGTAGAGGTGGAGGTGAAGGTGAAGCTTCAGTTTTGGGTGAGAACTCACACTAAACAATTGCTTTTCTTTCCAAGTCAAAGCTAAACAAAAATTTTGGTCATTAATAGTTTATTTGATTTTTGCTTCTTCTTTCCCCTCTCCTCTAGAAACTCTAAATGAGTCTGATCACTGGCAGTGGTGTACCCCAGACAAACTCAGCATCTCAGTGGAGAGGCAAATTCCAAGAAAGGAATTATTAAGTTTAGAGGCAGATCCAGTGTCCTCTTCTAGAGGTGAGTCACACCAGACTTATCTGCAGAGTAAGGGTGGTTCATGTGTCTGAATCTGGATTCTCTTGGCAGCAAGAAGTAGCCATCTTCACACCTATCTTCTGCATCTCTTTCTCCCAGCTGCTATTTCTAAATGAGCCAAACAGTCCATATTTTCTGTCCTAGATAGATGGTTTGTAGCAGTTTACACCATTGCTGCACTCATTGCAAAGTGATGTGTTTTATCAGGAGCGGAAGAAATCTCTGTGTAGATCTGGAGTACTGATGTGGGTTTATAAAGCCTCTGGAAGGAGAGGTACCACAGAAGTGTAAAATCACCATTATCACCAGTAAACACACAAAGCCAGAAAATGAATATTTCCCCACATATAATAAAATCACTTTTTTGCAGTGGTGCGTTGTGGCCTGCCCCACAAAGAGCCTACTCATCACTTCATTAGACAGTCATAGGAACAAGTTGGCAGACAGGGAGACCTCCTTTGTCTCTTACTTTTTGGGAGGATGGAGAAGGGGAGCGGGGAGGAAGGATGATAAGAAAAAGCTGTCCTCTTACTTCAACAGCTCTCTATTTATTAAAAAGGAATTTACCTGGAATTTGTGCTGAAGAGATGCCGGTGTCCATGTTCATCCTAAAGCAGAGATGGCTGATGGTAGCTGTCTTCTGTGTTTCCCCAGAGCAATGGAAGAGATTAAGTGTCCTGCCAGCCGCCTACATTGATCAGCAAAGTGCAGGAAAGGTGAGAGTCAGAGGAGAGGAGCAGCAGCTTCCCCAGCTGTACCTCCTGGCCCAGCTCACAGCTTCTGAGGAAACTGGAGCCTTTCTGCCAGCTCTGAAGGCTTTGTGGTGGGCCCTACAAAAACACCTCCCAGCATTAGATCCTAATTGTCTTGGGGCTTAGTAGGCAAATGCACAGCTGCAAGTAGGAAATGGAAAAAAGAAAAAAAAAAAATGTTTATCTTCCTCCCTACTATTTCTCTTCCCACTCTCAAATTTCTGGACTTGATATGTTTTTCTTTCACCTTACCTTGTAAATTATGACTGACAATGCAATGTAAGGACAGGAGGAAAATAAATTGAAAGGAAAAGATCACCCTCACATCAAAACCTGCTGATAAAATACCATTTAAAAATCAGCTTTTTTCATGTCTGTGGATTAGCACACCAAGGAAATGGCAAGTATAAGCTGGTGATAAATGTGTATGAACAAACAAATGTATGTGATTGTGCAGCTGTTGAGTCACATCTAAAGGGACTGCTCACTGCTAACATGGAAGAAAGGTTGGAAATTCTTCTGGTAATCTCTTCCTTAAATAAAGGCTATATAATTGAAAACTGTCCAGGACAGGTTTAGATATATCTCTTTGATTTTTTGTTTTGTATTTTCTCTAACAGTTATCAGCACTCAGAGTAGTTTTAAGGTGGGAAAGTTATTTTCTAGATAATTCTGGTTTCTCTGAAATAAATTCAAAACATTCCCCGTGAAGAGAACTAGGGTTGATGCCCTGAGTTACCATTGTGGTAAACAAAGAGCTGGCTTTTAGTTTATTCTTCATTCTTTTCTTCCAGTTTTTTTCTTGCCATGTGCTAAATGCAAGAATCTTGGTCTAGTCAAAGACCTTGTCATGTGCTCAAACATGTATAGAATCATAGAATCATAGAAACACTAGGTTGGAAAGGACTTACAAGATCATCTAGTCCAACCGTCCTCCTACCACCATCCCTACCCACTAAGCTACTAAATCATATCCCTTAGCACTTCATCTAGACGCTTCGTGAACAGCGCCAGGGACGGTGACTCCACCACCTCCCTAGGCAGGCCATTCCAGTGCCTGACCACTCTTTCAGAGAAAAAGTTTTTCCTCATATCCAGTCTAAATTTACCCTGGGACAACATGTGGCCATTCCCTCTCGTCCTGTCATTAGTTATGTATGTGCATGCCAAACACCATATCAAGGCTGACAATTGTCCTGTTGAAAAGAAATGGTTTCATCAGCAGCTGCCTAAAAGATGAAGGACTTGGTCTGCACAACAGGCAGGTATAATCTCAGATAAACATCATCTATACACACTTTTTAACATTGTGAAGTGTTGCTTATTACAGCCTTTGCTTCTAAACATGCTTTATATTGTTTATTTGCAAAGTAATTGACATAACACAAAGGATACAAGTCTGTGGTTTTTGTGCTTTCAGAGTTGTCTAGGTCTGTGGATTGGGTGGTGGGCAGAAACAAATCCTCAGGGCAAGAATGTGCAGACCGCAAGCTCTGCCTGCCTCCTTGATACTGCATTTACTCTCCTACCAAAGCAAACACACCATGATGTGGGCAATGCCAGGAAAATCTCTGTGTCAGAAATACTGGAAGACCTATCACAAAAATGTAGGAGACCTGGGTACATCTTTCCTTTAATTCAGTAGTTCCAGTATTTGTGATCCCAAGTGAACAATGTGGACAGAGAACTCAAAAGGGGTGAAAAGGCTTCCTTGGAAGGAAACAAAGGAGCAATAACTCATACTGACAATGGATGCCACATCTCTGCTCCCATGGAGGACAGGACTGCTCTCACACCTTGTCAGTGGATGGTAGATGTCTTTGATCGGAGATTGGCAAAATTCAGTCCTAGTGGTCCTTATGTGCACCTGGATGGGGTGGTAGTTAACTTGGGTCTGTTCCTGCCATGTCATGTACTATCTTATTTGCTGTAAAAGCTGTATAATTGGTTTCCACATAAATGATGTTAACAAACAGGCTGGAGACTGCATATTTTTAAAATTATAAAATAATGAAATGAATTAAAAAACTCTGGCAGGAATGCATAAGCAATTGCTTCTGTCATCTCCTTGTGTGAAACCTGATTGCCTGGGCACTTACACGGGTGCAAAATAAGACATGATCTCAGGTTACCACATTGGTTTTGGAAAGTAACTGAACTAAAAGACTTCCCATCATAACATCTCATCATTCCATGTTATTTATACAATTTTCTGGCTAATTTTTAGTTTCCTCACAGGTATCCCATGGCACTTTGAGAAAGCCCCCTGTAAACTTCTGCAAGAATCTCTCCTTACTATTTTCAGATCTTACTTATCTCCTCTTTTCTACAGAATCTTTTGAAAGCCCATCAATGATCAGGTTGCTCATTTGCTTTGTGTGTTCTTACTTTACTGAAAAACAGCACTGGACAAGGTGACAGCAGAGCTCAGTCTTAATCTTCATGAAAGGTATCTGGAGGTATCAGACATCTGGAAAGGCAAGATTGATCTACTGAATTTTCTTCATTCCAGCTTCCACAAATATAAAAACTAACTAAATAAAAATAATGGTTTTCTCATTCAGAATACACTTGATTTTAAGAATGAGGTGCTGTTGGAGGTACATGTGTCCCAGAAAACTTGATGCTGAAGCAAAATGATTAATTGCATGGTGTAAGTCACGTGGTTCAGCGGAAGGCGCGCAGAATTGCCAAAAGGTTAAGGATGAAATGGCTGAGTTGAAGCAAACACAACCTCTCTAGAACTGGCAAATTTATCTGAAAATTTATGCACAGCAAATGCTGCATTTACGACTGTAAGTGAATGACCTGGAAAATCTGGCATGTCCAGTTTTTGAACTGATGGAATTATAATTAAAACAATAAAGAAGCATGAAAGATCACAATAGAGTCTAATTAGTATGATTTCTTCAAAGAAAGATGATGCCTCTTTCATCTCCTAGAATGCATTAATAAATGAATAGAGGATAAAATCATTTGGATTTTCCATAGCTTTTAGTAGAGTCTACTAGGAGAAGCTACAAAACAAGGTGGTGAAGTACATAGAGGAAAAACTCTCCTGCTTCGGATATTGGCAAAGGGATACAAAAGAAGAAGAATAGGCAGTAAATTACTGAAATGGCAAAAGGTAACAGAGAGAGCCGTTGAATGATTTAAATAGTATAATGCTGAAAAGCTTTAAAAAAAAACAAATTTATTTAAATCATGTTGTCTCACAAGAATTTGTTGATTTCAATGAAATTTGCTATGGAAAAGGTCAAAATGAGTCACGTGAAATTTACAATTTTAATTATGTTGCAACATTTAATTACGATTAGGATTTCATTTCATGACATGAAAATTTAATGCTACTATTATATTTATAATTTTCTGAAAAAATCATAATTCTAAAGCAAAAAATTTTGGACAATTTGAAATTAAATATACCATGATTTCAAATGAAAAAATCCTAATTTTCTTAAACACATTTTTTGTCAGAACTTCTGTTCCACCTGAAATTCAAATTTAAATCCTGAACAAAATTAAGAAAAAACAATAAAATTAAACCTATAAAATTAGACCTATTTATTAAAGTTCAAAAAGTTGCAATAACACTTACATTGATGTTAAGACAACACTGTAAAGATTTAGATGAAATTCCCTTGCTCAGATGAGCAGGATGAACATAGGGCAGCAGTTTGGCAGGTGAACCTCAGTGTTGCTATCTGAACTGTAAGGGGCGGACAGCCTGTGCCACTCATGCATTATTTGTCACATGCTAAGGGCATGTCTACAAGGCACATCTGCAATGAGTATACTGATTTCAGGACCCAATAGAGCTCATTCACTGTGCTCACAAATAGCGCTGTGTGGAGATATCTGTAATGAAGTGCATATATTCAGAAAATAGACCTAGTGTATAATTTTCCAAAGCACGTAGGTCACTTGGGAGTCATCACTGTGGACAAACAGATAAAGACCTGAGCTCAGCAATAGCAACAGTCAGCAACACTGCCAGTGTGTAAGGATTCGTCACGAACAAATTGAAAAATAACACATGAGAGAGCTCAATGCAATCACAGAATCCCAGAAGGGCTGAGGTGAGCACGGCCCTCCGAGTCCATCAGCTCCAACCCCTGCTCCAGCAGGGACACTCAGAGCAGGGTGCCCAGGCCCATGTCCAGGTGGCTTCTGGACATCTCCACAGAGGAGATTGCACAGCTTCTCTGGGAACGCTGTGCCAGCGCTCCATTACCTGCACAGCACAGAAGTGCTCCTGGTGGTCAGAGGGAACCTCCTGCATTCCACTGTGTGCATGTGGCCTCTTGTCCTGGCACTGGGCCCCACTGACAAGAGCCTGGATCTTTCCTCTTTGCATTCTCCCTTCAGGTGTTTATGCACATTGGTGAGATCCACCTGAGCCCCCTCTTCTCCAGGCTGAGCAGACCCAGCTCCCTCAGCCTCTCCTTGTAAGAGGAAGGATCCNAGGGTGCCCAGGCCCATGTCCAGGTGGCTTCTGGACATCTCCACAGAGGAGATTGCACAGCTTCTCTGGGAACGCTGTGCCAGCGCTCCATTACCTGCACAGCACAGAAGTGCTCCTGGTGGTCAGAGGGAACCTCCTGCATTCCACTGTGTGCGTGTGGCCTCTTGTCCTGGCACTGGGCCCCACTGACAAGAGCCTGGATCTTTCCTCTTTGCATTCTCCCTTCAGGTGTTTATGCACATTGGTGAGATCCACCTGAGCCCCCTCTTCTCCAGGCTGAGCAGACCCAGCTCCCTCAGCCTCTCCTTGTAAGAGGAAGGATCCTCCTCTAGGCCCTCCATTATATTTGTTGCTAGGCTCTTTCCAGCATGTCCATGTCTCCCTTGCACTGGGAGGCCCAGAATGGGACACAGCATTCCAGGTGTGGCCTCACCAGCGCTGAGCAGAGGAGAAGGATCACCTCCCTTAACCTGCTGGTGACACTTTGTGTAATACTGCCAAGAATACCACTGGTGTCCTTAGTGGCAAGGGCACACTGCTGACTGATTATATAATTTAAGTGTATGCTCTAACTTGCAAGGCTGTGTTCAGGTGTCATCACTCCATCCCACAGAAGAGTAAAAATTCAGAGACCACTTCAGACACAATAAAGATTTACAGGGCTGAAAAAGCTCCATTGAAAAGACCAGGAGATGATCTAGGTGTGTTCTGCCCTGCAATAGGATGGTCAATAGGATGTCATGCTCCGTCCCTTGAGTGAGAGCCAGTGTTGAGGTGTGTGCCAGCATAAGCCCGTGTGAAGACTGTGTGTGGCTCCTGGGCTCTCAGTGACCCCACAGGCCAAGCACAGAAGAGAAAGGTGCACAATGAACGCATCTGTTGTGGCAGCAGCTCAGCATCACAGTTGTTCCCTCACTCCCCCCATCTCAGTGACAAAATTGGGAAAAAAACAACGAAATGAAAACTGTGGTTTGAGATAAGAACAATTTACTAAGACAGAAAAGAAAGTGAAAAAAAAAAAGTAATTATAATTATGACAATATGTATAATATAGTATAGTAATAACCATAATACATACCAAGCAAGTGATGCTCAACACGGTTCCTCACCATCCGACAAACCGATTCCCAGCCACTCCCCAAGAAGCAGCTGCCCCCTCCCCCAGCCAAGTCCTCTTAGTTTTATAGTTTTTACACATGACATCATATGATAAGGAATATCCCTTTGGCCAGTTTAGGTCAGCTGCCCTCGTCCCGTCCTCTCCCAGCTCCCTGTAGCCCCCCCAGCCTCCTCTCTGGCAAAGCAGTACCAGAAGCTGAGGAACTAAAACATCCACAGCTCTGCAGCACTGCTCAGCAACAATGTAAACATCAGTGTGTCCTCAATACTGTTTTTCTCCTAAAACCGAAACACAGCATCATACCAGATACTTTGAGGAAAATCGGCTCTGTCCCAGCTGAAACCAGGACAATGTCAAATAATGAATGGCACAGAAAAAGTATGTGAAGGATTTAAACTAAAACTGTCACTTCGCTAATGAAATAATTGCTTTGTCACGAGGCACATAAACCTGGTTACAGAGGCCATTGTCACCATTCAGACCTGAGCCACCAGATGTAGCAGAGTGCAAAGCAGAATTATGAGCAGAGGTAGGCTGCCATTGTGAAATGATAAGTCGTTTTCAGCAGAGCTCTGCAAACATATCAGGTCTTGAATTATGGTATATAAGAGTCTTCATGGAATTTTTAATGTAATCTTTCTGGGTTTGTTCAGACTGGAGAAGAGAAGGCTCCAGGGAGACCTCATTGCAGCCTTCCAATACTTGAAGGGAATTTACAAGCAGGAGAGAGACTGACTTTTTATGCAGGTAGATAGCAATAGGACAAGGAGGAATGGCTTTAAACTAAAAGAGGGGCGATTTAAGTTAGATGTTAGGAGGAAATTCTTTACTCTGAGAGTGGGGAGGCGCTGGCACAGCTGCCCAGAGAAGCTGTGGATGCCCCACCCCTGGAGGCATTCAAGGCCAGGTTGAATGGGCCCTGAGCTGGTGGGTGGCAGCCCTGCCATGAGGGGCTGGAACTGGATGGTCTTTAAGGTCCCTTCCAACCTCAGCTGTTCTATGATTCTGTGATTCTACGATTAATGGGGATTGGACAGAAGAATTAAAACTTTTAAGACAGATTTTCTTTATGTAGCACTGACAATCTTCATACTTTGTGAAACTGTGGAAAAAAATGGAACAGTTGAAAAAAAATAGTTCATACAGAATATTGTACCCAATGTTTAATTGCTTTGGAAATGCGTTTGAGAGAATGATATCATCTGTAGAATTCTGCAAACAGACCTTTAAATTATCTTAAATCCTAAAGAAAAGTTACATTTTTTTTTAAGACCTGTATGTATTTTACGTATGGATGGGGCAAGGCCCCAGCTCCAGCCAGGGCCTGGCCACATGAAGGGCTGCTTTCCTCCTGCTGGCTCAGATCCTTACCACAAAACCTCATCCTGGAGCTTTTTGGTGTGATTTCTAGGCAACCCCCGTGGTCCTGATACACATGCTATTGCTTTTTTTCTATAAGTTTAAGCATGCTTTTAAAAAATACTTTGCATGACTTGAAACAACCACCAAACTGCAGTGGGTGTGTGTAACTACACTGACAGACTCAAAGCCAAGCTGCAAGGGGCTGCAGCAAAATATTGCCCATGGGCAGGTGGGAGGGTCCCCACCCAGCTGAGTGGCATCGCTTTTAGATTCACCTCTATCCAACGCATGGGCAGCTCTGTTAATTTCTAAAAAAGCACTGCTGCTTCACCAGTGTCTTTTTAGCTAGCTGCAGAGTGTTCCCATATTTGTTTAAGTGAAATGAGCTGGTCTTCAGATGGCCAGGTATGCCCTGTGCAAATTCAGACTCTGCTTGGAGTCCTGAAGTCATCTCAAACCATTGCCTACCCATGGATTAGAAAAAACATACAGCCTCTCTGTATATATGTATATATAAAATAAAAAACTTAATTTATTCTGCACTGCTGCATACGGAGGCTTTCTGAGCATACAGAAGATACGCATGTTATTTAAATGGAGCTGCCTATTTTTAACATGATATGAAATCTATCTGAATGTAAATACATTCCATGTGGCACTTTGTGATATCATCTTGAAAATATTGTAATAATTAGTGGGGAGCCACAATAGAAATCGTCCCAACTCTGCACTGTTATTCTCCCACTCCTTGGTACCACAGATGAAACAGAATGGGTCGCATCTGTGGAATTGTGTGTGGTTTTGTTTGATACACAGTACTGCATTATACACATATTCAAAACTGTAATAACAGTAAAGCGTGAAATAGCTTACTCCTGGAAATGTTCATGGCGGGACGTAGACGCAGCCTCTTGCTCCTGAGCCAGTGTATATGTCTGGATCAATGAGCAGAACTGGGAGGGGTCTGTTGGAAGGAATCCATTACCCGGGCCTGCCATGCTGCAACTCTGTGCAGAGAAGCTGAACAGCGGTGCAGGAGCAATCAAAAGATGTATACAATAAATCACTGGCAAAGTTTTGCTATGTGCTGTTTCCATAACATTTTCTCTCCATCGTCACCTTCTATTACAGCTGACTTTTTTTTTAATAGAGCAGAACACCGATAAGGAAAATGTTTTGCTGGAGTCTAGGCCTTTTCCATTGTACTGCTGCCCTTGGAATCAATTTCTTTACTCTTAACTAGACCTTGGCATCCATTTTCCCCTGTATTCAATTCAGCTGTAAAATCTTGAACTTCTTCAGACCATCCCCCAAGTACGCGGTGCAAGGGACATTTGCACAAGGAAACCGGAGGCAGACAGGCTCTCGCAAAGAAAAATCGTAGCTGGATAAACAGACCTGAATGCACTCAATCTAACATGTGCCTCATTTACACAAAACACCATTAGCCCAACCCTGTTTACTCAGAGCGCAGCAGGGGCAACTTAGCTTGCATGTCTGAATAGGGTGCTTTAGATAATACCGTGTATCTCCAGACACGCAAGAAATATTTCCATAATATGTAAGGAAAAATATATTGTGTTTAATCCATCACCACTGTGTTCACAGAGCGTAAGGACTGGATTTCTTTTTTCACATTCTTACATCACTGCCTGCATTATTATTAGGCTAGGACTGAAGTGAAAATGAAGTGCCAATTTCAGCATACAAGCTAAGGAAGACAAGCGACAAATAGAACAGAAAAGAAACCATCTTACCAGCCAGAGAAATAAAAACACGTTTCAAATGAATAATCTGCCTTGCAGGAGCTCTTGCTCACACATCATACATCCTCCAGCCCCACTGGGGTGCTGTGCCCTGGGCCTTGGCAGGGAGCAAGGAAGGGTAGGTGGGGGCCGGAGGGGCTGCGGATGCTTATGGGGTGAGGACGAGGGGGGCTATGGGTGCTTATGGGGTGAGGAGCAGGGATGCTGCAGGGCACTTATTGCAGCCTGCACGATGAATGCCACGGGCCTTTGTCAGAGGATCTTCACCCTGCAAACAATATGGATCACAAAATATCTGTGCATGCTGGGAGCTGAGCGAAAAATGAGGAGAAAAGGAAGAAGTCCAGGAAACGTGCTGGATGTGCCTTTCTGGCTCTGTCATGTTACCACTACAAAGGTTCCAGTCCAAACAGGAATCATCCAAGGAGAACTGCTCAGGACATTTTATGGTTTACAAGGAATGCTGCAGGGTGTATCAGCATGGGATGCTCCACCACCACTGCAGCCCTCAGTCTTCCTCCCAGGCGGGGTCCTACCAGGGTATGTCACCACGAGTGAGGGGCAGGCACAGAAGGCACGTGGGACACCCATCTGGACAGATGCTCGTGTTGCTGCTGAAGATGAGTGGGGTCTAGCTGCAGGGCTGGAAGGTTCATTTTGTGTGCATTTGGGTTCTGGCAATAACAGTGCGGGTCTGTGTGTTCTTGACCAGGGATGCCTCCCAGCCACAGCTCCAGGTCAGAGCTGGCCCCTGCCAACATGGGATGTCTTCCCCGGCTCTGGGGCAACTGCAGGGGTAAAGGATCAAGAGCAAGTCTGTGGGGATATACCGTACTAGCATGAGACTCTGAAAGAAAAGGACGGCTCCGATAGGAGTAGGAGCACAGCTGTGCTGGTGATGCAGACACTCCAAGCCCGGCTGGGGCTTGCGGCCCGCAGGACCGTAGGATGTTCTCGCTCCGTGCCGTCGCGCTGTGCCTGGCGCTGGGGCCCGGACAGAGCTCTGTGGGGCGGCCGTTCCCCGCCGACTGCACCGCGGCTCTCGTCCCCCTAGGCGGGGAGCACCTCTCCGGGCTGCTCCCCTCTATCTCCCCCGGCCGGAGCGTGCATAAACGACGGGAAACGAGGCGGAAAGGGATCCGGAGGGCTCTCGGCGTGTGAACGCCGCGGCAGCGCCGGAGAGCAAAGGTTCCTTCCTGTCCCCGCGTTCGCAGCCATCCGCGCGCTGACGGCTCCTGACACACGAGCCGTGTCTTGAAAGGAACTCAGGCTCCGGCAAATTTTGCTTCGCGCCTCGATGTGGCCTCTGGGACTGAATAAGGGCAAATCTATTACAGCGTTGCCATGGCGACCCCGGCACAGCCGCCGGGAGCAGCGCCTGGTGCCGCGGCGCGGGCAGGAGGGGGGCCCCGCGGGGACGGGCGCTGCGGGGCGGCACCAGCGCGGGGCTCGGGGCAGCGGCGGGTCCGCGCCTTCCGCGGGGTGCTCGCAGCCGTGGGCTTAGCCGTCAGGGTGGTTTTATAACGCAGTCACAAAGAAGCTGGTCCTTCTCTTTCTGACGAGCAAGATTCGTAGATATCGATTTTCTGCGCTCTGCGCAACAGTATTTGTTTCCTGTTGAGGATGTGAATGTTTAATGTTTAATTTCATTCTAGCTCTTTCGCTTTCATATTTTTGCCTTTTCGATGAGCAGCGGTGGAAGTTCACATTTCCCCTCTTTGCCTGGGCGGTGACGCAATCGTGGCAATAGCTGGATTCAAAGCATCTCAGCATACAGTAACTCAGCCCAGGAGTGAAAAGCACTGACAACGGGAGCCTAAAACCCGCCTCCGACGCTTGATAAGATCATTACTACAGAGTGCAAAAAGCTTTTGCTTTCTTTTCTGCTGCTTTGCAGATCTCATAAGGCCCCGCTCAGATTTCTGCATAGTTAATATGTCAGTTTATGAATTACCACATTATGTTAACGCTGAATGCTTCAAAACACAAATATATGCACAGAGGGCTTGAATATTTGAAGTGCTTTAGTACTGTAGGGAAATAATTTTGTTGTCAAGCTGTGGCAGATATAGAAGTGCTAGGGGATACATGACCACTTCATCAGGACGGTGTCGATGATGGCCTATGAACATCCAAGGGGGAAAATCATCTTTTATCACTATTGTGTACCATGCAGGTCCAGATGGAGGATAAAACATGCATGAGTTGCCCGCAGCTCTGAAAATAATTATACTCATTTGCCAGAAATGTAGAAAGTGCATCCAACCAAGTTACCACCCATCATAGTGACACTCTGTTTGCATACTGATGAAGTTTAGAGCCAGAGACAATGGTGTTGGTATCAATAGCAGAGGGGGCTGGGAACCACCAGTGCTGTAGGATTAATAGTGCCATCATTTTGTATTATGCAGCATTTCACTTACGCTGCACATCAAAAACTCCCGGCGCTGACGCTTACCTAGGTGCTTACAAGATTGGTTTGGTTTAAGGCCACAAACATTACAGGAGGTGGTAGGGAGCAGGGAATGGAGGCTGCCACATCCACCCCCTGTGAGGGGCTTCCCGGCAGTTGTGTGCGACGCGCTCCGAGCGTGTGCGCAGATCCGTGTGCGCGCGTCTGTGAGGCAGAGGGGAGTCACACACTACGTGTGCTCACGGTCTCCCTCTCCAGAAGACTGCACAGGAATAGGAGCAAAGGATAATATGCACATGCTAAGCTCTGGTGCCACTGCAGAGTAATTGATGAATGGGTTTTTAAAGTGTAGAATGAGAATGAATACAAGTGGGACCCCGGAGAATAATTCTTTATACTGCAATCAGCACCGCTTATATGTAGTTGGTTTAATAGTAGGAATCAGCAATAAAGAACACAGGCTTTGTTATTTAATCCTTACCGAGTGAAAAAGAAAATGATTTTGGAATATTTCACCTACAATCAGAGTTATTATTACAAATTGAATTATTTTGAGGCATTATTCTGTTTTAAACAACCATCAAGTAAGACAGACAATCAATACTAACTTAAAATGAGGCAATTTCCATTATTTCTTTAAATAATTAATTCCAGTTATATATACATGTGTAGACACTATGATGTGTGAACAATGTGCATAGCTGCCATTTTGGCTGTTGTAGTGCTCTTTGCTTTCCTTAAAATATTTGTGGTATTGTTTCAATATGCTCTTGAGTATGTGCTTTTTATCACATTTGTAGTTAAATTGTGCCTTCTAAAGTAAACTAAAATAGACTTTGAAATTTTATTCATTGATTTATATAGGAGCTTTTCCTGTTTCAGTGAAGAACCTTAGGTAAAGCTGCAAATATGAAGAAAAGGGTGTTCGTATAGCAAGTATAGAGCATAGGCAGAACATCTTACTTACCTATAAAATGCATCTTTTGTTTTTATCTCCTGTCTACTCTATAGTATACTGCAAGCTAGAGAACACATATAATAAAAATGAGTAAAGCAGTAATGTTCCATAAAAATATAGTTTAGTCTTCCAATTTTATTTTGTTCTGGTAAAACTACTATGTAATCACAATGTAATGACACTAGGACCTGAGATGATCTCTGATGTAATTCCATAGATCATTTATCTGACACCAGCCATGAATCAGGCCCATGTGTTTTGACTGAATCTCAACAGTTTGATACTTTATGCTTTGAAGGCTTTAAAGGAGTACCTTTGGATGATGGGGTAATGAGAGTCTGCTTCCTCAATACTGTACCAGATTGATCTGGATCTGAGCATACTACTGCACAAAATAAATTCTTGTCTTGTATAAATGAAAAAGAGCAAGGGATCTATGGATTTTGCAGTCTCATTGTTTGTGTGCTCATCTCCTTTTCTTGGTGACAAATTTTGCTAAGTGATAATGCAGTTTTTTAAAGTCCAGCTGTCATCAGAGTCTGCAGGACAGCATACAATCATGCTACCATTAGTGTGAACTGTCTTATTGCCATGTGCTGTGTGCTGGTTATGAGGAGACTCCTGGCATTCATCTGGGTGGTGAACCAAAGTAAATATCTTCCAGTTAGTTGATGAGACCGGCAAATATCAAAGATGATTATTCAAAAAAGGGAATATCTAAGAACCGAGATGCAACGAGATCAGACCTGTATGGTAAACTCCAGCACCAAATGCTTTTTAGAAAAACTTGATTGAAATAAGAAAGGTATAAAGCAATTGTAGCTTCCATACAAGCCTCTCCTACCATAAAACTCCAGAAAGGTGGAAGGATTATTTCAGATCTTATTTGATAACGTAATCCAACATCTAAATGAAAAACAAAAACAAAACCAGGAACCAAACCAAACCAAAACAAAACAAAAAAAACACAAACCTTTTATAAAAAGCGAGTTTTAAACACCATAATCATAAACCAATACTTTACACAGTGTTCGCACTGCCATAATTAGAGGGGTACCCAGATGGGTAACGAAGCGTAAGGGGAAGACAGATGTCCTTGAAGCCAGTTTTCGTATTGGGACTTGATGAAGCATGGAGGATACTCATGTCTCCTCCCTGGATGTTTCTTTCTTGTCTCAGGAGCCTGGCTGTCAGGGGACCTAGCCAATTGTTGGCTTGTCCCTAAACATTTTTTTGGTAAAGCTGCTGTGTAGATGGCAAAAGGTCAAGCTCAGCTACCATCCGTCTCACTGGGATATTTCCCTGTGGGAAGTAGTGCCTCCAAGAGGCTCTGAAATGCACCAATGAGACCAGCTCCTGAGTTACGTGCTGGGCCAAATGAATCAGAAGTCTGTAGATGCCTTGATTTTGGCCAGTTACTGAACAATATCTGCCACTGCCTCCAACACGAACCAAAGAAGAGCTCCCAAGTGTCAGAAAGAAGCAGTTAGAAGTGAAGTTGTCACGTGTGGCTTTTGTCTGTCTCTGTGGCTACAGCCATGAACAAGGGGACAGATCATCAGAAAGCAACCTTATTTCTGGCAGTCAGTGACTCTTGCACTCTTGCTGTTCCTAACAGTTTCCAGTGTCATGCAGAGAGGACTAACTATGAAACTGTCATAGACAAATTTGAGAAAAACCATATTCTGTATAAATATACTGGCTTTCATATGACTCCTCAGTTTATGATTTATAAGTTTTTAAATAAATGCAATGGAAAGAAAGGGATGAAACAGAAGTCATCCAAATAGTCAGAGTCTGAGAAGGCAATCTCTCTGTTGGGCTGGAGGGGTTTACCAGACTCTGAGGAACAACAGCAACCTAGCAACAACTTTTGACCCAACAGTTTGAATTTGCCAAGCAAATTTATTTGGCTGCTTCAGTCTGAAGCTGAGAGAAAACAGAGAGTGTAGAGAATGCAAGGGGATCCAAAAGAGCACAAAAATAGACTAGTGGCAGGAAGAGTTACCAGGGTTGAGGCTGGAATCAATAAGCTGAGCTGAATCACTATCAGTGAGCAGAATACACTATGGCAAACTACACAAGCAAAGACAGCAACCAGCATTGAAATACAGAGGTGTTACAATAGATTATACAGCAGGAACTCTTAATGTGATGACTAAATTCATCATTGAAGGTAGAGGCATGTTGAGAAAATATGTAGTCATTAGCATGTCTAGATAGCCTGCAGGGAGATTAGTCCTACTTTAACTGACCAATTGTAGGCCAGAGGTTGTATTGGGATAGAGGTCACTTGATTAAAAAAATGTATGAAAAGACATCATAGGGTGTCCTGCCTGGGGTGTGCTGCCTTTGTGGGAGACCATTATAGCAACCAAACTTGTGCAACTTTGCAATAAATCAATATCTCATCTCTGTGTTTGAGATCTGCTTACTGCACACCAGGTAACAGACCCGCCTTTTGAACAACACTGGTGTCATCCTCATATCTCTGTAGGGTCTTATCTGAGGTGTTTTAACGTGTATGCCATAGGTATAAATAAAAATTGGAAGCCAGTGTGCTTAAGAAGGTAGGGATGTTTAGTCCTCGCATGAAAGGTTTCAGAACTTTATTTCTGAGAGGCCTGTGTCAGTGGAGAGTGATTATACAACATTCATCATGATGACCAAAATAAGTTTTAAAAACATTATCCAAGACTGAAGGGATTTCATTTTCTCTGAAGATTTATGATTTGCTGTTTGAACATAGTCCTAGGAGAGACCTAGTCGAAAAGCACTTGGTAGAGCATTTGACAATAGCAGTAGGAAAAATCCAGGGATATATTTCATATATGTATCAATCAACCTAAAAAAATCTGAAATGAAATGTGGATTCTGACCACCAGAGACGCAGATAGAAATGAGACAAATCTGGTGGTGGTACAAGAAAAGCAGAGTTGCTGTAGATGTGTTTATGTCTCTTGGAAAAAGCTAAATAATGTAGACCTCCCACAGATGATTGTTTCCACCATAAAAGGCGATACAACTAAAGATGTGATCATGCATGTCACAGCTGCCATTACTAGACGTTGACACCGTGACATTGTAATGTCTGACAAAGGCTGCTTTAGTTTTAGGGTGGGATTTTCAAGCAGAAAAGGCCTCGTTTAGACAAAGTAATCACCAGTTATCTTTCAATTGGTTTAGTGGAAAATGGTACTAAAATATTAAGCTTATATTTTCTTGTCATGATTATTTACTGCTTCTTTTATACAATATTATCAAAGAAGTATGAGTTGTCCCATACTTCTACTTTACTTAAAAAAAAAACCACTAAACCAAAAACTGAACAAAACAAAACACTTGAATAGCTAGCAGGCAATCTTAACTTCACTGGAGATTTGCAGATGTATAAACAGGCAGAAGAAACAAAACAAAACAAAACAAAAAAAACTCACAACGATGAATTGAACTATGTTCACTGAAGAGCAATGCTGATATTTGAAACTGTCTGCAAACAGTAGGGCCCGAAAAGGAAATGCTGCTGGTTAGTGAGAGTGTCTGATGAAATGAACACAGAGTGTAGCTGAAACCCAGAAGCCACATAGATAAGTGATATAGAATTAAATGTTTTCATGAGGTGTCACACAGACTTCAATCATTCTTCCTCCAGACAGCTAAGAGAATAGTTTGAACAGGACTGCTGGGTTTACTACTATCCAGGCTATTTTCTTTAGTTAGATTGGTTGATACATGGTTTACAATAATTTCTTTTTAAGTTATAAAAAGTGTTATATAGGAATGATAATTAACAGTCATTGAGTTTATGTTTTATTAGAAGAAGTGAGTGTGGGGACTTTAATCTTGAAAGGCTCCAACAGCACCTGGCTGAGATAGGAAACAGACATTTGTATTGCACAGGTTTGATAGATTTGATGAGCCAGGTCTGAGGCAGTGAGCAGGGCAAGCTGTCAGGCTCTTGATCCTGAGCAGGCAGTGAATAATGCAACTAAGTATAGCAAAGATATAATGCCAAATTTTCTGGTAGATATGGTACTTCTAACTAAGGGATAACATGGCTAATATGTCCTCAGCTGATTAAAGCAGCAACAAGGTCTTATTTTCTGGAATGGGTAATACCAAGCCCCACATCTCTATCGAGAAGCATATTCTAGCTCTGGTTCCCATAACTAATCAAAGAGATCATATTTTTGTAATGATTCATTTTTTCCAACTCAGAAATATGAGTGGAATGTGTCGAATGTGAAATCTAGGTACAGGATAACTGGAGAAACAAACAAACAAAAAAGACGTAACTAAATATATGGCATGCAATAAAATTACATAAGAAATCATATGTCAGAGTGTTGGCTTGCTTTCTGATGACCTAATTATTATAATCTCCCAGGACAAAGAAAATATAAAGTATTTTACAATTTATATTGTCAAATATTTATATTGTATGCATATTTACAAGATATGAATTACAATATGAAGTAATTTTCAATTATTAGTGAACGTGGTAAAACATATACCTGTGTTGCAAATTACTTATTCCTAGAACAATAGGAAAAGTGTTTAGGTTTGAAGCTGACTAGTATAAGTGAGATATCTCTATGTGGGATTGTGGAAGAGGGATCCTTTTTATCTACCTTCCTCAAGAATGGTGGAGGTGTTGGTAATAAAGAGGGTGTGAGGAATTGTTATATATCAGTTTCTGTAATTCCAGTTTTGGGTAAATAAATCATTACATAATCAATAAGCAAAAACCTCCAGATCATTGCTTTTTAGTCATTTTTTATCGATATGCATGCATTGAATGGTAAACAAATCAAAAAAACATTTCAGAGAAAAGAGTCTGCAAACTGTACCATGTCCAAACTTTCATTCAGATTTTGCTCACAGATCTATGCATGCAGATGAACTGTTCACCTGAAAGATGTTCACCCAAATAGAGCACACAGTGAGAAAACGAGACATGGATTTTAAAATAATGCATCTATGTCTGTGTCAGCCCAATTTACTTAAGGAACCTCCAAGCAAGTCTACGCACGAAAAAAAAGTCCACCAGTACAAACCTCATTAATCTCAACTACTTGATCATTCATTTTGAACACTTATGAACAGTTTTCAAACATCATTCGACTGTCCAAAGCCCCCAGACAGTGGGCAGTCAGACAAACAAGGCCCCACCTGACAGCTGGGCTCTGCCACATCCACCACTTCTCCCGCGAGCGGCTGTGCTCCTAGGAAGCTGTGCCTGCCCGTGACCCTGCTGTGGCCAAATGCCCAGGGAGAAATTCCGACTGACACAGATCAATATCACTGCCAGGCATGAGCATATCTTGTAGCAATCCTTTCCCTGTGTGAGACGTAAATAATACTGGCTGTTTCTACACTGACAGATCAGCCGACGCTCAGATTCTAGAAAGTGTCTTAAAAACCTTTTGTCTGCACCTTTAAGTTCCTGGTTTAATTTCAGAGCTCAGGCTCTAGCTCTATGATCACACAGAGTAAGTGGCCAAAAGCAGACACCCTGGTGGTCTATATTGTGCCAGAAGGTCCAAAAAGTATCCAGGACTCGGGTCTTGCACAGCAGCATCAACTGAACACACATTAAAGCCTGCGCTGGAAGGTGTGTTCATTTACTTGCTTCACCAAGTTCCCTTTGGGCTGCTACCTTAGCCAGCCTTAGAGAGAAACCGGAACTCCAGACCAAAATGAAGCCCTCTTTGTTTTACTTACCTCTAGCTTCCCCTCTTCCAAGAAGTGTTTTCTTATCCTCTACTGACTTGAAGCAGAGCCTAAAACTGCAAGGGAATGCATAAAAACTTTGACAACAAACAGGAGCTCTTTGTGAAGAGTATGTGCAGTGAGAAAGCCATGAAAACCTGCCTTCCTGGAGAGCCTGCCTAGGCGTGATTTGCTTTCCAATGTCTCTGTATGAGAAACATTAAGAAAATAGAAGTTGGGTAGAAGGATACTTTAATATCTGTTAAGTGCAAAAATCTTGCCAATGTGTTACTTGAAGCAGTCAGGAAAGCTGACTAACCGTAAAAGTTGGAGTCGCTTTCTTTCATCTTGGTGGGGACAGTTGATTAGGCTTTCGTGTAGCACTGCACGTGTCAATGACCTACAACACTGTTGTTAGTTCTAGAGAAATCTTTTGGCAAGTGGTTGGGCTTGACATGGAAAAAGCCATATGGTTTGGACACAAATTTAATATATCGGAAAATGCAAAAAGTACGCTCAGGAGCTATACAGGATAGGCACAAAGATATCTGATATCTCTGCCTTAAAACAAAAACCTAAAAATTACCCTACTAATAAGATATTTCTGAGAAAAGTCTTCAAAAAACAGAGCCCTGTATCTATACTACCCCTTTAAAATCCTCGCCTCACCCTGGCCAGCAGTCCATAAAGAATTTTGCAAGAGAAAAATATATATAGTTATGTATTTCTGTAAAAAAAAACCCTGCTGGAACTGAGAAATTTTTGTGATCTGGAGAATTGTGGGAAAGCAGACAAAACTGCAAGTCTGTTTTTTTTGGTTGTCTTTATTCATTTTTTTTGTTTGTTTGTTTGCTTGTTTGTTTTTTGCCTAGGTGCTCGGCAGAAACAAGTTGGAGCAAAGAAAAGCCCCTAGGAATTGCCTCATGTGAAGTACTACGAGAAAGCTGTGCCGCAGGGTGATGCGGCTGCTGGGCTGATCCCAGGAAGGGCCATCGTTCACATCACATGTGATTGTTTTGGGATGCGTTATTCAGTCCACATTGGAAAATTATCTTGCTATTGTTTTCCTTCAACCTTGTTTTTATTAGGTTGGGCTGTTTGGAGCCTTTTACTTTACATCTGACTAGAGAAGTATGCACGACAAATTTTAAACTGGTTAACTGTGCCCGGGGCTGTCCTTAGGTTGCTGAGCTCAGTGTTTCGTTACAGATCTTTCCCTTTTCTTCTTTCCCTTTTCCTTTTCCCTTACATTTCCCCCTTTCCTTTCCCTCTCTCCATTTCTCCTTTTTTCTCTCACTTTCCTTTTCATCCAGTATGTAGAGGATTAGTATAAAAGTGCTGTAATGTCACATATTTCTAGTTCTGTTCTATTTGCTTTTCATATGTTGGTTGGTGGATATCTGTGTTATCTCAGTTTAAAGGCTTGTGTCTTGTAGTTGCAAATTGGGATCTTTCTGGATTTTCTTCACCTCAAAATGCAAGAATAAAAAGATCAATAGAGCTATATTGTCCCCTTTACATGTGCCTTCATCTCATGAAAGTTTCTTTGCTTGGCTAAATTTGCCCAGCAGAAAATAAGAGCTTGATACTTAGCCTGTTTTCTTTATCTCCCAAACACAGAGATCATACTGGCCATTGTTTTTTTTCTTCCATATGTTTCTTTTAACCTTTCTTTTAAGTCTCACCTTACATCAATTTGTTTTCTATCATTGATAAACATTTTATCCATTGTTGATCTTGTCCTTTCCTGTCTCCCATGCTTTTTTTTTCCTTTACAAGATCATGTCACAATTTGGTTCTGCTGTCTAGCCTACCATTTACGCTGGAGGTATTGACTTGCATGCAGCAGTGCTGATGCAGAGACTGTGGAAAAATGCCTAGCTCATTCCTCCACCTGGGCAGAGGTGAGGAGAAGTTGCTGAGCTCTGCATGAGTGTATGAAAAGACATCTACTTTTCCTTGTACCCAGGAAAGCGGAACATATAACCAATTACAGATGGTGAGTGAGGACTGACAGGTAAAGAATCACTACCCAGGACAGATAGACATCTTATGTGCACTGGAGGGAGCAAGAAATTGTGGAGCACCACAGACCCCCCCACCTCCCAGGAGATGGGCATGTTCCAAGCCAAGGGCACAGTAGCAGGCAGGCTGCAGCTTTGTGCTCTCCCCGGCACCATCACACCTGGCTGGGCAGCACAGCTCTTCAGGGACACTCAGCGTGCTACCTTCAGCAAGTGCAAGTCACAGCGATGGAGAGACAGGAGGATAGACTCCAAGGAGAAAAAGGTTTATTTAAGGGGAGTTAAGGGGCAGACTGGCAGGAAATACCTTGCTGTTTACCTTAAAAAGAGGAGTGGTTTCAGCAGGCAGCTCTGGCAGAGGCAAGGCCAACACCCACTGCCTTTGCAGAGAAAAGAGGGAAGGTCTGGTACGATGGAGATAGGCCAGGCAGTGGATGCACACAAAGTGCTCCTGCAAAATATTACCTTGATTGTGTGAAATGTACCAGAAGAAACCTCAGTGATCTCTCTGCTGTCTGCATTGAGACAGGGATTGAAGTGGGACCTGAACGAACTAGATTTTCTAGGGGCCTGGCTGGATAATACAAACAAGAAAACACAGCCAACTTCAGCAGCATGCATTCAAGGCCATTGTGAAGGTGTTTGAAAGGCCTAGGTTTTCATAACTGGGAAAGGTGACTAAGAAGGGGCAAGACAATACAGTAGGAGTCAGTGATCAGTTTACTGAAGGAAGATAAGAGTCCCTGTGCCCTCTGCATTCTTCAGGGAGAAAAAAGAGATATTCAGCTACAATAAAGGTGGAAATGTGACTAGGGTAACCTGTGAGGAAAGTACTTTTAAAGGGACCAGTATTTTGACAGATAGCAAAAATTTCCATGGACATCAGTTATGCAAAATAATGGCAGCATATACCTCGGAAAGGACATTTAATGCAATAGAAAATTGTTTGTAATGACGCCTTTATAAACATCATCATATCAGATGAAACAAGATTCTGCTTGAACTAGTACAGCATCCCTGTGTTCCCAGGATTACAAAGCTTTCTTAGCTTTGTTGCAAGCTCTTGGTCTTGTTGCTTTCTATATCACATTAACTTCCCATAACACACAAATGCCTTACATGGAGAATTCTTTTCTTCCCTATGTGTGAGTGGGTAAAGTGTCACGTTCCTTTAATTATATCTAAGATTGAGAGTCTGCCTTGCTTATTTTGAATTTGATTACCTCCCTTGTTTTTTGTGGAGCACCTTTCTACCAAATTAGATCACAGCACTGCAGTGACAGGTCCCAATGTTAGTAATTTGTCCCAGTACAAAAAGCCCTGAAAGCCCGCCCTCTCCCTTGAGCCTGAAACTAAAATCAAGTACATATTTTTAACACAAAGTTGCTTAAGTACATTTACAGTGGCTGATAAGCTCTTATAGAGCTGGATGATGACACCAGTAATGAAGAATTCACATGTGTTTTAAATGCTCAGCTTATGTTCAGTGCGCCCTAGATGACGTGACATCAATGATTGCAGTAAAACCTTTGGATTACCATTTTGGAATTATATCCATTAGTAGGCCAGAGCAATCAAACCAGTTTTAAAGACCAAGAAATCTGCCAGGGAACATATATATGCATTTGCAGATACAGTATATAAAGTTGGATTGAATATAATAATTTTCTCTCAACAGTATATATAGATACTTTCTACATTCATTTGTGAATATGTCATTGAAACGTATTCATTGAAGCTAATTACAGAGGTCTTACACTTCTCTTCATTTAATGCTATAAAATTAATGGCCCTTCATTTCTACCTCCAATGCAAATGATCATGTCGTCTCCAACTGCATGCAGCTCTTTCTCATATGCTGAATATGATTAAGAGGAGTTAGAGCATGTGATTCTCTGAGGTTAGGCAAGAGCAATGTCTCCTGGTGTTATTTCAAAGGTTTTGTTATGATGTAGTGTGCTTAACAATCAGGATTTCAGAAATGCACACTGAAAAACGTTAGACAAGTGAGCTCTGGAGGTTGTGGCCTTAGGAGAGCACAGACAGAAACAACAGTGGCAACTCGTAAATCTCTAGCATCTTTATGTGAGCTTAGCCAGACTTTACAACAAACGCTTGGAAGAACAGAGGGATATAGCTGCTTCTGAAAGAATATGCAATGCAGTTTGAAAATGTTTCTGCAGAGCTCCATCCAGCTCCAACAGAAGTGAATGGCTTTAATGATTTCAATGAGAGCTGATTAAAGCCTGCAACAGTCTTTATTTTTCCTTTTCCAACCAATACTCTGTATTTGCCTAACAGATAATTTCTCAAAAACCAGACAGACATCATTTAATTTTCTAGAAGTTAGACATTAGTTTCTGCTCAATGCAGAGAGATCTGTGTGCTCACCGCATATATTCATTTTCCTCCATTTTGGTTGTCAATCAGCTGCTTGTGCATGAGGGTGACAGAGCAAACATCTACCACTTGAGAATGAAAACCAACACAATTCTTAGTGTGTGTTTCTAGCTGTCAGATATTCTGCTTGCAAACATAGCAGACAAAAGCTGCAGTCATAGAAATAATTTGTAATTGAATGATTTTAAGATATATTCTTTGTGGGAGTAAACAGTGTAACTACCCACTTCTGTTAGTTAGGAGGGATTTTGACTGAAGGAGTATTGTCCAGAGGCATCCAAAGCAAAGGTAAGCAGATTTAAAATAATAACATTGATACAATACATGTTTTAAATACCTGCATTTGGATGTAGTGATCCCAGAGTTACGAGTTACTGACATGATACCTGCTGACCTCAGAGCAGCAGCTAGCCTGGGGTCTGTGCAATTTGCCTAGTGATGATTCTTCTTGAAATTTCAGGCCCTTGGCCTCGGTGGCAGGGAGTGAGTAAGGTTATGCCTTGTGGCATAATCTCCTAAACTTTACAAAGTCAGGGGAGTGAAGCAGATATTGTTCAAATCTGCAGAATAAGCAGCGACTTGGGTGCTTCTCCCTTGGCTCCACAGGGGACCTCAGCTTCTCCAGAATATAACCCATGTTTCAGAGATTAGTTACCTGCCTTATTAGCTGCACATGTTTTCTGTCCATTGAGATTCACAGGAAACCTGAAGACCTTCCATCTATTTGGGAGCCAATCTTCTTTTCTCTTTGCTAGAACAGGCTTCTGGTGTTGACCTTCTGCATGACTGGCTAATGCTCGGTCATACTGGCCTCTGAGGGGGCCCTTTGCAGTATTCAGAGGCTGGCTCTGGTTTTCCTACATGGGTAAAATACCACAAACACCAAGCCACCAGGAAACCTGGGTGATGCACTTGTCCTGCAGCCTGGAGCTACGTCAGGACCATGAGTCTTCTGTGAGCAGGAGGGGACCTGCTGTCAGGGCAGTGGTTGACGCATTCAGCTGGCAGAAGAAAACTGGGAATTGGGACAAAAATAAAACCTACATTTGTCTCTTACTGAGGCTTCACTGAGCAACTTCTGACTGTCTCAGTAGGAGTATGAAAATGAGAGCAAAATATTCTGGGGAAGCACGACAACTTTCTGCCATGATAATAACTAATAGATTAAATAGCTACTGTCAGCAGTGATTTCATCGAGTTAAAATTACAATGAGGCAAACCAATAATGCAAAATAGTTTGTGACCAGCCTGGGAGATTGTGCCAGCTACCTTATCAAGATTTGTGTTTCGCTGACATCCTCAGAAAAGCACTGCAATTCCTTAACGTGGAGTGAAAGAAAGAGTTTTTGGTTGTACTCAGTGAAAGAATCTATGCAATTACCAGAAAAATACAAGCACAGCAAGTTAACACAAGCAAGTGTTTTGTGTAAGCTGTGCTAATCACAAAGCTTATTCTTTCCTTGTTTAAGCAAGAGAGGGGAGCTTGAGAGCAACTATTTAAAACATAATAAAATTAGAAAAACAACAGTACTTCTAAATTGTGCCTTGCGGGTATCACCTAACAATTTTTAGCTTCTTTATCAATCTGAGATGTTGAACACAAGTAGTTTGGGAGCAGAGTATACTCATTTGCTAAAGATGGAACAATGGTTTGTGTATGAAACATTATGCATGGAAGACTGATTTTCTGTTCCCTGTTACCAGGCATACCTGCACCACGAAAGTGCACAGTTGCAGTTAAGAGTGATTCTGAGACAAACCAAGAACTGCCTGCATAGAAAAAGCACAGAAGGTCCTGAGGAAAAGCTCCCACCACAGCTCTGCATGCAGATAGGTTTGTCATGAAGCATAGGCATCTGGCCGAAAGTGCAGAGGACAAACTCTGAGTAGAATGGACAGAGTTTGAGTAGAGTAGAAAGGACAATTCCTAATTTCAGCCCCACATGTTATCACTGTCCACAGAGAGTTATATTCACTTTGCCTTTATCTTCAGTAAATGATTTCCACTTGCACACAGTCGTTGCAGACACCATCTCAGTGTCCATGACTGAGATTGTTGCTAAGTACAGGGAACATTTCTGCTACTGCAAAATATGTGTTCACTCACACTTACATGGAAAGGAAGACCTGAGGTCCAATGTCTTCCCAGGACAGCTACAATTTTGGCACTTCCAGGGATCTTTCATTACTTTAACAAATTATTCTATGTATGCCAAGCTCCTTAATGAACACACTACAGACTTCTTCCTAGTAAGTCAACTCCTGTCTTAACCAAACACTGCAAAGTATTTGTGTCCCATCTCCAGTAGTGTTTTGTATGGTGGTTAGTTAAAGTACATCTGTAGCAACTGCTGACTTTTCACAGTTGTTTGAATGTTTCCTGAGATGTCTTCGCCTACAACCCTTTCTGCTTTGTTATTTCTTGCAGCTATCACAACACAAACTAGCAATCACTCCTGCAGCTCCACAAGCAGTAGGCAATGGAGATGTTTAGCTCTGAATCTCTACATCATGTTCCGTGAACAGTTTTTAATTGCCTATTTGATAAAATTAAAAGTACATTGTCAAGCACCCATATCAACTTTTGCACTCCTGACTCTACACAAATCTTCTTTGCTCTTAATCCTTCATCTGCTTTCTCAATTTCTGCTATCACATCTCTTAGAAATACTCGTCTCCATGCATTAGTCCCAAATTTCTCAAAACTGATCTATTCAATTCTAACTTGTTCTTGTTTGTATAAATGACTTTTGACTTTTTGACTTTTTCTTTCTGCTACTTACTCATTTTGATGTACATACATATAACTACACAGGTACACAGCAATCCTGCAGGTAATTATTATATTAGAAGAGTAGACATTTAATACAGTAAATGCCTATGTAGAAACAGAAGTCAGTCATCAATGGTTTGTGTCAGGAGTGAGAAGCCTACTAAAGCAGAATCCATGAGAGCTGAAAGGAAATCCAAGACCAGACATCTGTTTTGCAAGTGGTTTTACTTTTTATAAAGAATAAAACCTTTGAATCTCAGCAGTTATGTGCTTTTGGGAATATAAGATCCAAATCTGTCCTTTATAAAGGCCTCCACAATGCAACTCTATAAGCAAGGAAAGTATATTTTTCAAAGATACTTGTTGTTTGTACTACCTGCCTTTGCATTCTCAGACTGTGGTGTGCACTCAGAGTGCTGAGTTCATTTTAAGCTGTAGATCTAAAAAAACCAGAAAAGCTAATGGTAGAAATGAACCCAAACTACTGAGGTCAGCTGATTTCATGTAAGCCACGGAAACTTTTTTTTTTTTTAGAATTGTGTATCTGCCCATGCTCACTTGGAAAGGCTACAGTCCCTCGGTGAATCAGACAACAAAACTGCACAGAATTTGAAGTGTGTATTGAAATATGAACTCAGGAGAGCAGGGAAATGGAAGGGGGAACACTTTTGCACATGCACTATACTACACTACAGGGCCATTTGGGAGTGCACCAGGCCATTTGTCTTAACCAGAAAGGAGATTGTACAAAAAGAGTGATCCTGAGAATGACATTAACATCCTGTGCAGGACAGCTTTAGGCCCAAAGCTCAGTGCCACAGATCACTTTACGGTGCACGGCAACGAAAGTAGTGGGGCACCCATCTGGAAATCTTTGCAGAGCCTGGAGCGGGAGAAGGGATGTCCAAATAAAAAGAAAAGCTAAAGAAAAGGTGGTAGTGGGAAAATTAGGGGTAAAAAGGAGGAACCCTACCCAGCTTAATTTTGAAATCAACTGGGAGCTGTCATTTTGTATCGACATTAGGCAAATACATCACTCTGATGTCTTTGTCCTTTCTTCTCCCTCTGGAACAGACTCTAGTAAATTGCTAGGATTGGAGTCCCGGGTGATGCAGTTCTTATTTCTATTCTTATTTGACTGTGCTGATGGTTATACAGAAAAAGGTATAGATTTTGAATCCTCTGTAGCTATCTCAATCCTCTCACAGCCTGTCTACCACTCTCTACTACTGGCAAACATAGACTCCCACGGGCTTAGAAACATGTCAGCAGCAACAGCAGTAAGGTGTTACCCTGTGTAAATCATCATGCAGCCACCTGTAAAGCTGCACTAGACACACTTTGGAAGAGAAAGCCCGGCGTGTGGGGTAGCATTGGCACTTCTGTATTGTGCTGTCTTTGAAACTGCACCCATCCAACAACACAGACTGTTTGATGTTACACGGAGGGTTTTATTTCATCTTGTTCCTTAACAATTCCAGAGGAAGCCAGGATGTGAGAGGAGTAAACCCCAGTGTGCAGAGCATCTCCCTGTGGCCATACTTTGGGAGCACCTCCAGCCTCGCTCTGTGCTGTGGTGCTGCTCTCCCAGGGGCCACAGCAAAGCCCAGGAGAGTCATGCCCAGGGTGGTGATGGGCTTACACCTTGATTTTCCTCCTTAAGGATTCAGTAGAGGATTTGACTAAACAAGCGGGTTATGACTGAAGTTACTTCCTGTAGACATCTTTGGTCTTCCTCCATTTAGATGGTCAACACGTTGAAATCTGTAAAAAAAAACCCTCTCCCTACCAGCTCATGTGTTTGATATCCCAAAGAGTTCCCACTGTGCACAGTCAAAAAGTGCCAGGAGTCTGACCTTGAAACAGACTTTAGTGCAGTGTTTGGTTCTGTGTCAGTGAGACCGCTGGGATCTCCCCCTTGCCACCTGCAGCCTCCTCTCCCAGTGCTCCTTGCTTGGTTTGTAGGAAAACTCCCGTGATTTTGACAACAGTTCGTAGAGCTAACAGGAAGGACTACCTAAGGATAAGCCAAGCAGGAGTCTTCAAAACCACTAAAAAATCACTCTCCTCTTTGGGATGAGTTCTAGCAAAGACCGGGTACTAATTCCACTGAGATCAGGGAGAATTATCTCCCAACAAATGAAAGAACTGGTTTGAGAGGAAAACGTCCATGTCAGTTTGTTTTCTATTGGTGACTGTCAGGATTCCCAGTGATGCAAAGGGACCTGCCTGACCCCGGGTAATATCCTGTCCCTTGCAAGTTCCCTGCAGAGCAATGCGAATGGTGGGGCAGGAGTGAGAAGTCTCTTCTGAGCCGGACCCATATGCACACCTGCCCATATCTGCTAACAGGAAAGATTTTGAGCAAATCAGCATTCATTTACATAGCTTTCAGCAGCAGTAACTATCTTCTCATTCTACAGTTATGCAGTAACTAAATCCCATGAAGAAGGAAATAAATGGGGAATTTAAGTGGAGCTAATTTCTGGGGTGCCTTATACGTAAAATCTAAGCTTCTCCAGTATCATTTTGGTGGCCATAAATTTCTTGGAGAGGGGTGATGCATGCCTATCACCCATTTACTACTTGCTGCTTGCCAGCCCATCAAAGGTAATTGGGAAGGCAAATTGTTTTCAGAATTATGTGTTGTGATGCAGGTGTTCTCTCTCTTATTTTTTTCTGAAAAATCTGCAATGCTGACCTCAGTTCCCAGGTACCTCCTATCTGCTTGGATGTTTGCAACTATCACAGTGCTGAACAAAAGACATGACCAATAGTCCTGCATCCTACTGAACAATCTGACACAATCCAGCAAAATATTTTAAGGAACCACTTAATTGTTTGAGCACACGTAGACACATTTCATAACTAAATTATAACAGAAAGATCTTTTTTTTTTTTATTTTCTAGACAGATCATTACTCAGTAAAATGAAGATTTGGCTTTACTGAAACTGTTCACTTGAACACCGCACCAAAAAATACACCTTGAAAATTGGAAAAGTTTTATTTATTTTCTAACTTGAAAACAGAACTTCAAGTTAACCATTTGAAAAAACGTGTTTAGGATGTTGACATATTCTTTATATTACACTGGAAAAGTTTTTAACACCTAGCTGTCTTGATCTGATCAACATTTATCTCCTCTCTCTAGAAATATTTCAGCCAGGAGAATTTTATTTATTCATAGTACTAAATGTTAGAGTATTACCCTGGCACACATCCATAGCAGTATTTCCTTGAGGACAAAGGATTGCAGATTGTTTTGTTAGGCCGAGTTTTATTACTTTATGCTGCAACCCGAAATAGTGGATGACTGCCAGATTCTTCATGTATGTTGATTTGAGCCTGGTTACTGGTTGGGAGCCTTGCTACAGAGGATCCTTTCATGTTTTTATTTAAGTATCTGTTTTAGGAGTTAGATTTTTTTTTTCTTCACTTTTGAATGTGCATCTTAGACAGTAAGAGCAGAGATATATATCTATGTAATGTAAATATATTTACATTTATCTCCCACCTAAGGACATGCATACACTCATTTTACTTGAGTGTTCTTCTGGTCCTGCAGTCCCTTGCCTATTCCAAGAGGACCGCAGTGATGTATTTCAAATGTAAATCCCTAGCTAGGAAACAAAACAGCACGGAGATATTTTCTCATCTGTATGGGGATTCAGGAGAGACGGAAGCAATCCAAGCGGACCCGCTGCCTACTGGGGGACGTTGCAGCCTGGAGCAGAGGCAGAGCAGGCATGGAACCACTCAGCCATGCTGAGCTACCGCCCTCCCATCTCTAGATATGACCTGAGATGACTGACCCTGTGGTTTATCTCTAGGAAACATTAATTTTAAGTGACATGGGTAAAACCAGACTCTCATGCGTTACAGTGTTTATTCCCTGGATTGATCTGCAACTACCTGTCCCAAGAGCACATGATGTTGAAATGACAGGATAATTCCAGGAGAGTGCACTCATCCACATGTGCTGAGATGATGACATCTGAGTGGCTCCACTGCCACCCTCCCTGTCGAATGCGCTGCTCACCCAGGATATCTTTCACACTACCATATACAGCATAACTTGAAAAAGTGACACTGATATCACTAGGCATAGGTTTCTGCTGTGAAATTATGACATCCAAATGAGTTTAAAATTTCTTGCTCTGTATCAGTGACTGTTCAAGTTGTGACTGAAGCAACAATTGACAGGTTTTGTAAAATGTAGCTTTCAAGTACCAGTTGAGGACACTGATGCCCTTTATAAAGAATAACTTTATAAAACTGTAAATACGAAATAGTTTAAAGAAGAATTGAATGAATCACACTCCTTTTCGTCTGTTATACAAGAAGATAAGATAAGAAATGTCCACTTTTACAGACATTTTCCATCTTATGGAGTGGGAACAAGCAGAACTTGGCAGGTCCCATTCTGCCATCAGTTAGTGAGGAAATCAGCTGTCTTCACTGGTGATATATGGGTGTAACTGAGGGCAGTATTGAGGTCTCTATCTCAAACCTCACTGAAAAATGATAATTTTAAAATAAAACAAGACTCTGGGAATTTTTCAGGATCCTATTAATTAATTTCAAAAGTTTCATTAGTTTGATGGAAGAAAGGCCATACAATATAATCATCTGCCAGCTGGTGACTTCTGATTTTTAAGTAGATTTAGGGATACAGTCTCAACTTTTGGTTCAATTCCTTTATTGAGGCAGCACAGAGCAACCAGAGAGGACAAAGTGGCCTCCAAAGGCCCTCACACATATTGGCCTGGATGTTATCAACTGGTTTCGGGCTCTTATCCTCACCTCTCCATGGAAAAGGCACATCAGGTCTCAGTGGTGAGTACTGCACCATAGTGAGACACGTATTTTAGGAAAGTCCGTCTTCTTGTGTAAGCTACATCATGCTGCATCAGCGACAGGAAAGGTCAATCATGGGGAAAGAGGAAAATGAGCTGCTCTTTCATGTCTGCTCAGAACACCACCTCTGTTTGGATGGGGACCCTGTCCCGCCAGGATTTCCTTCCAAAGCAGCACCATGACTGATGTTACTGGCTCCCAGTTTTAGCACATCCCATTTGTTCCCAAATGCAGTTTCTTCAGCTTACAAATAAAAACCCGCAGTCCTGAATGTGAAAATTCAAATGAGCTTGGAGGCCAATCTAGGCTCTTTTTCTTCATTGCTGTGAAGACATGAAAGTGGAAATTCAAAATTTTCCCCCCAAATTTTATCTTACATGTTTTATTTTTCTCTTTCATTTAGAGATAGCCAAACATGAGACTTTACTGAGAAATGGAATACACAGTACAGAGCAGTGGAGACCAGGACTGTAGAGATTCGCAAGCAAGGGAGGTGGGAGCAGCTGCCAATGCTGCTACAGGTCCTATTCCTGCTGAAGCCACTAGCCAAAGCACATCATGCCAGTCCCAGTGCGTGGAGGAGGGGAAGCTGGAGTGAACCAACACTGGTGGTAGGATATGAGACATGAAGCTGAGTGGCTAAAGGTAGCAGTAGAAAAGGAACCACAAAAAGTGGTGAACAGAGCAGATCTTGAAGGTGCCCACACTCATGCTGACTCTCTGGAGAAATGAAGCTGTGGAGACTAGGGCTACAGAGGACAGGGTCTGCACATAGTTGTAGGGGTGGAAGGGGAGTTCCTCAGCTGTGTGAGATCTCGGAAAACTTTGGGAGTCTGTAGAGAGTGGACAGCACAGCAAGGGGCACCATCGTGCCAGTTGTAGTGGGGGCAATATGGGGGTAGAGGCATCAGAGACTCTGAGAGGATGGATTTTAGGGACAGACTTTCTTATCTTAAGGACTGGTAGTGAAGGATGAATGTTGAAGTATGCACAGGTGGGATTCAGCTTCACAAATTTAGCTGCAGCTCAGCTATAGACAGGAAGAAGCCTCAGCAACATCCTAATTTAATTTTGATATAGAGCATCTTTACCCAAGTGTCTACATTATCTAAAATATATCTGATGTATCTTGGCAAATCTTTGTGTTTAAGAGGTTAAGATGGGCTGTGTCCTTAAAAATTAAGAATGGCTTAGATATATATCAGCATTCCAGACAAAGCTTCTGGCTGCTAGCTATGAGTTAGAAAAATTTACCTCTAGATTTTGGAGTTTACCATCCATGTAATACCCACTTAATTTAGTGAGTTATACAGAGGGCACAAAAACAGATTTGTGACAGGCAGCACCATTCAATAAATAAATAAAATAAAAAATAATAAAATCCAAATATTTTCTTCACATATATCTTTCAAATCCCCAATTATTCAATAGCAATAAATGTAGTGACTACCTCAGGAATTACATAGGATTCCATTCATTTTAACGCTTGTCAGCTAGCTCTGAAACATCACCAAAGCCAATTCATTAAGTGTGTTTACATACTTCCCTTAGGATGCTTGATAACAGCCAGGAAAGAAAAAGGTGCACCAATTTCACTAAGACCTGTTAAATAATGAAGACACCTGCAACATTGCCCTTCTCCTCTTGGAGACTTTTTGGAGGAGGTACGTCTGCCTTCCAAGACATATGTTAGGCAGTAGTACAGAGGTGTTTTAAATTATGTCTCCCTCGAAATCAGGGAAGGTACAAATGACACTGGATTGAAGAGAATCAGTGCAGTGAGGGGTGCACACCCTGTGCTCTGCTGTGGCTGTGTTTCTGATGCCTTCTGAATTCTCCTTCTCTTATGCTGTACAGGCTTAGCACTGTCTGTAGTATGAATTTCACATGGGGTGATAATTTCACGATGCCTATAAGGCTACCTCTTGCAATGCTACTGCTGTCTGCAAACCTTGTTTTCCGTTCCAGATGCTCGCAGAGTCACTTTGAAAAGGCAGATTCTTAATATACAGGTTGAGTTTTTTAATGTAACTGTACCCTTATATGCTTACTAGTTCCCAGGGACTCTCACTTGAGTCTCAAAACCAGCATTCCAGGTTTGGGTGCTTCATGGGACAAAATGTTAGTGTGGGACATCAATGCTTCATTGTTTACATTCAGGCAACGTGACATGGAGACTGGACTCCAGCTACATAGCCTGCTTTTTAGGAGCTATATAATTCTGATGCCATTCTTTCTTCCATCTCTGTGTGTCTGAGATGCATGGAGGCAGGTGAATGTGAAATCCTGTGCTCTCTAAAGCTCTTCAGGAACCTGGAAGCAGGGGCTGAAACAGGCCTCTTATGTAGTCTTCTGTGAACATGATATGGGAGTCTGCACAGGTACCTGTGTTGGTGAGCAAGAGGAGCAGCTGTCACTCACCCCTGCCATGCAGTGTCTCAGCCTGGTGGGATTCATACATTGTGCTTCTCCAGGACTCTGGAACTGGACCATTCTCCTTGGGCCTCCTGTCCTGCCTGGGAGATGTCAGCTACTCATCGCCCCCAGAGCTGTCGTGGTGTGGTGCATGGGAGAGCCCTGGGGTGGAAGCCCTGTGCTCCCAGGGATGGGTGTCATTGCAGAGCTCCCTCAAAGGCTTCCCTGCACCCTAATGTCCTCAGGTTGTCCTGAGGATGTAGACCTCATCCCCAGGGTCTACAGAATTGCAGAGTGCTTAGGAGGATTTCTTCCCTCTGTGGTGTTGCCAAGAGTCACAAACTGAAAGTGTAGGGAAGGCTTCAGCTGTGTTCAGCTACATTAGAAAGTCCTAGCACAAGAAGGATGTTGAACTGTTGGAGCAGGTGTGGAGGAGGGCCAGGAAGATGATCAGAGGGCTGGAGCACCTGCCCTACGAGGACAGGCTGAGAGAGTTAGGACTCTTCAGCCTGGAGAAGAGAAGGCTGCGGGGGTACCTGATAGCAGCCTTCCAGTACCTGAAGGAGCCTACAGGAAAGCTGGGGAGGGGCTTTTTACAAAGATAGATAATGACAGGACAAGGGGTAATGGTTATAAACTAAAAGAGGGTAGATATAGACTAGATCTAAGGAGGAAATTCTTCACTGTGAGGGTGGTGAGACACTGGAACAGGTTGCCCAGAGAAGCTGTGGATGCCCCATCCCTGGAAGTGTTCAAGGCCAGGCTGGATGGGGCTTTGGGCAAACCTGGTCTAGTGGGAGATGTCCTTGCCCATGGCAGGGGGGTTGGAACAAGATGATCTCTAAGGCCCCTTCCAACCTGAACAATTCTATGGTTCTATGGGATGAGAAGTTTCTTGATTACTTGGTTAATTTGAAAGTCTGTACATTTGGGATTTTCTTATCAGAATCAGTGTAGGCTATTTTTAAACATTTATTTTTCCATTACAGCAAGCAGCATCTGTACAGTTTGGACACACTGTTGTTTAAGGAATTCTGTGATTCTAGGAACACAGGAGTTTTTAAGGAAAGACCATTGTCCCTTTTAACTACCATTACTAATCAGTCAGGAGAATGCCCCATCCCTCTGTTGATTTAGATTGGTCCCTTAGTTTCCATATTATTAATTACATGAGTTATTGCACACAAGTATAGGGGCAGCTCCTTCTCCCCAATTCGAGTTAACTCCTTCATTTGCAATTTCCCACGGGAGATCTGAAGTCAAGTCAATGACTTTGAATGTAAATGGTCTCCTTAAGCACTTTCTGCAAGCCAGGATAAAGTTACTGCAAGGAACTAGTGGCTTTGTTTTGTTTTGCATGTGCATCTCTTCCCTGGAAGGAAATCAGAAGACACTTAAGATTGCATTTACATGACAACACCTAGCACTAGGGTTTTGACTTGCGCATATTGCGCTGAAAATAAAAGGGTTAATTTAGTCCTCTAATCTATTGTTATAAGCCTAATTATTTTACATGTCTTCATTTCATTAATGAATTGCTGCTTTTTACATGCATCTCCTTCCCCATTGCTTTTGTTTAAACCTCCTGGTGGGAAGGGAGAGATTAATTTTGTTGTGCCTTAATGAAACTGTATGCTACATTAGATTTAACCATTTGGCATGCACCGCCAACATCACCATTATGCATAATGAATTACTTTTTGTGAGTCCCAAACTAACACAGACCTTCGATGTTCATCCACAGATATTGCAACAACGCAGCTGGCAGACATACAATGTTCAATCGTTATCTTGAAGTTACATGGAAACTCAGAGCTGTTGCTCTGTGCTTGACACAAGAGCGCAGCTTTTGAAAATGTTTCACAATACTTGGAGAGTTGACTCAAAAAAAATGCAAATGCTTTCAAGAGATGAGGCAAGCTCATAAAGCTTTGATGTTATCTACCTTTAGGTGCATTTGATATGCATATGCCTGTGGGTGCAGCTGCACGCAGAGCCACAACAATGCAGCATGTGCTTCGCGTTGGGACCAGCCAACCTGCCTGTCCTCTGTGCAGTTTACCTGTATGGACATGTGTAATGCAGATTAACATGTTTCAGCTGATGAAGCTTTTAACATGTGAACTCTTTGCCTCAGCAGCCAATCTGCTGACTCTGACAGCATTTCTCTTGTCCAGCTTGCTGCCAGTGAAGTGACAGGGAGAAACAATTGATTAAACATTAGTCATTAATTTTAATTGATTAAACATTAAGCAAACCAAGCTCCTTTCTCTCAGGTCCAGCATCCTGCCAGCTTTGGTTTCTTTGTTTGCTGTTCATCAGAGATGCTCAGGCTGTTCACTATTGGGGCAGGAATATGCAGCTCTGCAGGAGTCAGAGGCTGTGTCTCCTTTAACCATTCCTCCAGACACCTACCTATGCCTGAAGACATGGAGGTCCCAGGCATCCCCTGATGCAACAGGACTCTTTTGCAGGAGCATAATAGTGGAGTTATCCAAGAAGTGGAAAAATAAATCTTGTCTCATGCTCCTACTCCTGCACCTTGTGCCAGGACCATTTAAAGCCTGGATACTGCAGCTCAGCCACCATCATACTCACCTCCCTTTCCATCCCTCACTGTCAAATCTGGAGTAACAGAAGTTATTCTAATTTCAGAAGACAAAGGTGGCATAGTACAGTGTCTGTCTGTTAATTAATAATTGGCTGATGCGCCAAATTGCCTCTAATGCATTGATGACACCTACCCTGCTGGTATGTCCACCTCCAGCACTGTCTGCCTTCACCTGTGTTCCCAACTCTGAGCAGTTGCCTCTGTCTCTTTCACATGTATTGCCTCTGACCTCTGCTCACCATCCTGACCTTCCCAGGCAGAACAAAATTAACTGCAGAGCAACATGGAACCCCGGGGTAGAGCATAATAGCTCTGTGGGGACTATTCTATGGGCTATATTCTCATGAATATCTTGACATACCTGTGAGAGGACTTCATGTGCCTGAGCAAGATAAGCAGCTTTTGGGCCAGTTTTTCTGAGGTGGTTTGAATGTGAGACTGGTAAAAGTGCATTTACAGAACAAAGAGATTTTCTTTCCTTCCAGTAACAGCAGATGCTCTCAGTTTCACCTCAGTGACTGCTGTTCTAATCTATCTTTTTATATTTTCTAACTTTAAAGCTTCCTAGAAGTTCTGTATCTGCAGAAAACCATCTTTATCTCAACGGAGTTTAGTTAGTTGGATCTGACTTTGATGCTGACTCTGCTCTGAGCAAAGCAATGGTAGTCTCCAGAGAGTTCTTGCAGTTGTGCAGCCCTTGTGACTTCCAGAGACACTATCCACTAGATGTTCCAATTTTATGACCTATGAAGCTGTTTTGCACATGCATGTAAAGTCAGATTCTACTTCACAGAACTCCTGGAGGAATGAGTTGCTCCTCCTTTGTTTCCAACCTAGCAGAGTGATTACTTCTTTCTCCAATTATGATTTCCACTTCTACCATTACTTTTTGAGAAGAGAACTCAACCTACCACAGCCTATGTTCATTTTGGTCAAAATGTAAGGAGAGAGGGCTGCTATAATGAACAATTACAAGAAATATATAGTCTCTAGAATAGTATATTTCATTCCTATTCCTCTTCTGTCACTACTTGCTTATTTTATGAAGCCAGTGCATAACATGCATAAACAGCCTTTACAGGAGGACTGGGCATCAGGCCTCCTAACTGTGTCATTCATTCTGCACATAGACCTTCATGACTGTTTGCTCCCCTTATCCTGCTGGGAGTGCTGATTCTTGCTGCGGGAGCCTGTTCTCCCTAAGACAGGTTGGATACATCTTCCAGCTGCTGGATGCCTAAAATGAAGAAGTTCCCTCCCCTTTCAGTGACAACAAAGTCTTTCTTTACTACACAGGTGTATATATTTAAATATGTCTCTCTGAATATATATACCTATAGACACTCACACATGCTTAATGTGTATATGTATATATGAATGTGGTCACACATTGAATTTCCATAGTTTTTCTGTTACAACCAATGACAATGCCCTTCTGACTGGGAGATATTTTTCTGAGCAGGTGTGTACTGGTTCAGTCTTGCAGATGCCATGTTTTGCTTCTGAGCATGCATGTCGAAGACAGCCTTTTTAACCCTCTCCTGTAATTGGCTACCAGGAGCCCAGGCTCTGAATTTGTGAGAGTAGAAGTGTTGCACACTGAACCACCTCAGACACACGACTTTGAAATGCTGCCTATATCTAGTCTGTGCCAACATAGCTGTTATTAATACCAATGTGTATGGTAAGATGAACGAGATTGTCAGAAAAAATCTGACACTAGGCAAAACAAAGCATGAGAAAAGGCAATTCTGTGAGCCCTTTATTGGTAAGTGTTTAGAACTCATAGGTGAAAATTAGCAGCTATTAATCCTGCACATACTCCCTGAAATTTGTAATTATAGTCATTGAAACTAACAGGTACACTGCAAGACTGCAAACAGGGATGCTGTCTATAGAATTAAATTTGCAGAGATATACTTTTGTTTTTTCAAACATCCTTGAAAAATGCAAACAAAGCTGCTTGGTAACTCCAAGGCAAGTCAAACATTTTCCTCAGCTGGCAAGGTTCTCTTCTAAGAAATCCTTCTTTGTTTGCCAATAGACAATACTAATGACAAGGACTGGACCTGAAGGGAATTAATGAACAAAAACTGCATTAAAGTTACATTAAGGGATACATTGTAAAGTCTGATTTAAGATCCACAACAGTGAGAAAATTTATTGCTGACTGACACTCTCTATTTAGCTTACCCTCAACCGCTCTGTCACTGAAGAGGAGAGGACATGTAGCTCCAGGCCCCTTCTGTAGTGCCTTATGCTGCTGAGCTGCAAAGAAGCAGCTGTTTGTTACCTTCGGTGATCAGAAGGGAGCTCTGTCAAACACACAGCTCCATGTGTAATGTCTAGTGCAAACGACTCCAGCAGCTAACTCTCATATTCGCAAAAACTTTGGACCACATCTGTACCTGTTGCATTTTTCTTTCATCTTTGACTTTAAAAGTCAGTGATTGCCAGCTGAAGAACAGTGAAAGACACCAACTGTGCAGTTTGGCAGGGCACTCTGGTTAACACCTTTCACCCTGAGAATCCACAGAGGACATTGGTGAGCATCCAGAGTCTGCAAACTGGCCAAGTAGATGAGGCAGACCAAGTCTTTTATGAAAGACTTTAGTATAACAGAGCTGCCAAATGAAGTTCTTAGTCTAAAAACAAATATGGATGTTTTACCCCATGTTAGGGGTGATTCCTCTGGGGAAATAAGCATCATCTTAATTTCCAAAACAGTGAAGTTCTGCTCCGTCTGACAGGAGTAATGGTTTGGACTTGGAGCCTTGAGAAATCTGGTAGATATCACACAGAGGAGCATGTAAGTGGTTATGCGGTGTGCAGAACAGTCCCTAGAGACCCACAAAGCATATGCTGCGTCCTGGAGGTAATTCAACTATGGGGGAGCTGTGTGCAATGTTGGATGTCAGGATACCTTGATTGTATTCTCGGTATAATGATTAGATTTTAGGCTGGAGATAGGGTAATCAGGAATTTCAATTTGGTGTGCAAAGGGAATTGAGTTAGATATGTCACATTAGAGACCTGGGTTCTCTTCTCTGGTGGAGAAATGTAAAACCTAGCTCAGTAATGGCATTGGTGCCATTTGGAAATACTAGCAACAGTCTTTGAAAGAGATACTCTTAAAGATTCTGGCTTCTGGCCCAATATGACTTTCATTACGTTACAGAGTGTCTCAGACATGGAAACTTTCCTTTCACGTTTCACCTGATCTGCTACAGGCATAGGCCATCTGAAGGAAATGTGACATTTGGCTATCCATGAAGGTAAGGACTTGCATTGAGGAAGACAAAGGGTGAAGTGTCTGTGACGGTCTTGAAGTGCAGTTATCATTTTACGAGTTTAAAACACTCTTACAACATTCATGTCCCATAGGCCAACATTTTGTATGCTGCAGTGCTCATGGTGAACCAGGAAGGCCCATGCTCAGGTCTGTGAGGAAGTTTTAGAGCGGCTGACTTTCTCACTGATTTTTACAAAATGGGGGCCAAAGGATTCTGTCCAAGGTCCTATATTTCTACTCAGATGCTTGTGACTGAGCATCAGCTCTGAAGTTTTTATAGATGTGCAGCAAGAGCTGCTGGAATCAAGGATAACCCCAATGAGGAGGCCAGAAGTAGTCCCAGCACAAAGGCTCCCACAGAGCTCTCACAGGGACGTTTTGCAGCAGTAGCACTGTATTTTCAGCATCTAGATATACAATGGATGCAATCTTTTGCTCAGGCAGTACAGGGCCCCTGAGCCAGCTTCGTAACCCACACCACCTCTCATCTTTGTCATCCACCCTGAAGCCAGTGCACAGGGTGAGAAAGAGAGAGTGAGTCTGCATTGCCAGAGCAGGCTGGTTTGAGTCATTGTATGAACTGCACAGCCCTGCTGCCTCCAGTCTGTTTCTCTCCTAGCTTCAGATCTGCCATTTCCCTCCTGCTGTATCTCAGTCACCCCAGATTTATCACACAGAACTGCGGAGCAACATCACATCTGGCTTCAATCAAAAGGCAGTAATGAGTAAAATGGATAGACTCTATCTAGATGTTTGTGTCAGGTTGCTAATGTACGAACTGATATTGAATTCAATGGATAAAGATAGTTCATATTTAAACACCAATGTAGAATCACCAGTGTTGAGGGGAGATTCATCCCTCAAAGAGCTGCTAATGTGCTGTACAAGCATAGGACATAACAGCTGATCAGCCTCAGTAAGGTTCTTCTCCAAAGATGTGAGCTGTTCTAAGGACTGTCATCAGGAGGAGCATCAACTTTCTCCTGAAAAATAATGAGAGAGATCTCTGAACTTTCAGCTTGGAGGAATGCCAGTTTAGGGTAGCCTTCTTTCATTTCTACAGCATTACTTTCCTAAATCCATGATGACTGTTTTGATAGTTGGAAGTAAAATAATTTATTTGAATTTTCTATCTGTTGACTTCTACAGGAGCGGTTAAAATCAAGTTTGTCCTCCTGCTGGCATAAGTGGCAAATCTAAAAGGCAGAGATTGGGGCACTCTGCAAGTGCTTTACTGGTGTAAGTACAGGTAGTAAGTGAAGGAGGTGGTTTCTCTCACTTTACTCCCCACTAGCACATGTTCTCACTGCCTATCTTGCATCAGATTTCACAACTAAATTGTCATGGAGCATGTTGTGAGTTGTTGTGAGTGCTGCTGACAGAGTAGAAAGCCAAAGTATAAATACATGAGTTTTCCTTTAAATATTTCACTCTGTATAAAGAGTTATCAACCTTACTGAATGCAGCATAAGGATCTAATGTAATGTAGTCAAACCAATGGATGATTTTCAGGGTAGCTAAAACCAAGGAATACAAAAGCATCTTGATTACATACAAAAATAGAAGCTTCAGAGCTTCCCCAGTCTCAGAATTTGTTCAGATAACTGAGCTAAAAAATCATCTTTAGTTTCCTACTTTAATGACAGGTAACAGTTTTTTAAAGATCATTCATTTTCTTAATTCAAAGATATGAAAGATTTTTCTTGTTGTACAACTTTCTTCTTAATTAGCATAAAATTTAACAGAGGGCCAAAACAAATCTCTTTCCAAAATACACAAATATTTGCATTTACTTATTCAGCAGACCGTAGCCAGAATCCTACTTTTATGAGGTCTGCTCTGAAAGTAATGCTTCTCATTTTATAATGTTGGCCCACGACGCCAGAGGCGGATGTTGGTGGTACGGCAGCAGAGGCTGACCCTTCCCACCAATATCCCCTTCCATGTTGTTGCTGTGTGACAGATGGCAGCAGAGGGGCAGTCTGACCAAATGGCGTCTGATATGGAAGTGCAGATGGAGCAAAGGGTTGGAATGGAATTCCTCCACGCAGAAAAAATGGGACCCACTGACATTCATTGACACTTGCTGAACGTTTATGGAGACCAAATAGTGGATGTCAGTACAATGAGCTGACGGTGGTGCGTTTCAGCAGCGGTGACAGTGATGTCAAAGACAAGCCATGTTCTGGATGGCCACGCACAGTTGTCATACCACAAAATGAAGACTCTCTTGATGCTTATCTGCATCAATCAGTGGATTACAACCAGAGAACTGTGTAGAGAGCTGAATATTGGTTTCAATGCATTGGAAACAATGGTGGCAATATTGGAATATCACCAAGTTTGTGCCAGGTGGGTCTCACAAATGCTCACACAGGAACAGAAAGAACACCACATGCAAGTTTGTCAGGACCTACTGAACCAATGTGATGTAAAAAGGTGGCAGTTTCCTGGATTGCATCATGACTGGTGACAATACGTAGTGTCATCACTAGCAATCAGAGTCAAAATAGCAGTCCATAGAGTACTGGCATGTGAATTCCACATCAAAGAAAAAGTTCAAGACACAGACCTCAGTGAGCAAAGTGATGTGCATTGTGTTTTGAGATAAGAAAAGGGTAATCTTTCTGGATTTCCTGGAAGCTGGACAAATCATCATCTCTGACCACTACATTACGACACTGACAGAGCTGAAGGCTCAAACTTTCATAGTCAGGCCAGAGAAGAAGACAACTTTTCTCTCACAACAGTGAGATAACGCCAGCATCATACCAGTTTGAAAACCATGGAACACATTGCCAGTCTTGTCTGGACTGTCCTACCACACCCACTGTATTGTCCGTATCTGGTGCCTTCTAGCTTCTGTTTGTTTGGGCCAATGAAAGATGGACTGCATGAGCAACATTTCCTAGCAACGATGCCATCATAGCAGCTGTGAAACAGTGGATCACCTCCACTGTTGCACCTGTTTACAAGAGTGGCATGCAGGCTCTTGTTCACCACTGGTGAGAATGCACAGCAAACAGTGTTTTGTAGATGAAAATTTTCTCTATCAAGCAGTGTTACTGTTCTCTTTGCATCTGTTGTATTTTCCATGGAAACAAACTGGAGGTATTACTTTCGGAGCAATCCATGTATATTCACAGAGATCAGTTCTGTAAATACAGTAGATAATTCTTAAAACTCATATAATGCACTCAGTGGACTATAATGATCTTCCCCTTCTCCCTCTCAGTTTGATGCATGAATGCAGGGGTATATTAAAACAATGCATAATACTGACTTGCAGTATACAACAGTCTGTTTACCAGAATCAACAGAGAGTTTTGATTAAAAAAAAAAAAAAAAAGGAAACGGAGCACTGTGCGTTGCATATACTTTCTGTCAAATTGTTTGAAGGCATTTTTTTTCTTCTGTTACCAGAGGCACAAAATTTAAAGGCTTACCTTGTTATGTAGTCAAAAATTTCAGAGATCGTGGCTTTGGGGTCTGGTTGAAGTATTTCTCCACACAGTTCTGTCCATGAGACTGGGCCTGTAGAACAGACCTTCCACGTCCCCTTTTCTTGACAGATTTTTGTTGCACTGTGTGGAAGAAATGGATATTTCCCTGGAAATATTCGGTTATTTTATCTTATGAATGCATGATTTAAGCAAGATGGCTGGCAGAGGTATAAAGATATTCATACAGGGGCTTTGTATCTTCATACCGATGATGACCAACAGCTTGCCTTTATTCCCCGCTTGCCTATTTACTCAGCACATCAGCCACGACAACATTCTTCCTGAAGTAATTCTGGAGGAATCGTTGCCTAAAGAGGACTTTTTCCAAGAAAATAAAGTCTACCCAAGACAAGATTTTGCTCCTCACTTCTTCCATATTCTTTGGAACCACCTCATTGCTATTCTTCACCAATGCTGCAATGGTAATCTCTGACCCTAGCAAACCTCTGTTCAGCAATTTTAATTAGATGAAGTATTTATATGTGTATAATTCACATTTATAGATAAAAACTATTTAGAAGGTGCTAATTTGATTTCCCCGTGATCGTAGCTTTTACTAGGTATGCGCTGGAAAATCAAAGAAAAATAAAACACAAAACGAACACCACACATTTTATATGTAGAGGAAAAATATGATTAGCAACAGATGAGAAATCAGCATTTTGTCAGAACTAAAATTCTTGCTAATAAAATGAACAATTTTTCCTATAGTTCAAGTAACTTATTATTTTTCAAATCACTGGATTCACTGTGTGACAAATATGCTTATTTTCCTCGTTTACTCTAAATGCATTATTGCAAGAATGAATTTTCTGTGATTTCATGGCTAAATTACAGATACTGGAGTATAGAAATCTGGGGTTGCAATTCTTTGGGCACATAGATAGCATTTATACTGCCACTTAACACTTTTCTTAGCAAGAAATGGAATTCTTTAATGCATGCTTGTAACTTCAGAGTCAAAAGAAGTATGGTTTCAATATTTTGGAACATCTCATTGAAAATAAATTTGAGAACTTCTTATAGTCACAGATTTCCCTAGAGTATTATAGTCATTGATCTCCTATTTACTCTATGCAGTATGTAAGAGATTTGTATAAGGTTTTTACAAGTTGAAACATTTTAAATGAGTTAAATGAAATAGACTCATATTAGCAACTATTTCTGAAGTATGAAGCCAACAGTTAAAGCATATATATGAGATTAAGAATGGAAATGTGTATGAATCACAAGGTCTTCTGATGTGGAGAATGACAGCAATCATTTAGATGAGACACCTCTTGGGTGGATCAAAAAAAATCCAACTGGCTTTCATTTGGCATTGACTCAACTGACTTAAAATATGTTTTGTTTTCCTATGATTCTGTGGTTTAATTCTGCTTCTATTCCAACAGGAGATCCATTATTAAAAAAGCACAACTCAAGTTATTTTTCTACTACAGCAGCACAATGCCGTTGATGAAAACTTTCATAGCTGAATGAAAAATAGGACCATTAACTTAGTATTCAAATATTTTTTAATGTTCTGGAAGACATTTAGAAATTTTTGCTGTACTTACCCAGGAAGTTTTTATATAGACGCTCAACTGAACCACAATTCATACTAGAATCGTCATCAATAGCGACTGTATTGGTTCAATCTTTTAAAATAAACCTTTCAATCTCATATGACATGAATATTTTCACATTAGCCTTCAATCACATGTTCTGCATGCAAGACAGATTTCTGGAGCACTGTTCTCATCTCTTTCAGTCAGTTTTTTATATGGTTTCTGTTACCAGACAGAACATAAAGTAGCGATCATTGTCAGAGTCTGATTTTATTTTGTTTTCCAAAAGGTATCATAGTACTTACGCACTTATGTCAGAAAAGCCTGACCCGATTACTGGTAGTCTTATTGCTGACTTTGCTGGGTGCATGAATGAGCCCTCAGTGGGCAATGCTGCGCATACTGCTTATTGCCATGGTGTTTTGGCTTAGCCCTTGCAGAGTGGGTTCCTCCTGCCATGTAGGATGGAAACAGCATGCCTACAATGCAGGATGAGTGTTAGACACTGTGAGGCAGCTGAGACAGGGTGGCCTCACCCATGAAACCAAAATTCATCACTGCCATCCAAACACTTGTTTTCCCATAGCTTTGGGCACAACCGCAACCACAGCAGAGACACAAACTCTCCAATGAAGGTCATTTCTGAAGGTTCTCTGCCCAAACCACAGCTGGGCAGTGATGCTGCTGGAGGAGTCTGTGCAGGAGAATGATGCACAGAGCAGTCAGCAGTCAAGCAGCGTGGAGGGACAAAAGTGAGAAGTACAAGGGCAGGTGGAGGGGCACGTTCAGGCTGGAGAGTGAAATAAGATGAAGAAAGAATCAAGGAAGAAAAAGATCTGATTTCAGCCAAGTTGCTCCTGTTCAACCTGCTTCTGAATTAAAATTGTGGGTGAGACCACTGAGAGCAGAGAAGAGACTGTGGAGCGCAGGATGGGAGAAGGAATGAAAAAAAGGGAGACAAAACCAAAGAGCTTCAGCCCCAGGAAAAGGGTCCTTATTCCTTTAAAACATGAGGTAGTGGCTGAAAGAGAGATAGACTGTGTCATTTTCACAGAAATGCTGTAATTTTACACAGAACAGCTATGTAAAACGCTATGGAGACAAAGCAGGGAGCTGGTAGTGCTGCAGTTAGTCAAAGACAGCCCGAAGGCAGGGTGTAACATCAACCATAGTTAGTTGCTTGGGCATATGTCCGTAATATGGAAACAAGGGCCTTTTTACCATCACATTCCTCTTCAGGCCAAATAATCCCGTTTGAAGTTCTCCTTAACACTAAATGCAGAGGCATTTCAACACAGCGTTGGCTAATGGGGTCTTTTTCCCATGTTTTACAGCATCTGCAGGTTGACTGAGGAATAGGAAAGCAATTCAGAGAGAGTACTTCTGGGGGATATTCTCTGATCCTTCTTTTTCCTCCACTTCATAATCCAAAAGCGACAAGCTTCTGTATTTCCAGCTATAAATTGGTAAGACAGAGTCATCTATGAGACATGTGCATAATCAGAGGATGCATTCCCCTTTCCACCCTCCAAAGTTACAAAAAAAGACCACAAAACAGAAATGAAAAACCAAACGAAAACAAACAAACAAACAAAAACAGCAAAAAGAAAAACAAACAAAAAAAAAACCCAACAAACAAATCTGCAAACCATTTCTCTGTGGAGAAACAGACACAAGCAAAATTACTTTCATGACTTCCTCTTGAGTCATTAAATTATTAACAAGAATATAAATTGGAAAGTAGCACCTTAAAAAAAAAAAAGGCTTTGGTGTGTTAAAATAATGGGAACTGTAATTTTTAGAGCGGTATGATATGTACAGAAAAGTAATAGTTCTCCCCATCAATTTATAAATCATTCTCCATCGTTAGACAAGGTGGTATTTTTCAGGCTGCATCATTTGTATGGAAGTTATAATGCTGCCTGCTGTGCAATTGAAAGAGGTGAGAAAAGAGAGAAATAAAGTCAATAGGGGCCAAATCATGCTCTTGCCAAATTAATGGAAGTTCATTCTATTGTCTTTAATGGAAGAAAAACACCAGAAGCAGTACTTTTGCCTTCTGTAAACACTGAAAAAATCAAGTATTACACAAAGTTGGGGATAGAAAATTGCTTGCTCATACAACTGCATTAAAGTAACAAACCTACTTTCATTTAAAAATGGTATTTCAAACCACCATATAATTATTATTATTATTTTTTAATCATTTCCCCTTCTATCTGTAATGATATAGCCTGGTCAAATGTAATTGGCATAGCAAGTTCAGAGCAAAACCATACGTTACTGAATTTTGGCTTTCTGGAGTAATAGCATTTAGGAAAAAAATGTGTTTTACCAATGAGAGGCATTCAGTATATAACGATTTTATTTGCACTCAAGTGGGTTAATCTGCTAATGTTAAACATTTAACAAGCTTTTTCTCAGTGTGCAAAAAAAATCAAGAAGTTACTTTTTCATTTTTTAAACAAAAATGTTAGTAATTGAAAAGCATCTGAATACGTTTGAGAAGTGGGAGGTAGAAGAGATCTTTCAATTAACTCTGGTGGTCTTTGTAGACAGTGTCAGACTACATCCCCTAGAGCGACTTCTGCTATGTGTACCTTCATATATCTGATATGCCTCAGTGTTTAGATGGGATTGCTCTTAGCCCTGAATTTCAGATGGACACAGCCATGTCACTGCCCTTCCTGCCTAAATCTGCTGTCATGGCAAGTTCGAGTTCCCTGCATAGCTTCCTCCTCTCCTAGCCCAGGCCCTCACCTTCCCCACCACTGGTCTCTGCAGAAGCACCACACACACACCCCAAGCAGCAGTTAATCCAAGCAGGCTAGATGTTAGTTAATCCCAGCAAGATGCTGCTGAGAGAACCAGCACTGATGCTGTGGTTAAAACCTATCAACAAAAAAAGGTGGCCCAGTTACTTTTAAAAGCAATCAGTCCTACGACAGACATTGCAGCAGATGTTCATGAAACGATGCTTAGAAGGAATCAGGAAAAGTCAAAATAAATAAGATGATAATCACACTACATCAACCAAACATAAATGATCAGATTTTGCATCTTGGTTGCAAAATCCAGGCAAAAGTGGTAACCTACATTTGCAAACACTTCTGTAAACTGAAGTGATTATTTTCCCACTCAATTAGCATTATTTACATAAGCAAACTCAAATGATATTTGAACAACATACATAAACCAGGCAAATCTGAGGTAGATAAGGCTGTAAAATATATGAGCGAGCAACAGAGGCAGCAAAAAAATACTGACTGGCACTACTGGCATTCAAGTGGCTCTTCAGATTTAAATTAGAGAGAGGTGCAAACTTTAAATCTGTTATCCAGAAAAGCCTTTTATCATTGAGAGAGCGTCCTACACAAGAGGAATATTTAGAGCTGTGTCCCACATACGGCTCCTCAGCAACCGTCCCTCGGAGAGGGGGAATCTCTCCCACATTTGAAGAAACGACAGATACTCTGGATAAGTTTTGAAAAACTTATTGGAGTATAGATCCTGATTTGATTCTGATCAGTTACTTTTAAAAATGTTTAGGAAGGCTAACATTCTTCTTCTACATGTTAGGCAACAGGTCCTATAATTCCAGTGGGTATCTTAGGCAAGTATAAAGGAAAATCTAAATATCTTGTAGGATCCATGAATGTTCTGTGGATAGTAGAATAATCAGCCTCTGAGTGAAAGTGCTTGTCAGATCAAAACGGTCAGAGCCAATTAAATCATTCTCAGTTGATTGGCATTGTCTGAGCATCCCACAGATGAAAGGAGAAACAAGTTTAATAGGACATGTGAACAAGATTTGACTTTTTTTTTTTTTTAACTGATAAAATTGGTTGTTTGCAAACAGGATGTGATTTACCACACCTGACTGCATTTGACAAACATAATGGTATTTCAGGATTTTTAACAAGATTCTCAGGGCTTTCACTGTATTTTTGATGGTCACATATCTGTGATGAAATTCCATTGAAGGTGATGGCAACATCTTTCTGGGCAGGAGTTTGCCCAGACTCTGTAAGCAAGTAGGACCAAACATGACTACCAATGAAGTCAGTGGTAGACACCAGTGAGTATGTATGTGTTAGCTCCAGAATCATAAACCTTATAAACACAATAGCAAGCGTAAACATCAACAAGTTTTGTTAGGGAGTAGAATAAACTCTCAAAGTCTGCACAAGCGTCATACTCTCTTCTTGAATTATGAGTCATTGCTCCTTGTCCACAGCACAGAGCTACTTAAGAAGCCTGTTCCACCAAATATTTTTATCTGAAACCTTCTTAGATAATTTAATTGGCTGCATGTGGGAGACAGATCTTCTTATCTTCAGATTACAGACTAAATTCAACCCAGGTCAATTTATTGACAGCATCTGAAAACATACTGAGAGCATAAGGTAGCATATGGCATGTGAAATAAAAGATGCCAACAATTCAACAACAGTGATGTGGTTGGTATAAAGATGGGATACGAACACTTTTGAAGGGAGAACTTAGGCAAGCTGATGCAGTTGAATAAAGTGGGTAAGTTTTTGGACTTGCTATTCCTTCACCTGAGCTGTCCAAGCAATAGCAAACTCCAAACCAAACCAGCTCAGAGGCAATGGTTTAGTCTGAAAATGACATTAGTCTAAGGTTCATTAAATCATCCTCATTTCCCATTCTTTCCTAACAGCCTCTCTGCTGTACAAATGCCTCAGATTTGTTTCTCTCGGGAACCATCAATTCTCTCTGCCCTCGAAAACTGCCACATCCCCTCTCTTTTCAGTACTTTCTCCTATTTCAACCATTTCTCCGCATCTGCCTCTGCTCAGCAGTAAGATGGAAACTGGTCAGTGAGCTGGGAAAGATACTGAGGATGAGAGAGACAGACACATGCGGAGCATGCCCCCAGATCATGTGAGGCTTGATGCCTTAGGAAGCATTGCTAACAAATGCAGTGTTTGGTGGCTTTTCTTATCAAGTACTTTGCATGCATCTTCGCTAGCATTCATGATGATCATAGTAGCACAGCTGAGGCTGTTGCATCCATTCTCTCCCTGAAGAATTGAAGTTTGCCCCTTCCTTTTCACAGTGCTGCCATATATGAAACAATCCATAACAAGCAGCTTTACATGAGCCTCGGACTTAGCTAGTCAAAGACTTTCTGGCCATATCTTGGGACTTTTCTCAAATGGCATTTTCACAGATTACACTGGAATTTGTACCCTAACTGGTGCAAATCTCTGCACAGTCACTGCACTGCAGATTGTGTAATCCAGTTTGGGCCCCGTAAACCTGCATGGAGCAGTTTTAAGAACAGCCATCCTACTGTTCAGCCCTCCCCTGCAGTTTAAGGACTGTATCCCTAACTGAAGTAGGTGCTGAAGTGAAATAAGTGCTTCCATACAAAGGGATAGTCCACCAGCTGAGCTTCACCTTTTTAAAGACATTGTAATCAACACTGTTGTAAGGCAGTATGTAGATGAGACTTGATGTACACAATGACAAACTCAGAACTATTACTTTTAAGAAGCTCTCCATATATGCCAAGCCTAGGTAACAGTATGTAAATGTGTTACTTTTATACTTGCTGAGTGGTGAAGGATGGCTTTGTGAATGCTATCACAGTGATTAGAAATCATTGAACAGTCCTTCAGTGTTGTTTTTCTCAGAAGCTGTATGTAGCATGGTGTTATTCTGTATTTTCACACAAATTATACCATCTTTAATCTGTGACAACTTCGTTGTCCTTTGGTACTGGGAAATCCTCCTGTTGTGCTTTATTGCTGCTCAGAAATCTCAAGGGCTCACAGAGCTGCTCTGGCTGCAAAGGGGCTGCCAGCCATCCAGCAGCAGTCCCAGCCAGGACCTTCACGAATCCTGATCCAGAGCTCTTCTTTGCCAGGAAGCTACGTATCACTCAGGGAAGAGCAGTCTCTCCTTTTCTGCCACTCTGCCTCTAGAAAACTGCAAGTGAATGGCACAGTGAACCTCCAGAAGGAGCTCTGATGAGCCTAGTCTGAAAAGAAAAAAAAATAGAAGGACGAAGCCATTGCAGGAGCCCGTGTTTGGTGGGATTTGCAAAGAGCTTAGTTGTTGCCCCAACAGACACTGCTGCCCCAGACACTGAAGCATCTGCTTTGTCCTTGGTCACTGCAACAATAGAAGATTTGTATTAAGTCTGTAAAGCTTTTGTTCAGCTGGCTAGAATCTGGCTGTGTGCTATGAGATACACTTCCAAATATTATGGTGCAGTATATATTGAAATTGGTGTACTAGATATATTTTAAGGACGTGCCTCCCAATATGTTCTGAGCACTGACAGAAGAGATGAAGCCTCAAGTTCAAATGCTACCTGAATGGAAACAGTTGTCTTTTTGCCCTTGCCTGACAGCAACCAAGTATATGGCAGGGCAGGCTGGACAGATATATAGTGAGACGGTTCTCATGGAAACCAGGTGAAAAAATAGCAGGGAAAATAGCTGAAGGGGACACTGGAGGAAACTGAATAATAGTGACAGGTAGATGCTAATTACCAATCAAAATTTAATTGAGATAAACAGTTGTTTTTCCTTCACAGTTACTAGGAATGAGTCGGACAAAGTATGAAGATCAACCAGGCCGAACAACAGCTTTTCTGACACATGCAAAGTGAGACTATGTCAGTGCACCACAGGCAGACAGCGAAAACAAAAGAGACCAAACAGGCAGACAAGCTGGGATGATTAGAAGGAAGGAGGCAGACTGGCACTCTGAAGAAGTCTGAGTACATAGAGTCAACTGCTTAGAATATAGGGGAGCAAACCCCTAAAGACTGAAAAGCTAGCAAGAACAGGACAAAAATGATAAACTCTACAGGCATAAAGAGAGCTGGGTAGTGTAATGAGGCTCAATAAAGTAAAGAGCAAACAAGCTTAAGCCACTAAAGGCTTTCACATCCTCAGACTATAACTAAAACTCACCTGGAACAGTGTTTCTACTAAAGATTGGTGAGGTGCCCTGACCTCCTCCCTTGAAGATTTGCATGGCCTCAGCACCTACCAGTGGTGAGAGTTATATAAACAGCAAGCACTGAGCAAATTAGGTCTCAGAGTGAACTCCAGAGCCTCTTACTATAAGAAGTCATGGAAGGAGATATGAGTCAAGCATTCAAAACTTGGGAAGTAGGACCAGGAGTGCTAGATAGGGCTGGAGGAGCTGAAAGGAGGGAGACATACAGCAGATCTAACACTTCTTGAACAAGTCTACTCACATTTAAGCAAGTTACCCTCCAGGGCTTGGCCTTATCTATGAAGAGGTTGTCTGGCAATGTGTTTGGCAGGATGGGAACGGAAGATGGGCCTTGAGAAAAACTCCAGGCTGGATGCTGTTCAAAAGGAGTCCCTACTCAGTGCTTTAAGAGAAAGCTTGACCGTGCTCGCTAGGATGGATGGGACTGCCACCATCATTTCAAAACTTATGCTCAGGCTCAGTTTCTATTTCTGCCCTCTGAGAGAGAATAAGGGTGTCTGTAGCATCTCTAGGTGTCTGTAGCATCTGCAGCAGTCTGTGGGTCTGTCTAGATTTGCAAGCAGAGAAAAAGAATGTTGGGAGTGTGGAGTTGACCTCTGCCAGAGAACTCCATATAGGTGGGAATGGTAGATAACTCACATTACTGTCTGTTCATTTATACCTGGGCAGAGCTAACCACAATCCATCCCCAAGTTATGAAATATTACTAAGGCAAAAGTGAATGGCATTTATCGGCCAGAGTAATTAGATTTCAGCAGCCTCAGCCCACAGGACAGTACTGTCTGCTCTGCAGAATATTAAGTCCAATTGCTGGAATCAACAAACAACACTTGAAGAAGTCTTGTTTGAAACAATATATATTAATACAGTAGCATAATAAATAATAAATAATGTTAATACTGCTGTAAATAATGTATTGTGCTAGATTTGCGTAATAAATAATACATAGATATGTAATCATCCTTTGAAATAATATAAAATTAGCAATTGTGAAGTGAACTTAAACTATTACCACGTGTCAGGAGAAGCCTACAAGTTACTTTGAGTCTGAATCACTGCAGCACTGTAATAGCTTAGCTGAGAGTAAGACCAGCAGCATCACAGGAGGATGCAAAGGAGCAGAGAGCTGCCTGCTGCCTCACAAAGCAAATAGTAATGCACTTCTCAATTTTATGTTTAGGGCTAAAGGTCTGTTGATCTACTGGGTGTGCCATACTTTTTTGTTTAAAAAAGTTTATTTATTGCTGACTCAAGGCCTTGAGCAAGTTGTTTTCCAACAACTAAGATGAAATAAAGCAGCACAGGCAACCAACATATTTAAGAGAGTATAAAGATCATTCCTGTGGTAGAGCAACACAGAAATACTTTCGGCTTCAGCAGGGAGTCACGCTTTGGCTCTGTTCCCAGAGTCCTCATAACACTTTTTATCTCCAAGCACCTTATAATCTTGGGCCAATTAATATGTGTGTAGTCCCTTTGGGGTCAGCCTGCTTTATTGGCAGGTTTCTGCAGGTTTCCTGGTTTCTAGAGGGAGAAATTCATACACAGATTTTTGGGGGTAGATTGTTAAAGATTTCTAATCTTCTTTAGAATGTGCTGGTATAGATTATTTGATGATATCATTGTATCTGTAACCAGACTTCCAGAAGATCAGCATCAAAATGTTTTGTACTTTTCTGCAAGTTGTACCGCTCATTTTAGGGCTAAATGATAGGGCCACTCTAACAAGAATAGCCTCTCTGTGATGCACTCTAAAGCACAGCAAGACATTTGGTTACTGAAAGAAAAGTATTTATGCAGCTTAAAGCCACCCTGAGTAGCTTTCAAGACTGACCTATGAATTTTCAAAGGCATTTGGGCACTAAAAATTGCAGGTGTGCACCTGCCAGTATTTTCACAAGCACTTAAGCTGGGGAAGCAGCTAATTCCTATCCTTTAGGCTCAGACATTAATCGTGGAAAGTACCTTTGAGAAGCTCAGCAGCTAACTTGTGAAAATATTACTCACCATTAAAAGCCTGGTCTAAAACACATGCTGCTCTCTTCAAAGAGTAGCGAAGTCTGTGACTTCCAGCTCCCCTCAGCAACAGAAGAGAATGAAAATCTCCAGTATTGCTTCAGGTTATTTACTTTCCAGCCATGGAGAGAAGCAATGTCATTTACAAAACCGTGCAGGCAGTAATAAGGTAACTTCAGTACTGTTATTCACTAAATCCCATAACACAAGAACCAGGGAGCACTACCTGAAACTAGGCAGAGACCAGTTCAAAGCAGATGAAGAAAAATATTTCTCTGCACAGTCAGAAATAAACATCTGGGATTTCTTGCTATAAGTGATAATGGAGGTGGACAGCGTTGGCTGCATATGAGATCAGGCAAATGCATGGGCAATAAATACTTAAACAGGTGCCAGAAGAACTCTGCAGGGAGGTACCCTACAGCATCCCTAACATCACAGCTGCATCTGCCTGGGGAGTGTGTGGAAAAGTGCAGGCAGATGCAGGTGTTGTCCATACAGATCATAGGCAGGTTCATAAGCTGACCCATCTACTGACAGAGTAGACGGAAGGGTACTGGAAAGGATGAATTGTCTCTTGGGCCAAGGACATTTCTTTTGTTGTGGAGGCCAGATTAGGAAGCAACACCCCACAAGAAAGAAGCAGCTACTGCAGAGTATTGTTGATCCAGACTCTCACCCATTCAGACCGGCAGCATTTAGTACCTAAATTCAAATAAGGACTGCAGCCCTACTGGCAAGGACTGCGATGTCAGAAGAAAATCCTGTGGCTGTGGAGCAATCGCAGGCTCTGCTGGGCCAGGCAAGCACTGTGCCAGCAGCAGCTGTGGGGCAGCACACCAGTCCCTGGGGCTACCAGGAAGCCCTCACCCAGAGCATGCTCTGTGCTCCCAGCCCTAACGCCTGCGGATGAGCAGAGAGGGCAGCACTGCTCTGCCCCAGTGGAGGATGCATTCCTCCTTCTTCATGAGGAATTTGGCTAGACTGGGTGCAGGAAGGGTTCCCTCTGAAGGGAGCCAGGCTTCAAGCTTTTCACACTAAACACTCAGCTCTGAGCTCCATAAGCTGAAAAGCTTAAAAATCAACCTTGCTGCCGTTGTCTCTAACCAGCTTTGTCTGTCTGACGTCAATCAGTGAGTGACGAGCATTACTCAGACTTCCTTGCTCTGCTTATAAGCCACACTCAGTTAAAACTGATGAACTCTCTCTCTATTCCTATGAGAGAACACCAGGCTGCTACTTCTAAGGTTCAGTGACAATTACATAGTATGTTAAGGATGTCCCATCCAAAGAAACACACGAGCTGCAGGTTGCTTTCTTGGAAGTTCCTCTTATGTATGATTCAGACAGTCATTCCTGCAGGGCAACAAAATTAAATTTTTCACTCTGAAACTATTCCAAGCAGGATCTGAGGTTGCTCACTCTCTCATTGCTGGATTTTGTAATCCCCACCTAAGCACCTACTATGTCATCATCTCCAGAAAGCAGAAACAAAACCAAACAAATTGTTCCCCTCTTATCCTAGTGTTTGAAGCAGCACTACATCTTGGGAGGTTGCAGCAGGCAGGAAAGGGCTCATTGTAATCGCCTCTGTTGCTGTCTCAGCAAGCACCCACCTTCTCACTGCAACCCCAAATACTGACAGTCAGGACATAAGCTGTCCTGGGAAAAGCCAACAAGCAGAAGCTTGACAGTGGGGTGAAGACGTAAAAGGCACAGTCCCTGATAGCTGGGACTCTGCTAAAAGATACCAGCAGGAGTCACAGCAACGAGCAAACAGTCCTGAAAAAGGACACATCTCTGGAGAAAGGACTTTTGTCTTTCCATACATATAAACACCAGCTTTGCTTCACTCCTCAGCACTCAGCAACCTCACTCTGCCAAGGGAGGCTCACAGTCTCAGGGTGACGCTCTATCCCCTGAGCACAGGTGGAAATGGCCTTGGCTATCCCTCACTGGAGCACACTCTGTGGCATCGTCAGGTTGGTTTGCTGGCCCTGGGAGCAAGGTGTTTGCCAGCCCCAGGCCCAAGAGGGGAGGGTGAGGACAGCCAGGCAACAGCAGGGTTATCTCAGCTGTACTCAGCTGAGTACATGCGCAGACATGGTGTGCAGGCAGTGAGGGCACAGGTATGTCACAGCTCTCATGCTTAGACAAGTTACACTGTGATTTTCCAAAGGGCTTGCACACTGTGCAGACAAGGCCAAGGACTCCTGCTTTGCAGGCTTTCAGATTGCAGCAGCACATTAACCCAGATGCTTATGGTAAACCTCAACCTTACTGAAGTCAGTGAGCGCTTTGCCACTGAATGAGCGACATTGCCTAATGAATGCCTATGTTTTACAAACTAAACCAATCCTTTTTCTTTCTGACCTGAAGGATTCTGGGTGTATTCTGAAAAAGAATAATCTTTGCCATGAGAAGGCAAGGAATGAAAAGGAAGCCTTGATTTTTATTTCATTCAGGTATCTATGAAAATTAATAATTAAGTTTTAAGAACACTATAGCAAATAATTCAGCTGTGAAACGTCATGGGGGATATATGAAGATCCAATTCTAATTTTTGCTTTCTGTGATGACTGATTTTTCTGAGTTTCTTCCTAGCTCACTTTCACTAGGTTAGTAAAAGCTTTGGAGCAAAAATATTATGGTGTTGTCATTGTATTGCAGTTTTGTAGCCTTGTTAATTTTGGATTAAATCCTACAGTGTAGCAAAATTATTGAACTTGGTTTTGCTTAGGTCTCTAATTCCTGTAGCTCCTCTATTACCACATGGCAGGGCACCCTATAGGCACAATAAATAAATAATATGACACTGAGAGCTGTAAGAAATCACAAAATACATTATTAAAAAATTAAGAAACAAATATCTCCCTCTTACTTAAATAGAGATTGACTTTATAATGTAGAGTGCTGAGGAGAGCTGCTGGAAAATATATGTGAGCCTGGGGACGAGGAGAATACACTGTAATGGGTGGTTTGCTTGCCAGGTAAGAAAAATAAAAATCCCCAAGTGAATGGATGTATTTGTCAAATGGAAACTGAGCTCCCCTGTTAGCCCCCTCCCAGGTATGATACAGTGCTTGATCCATCCTCCCTCGTCAGGTGTGACCTGGAGGGAGCAGCAGCCTCTGCTGGTCTCAGGCTGTGCTCAACGCCTGCAGCAAAATCCCATAAGACATAAAGACATAAGCTGGCAGACAAGGCTTACTTTTTATGTCTGAGATTGTGCTGCAGGATTGAAAAACCAGATGCTGAAAGGGTGACCTTCAACCGGTTGCTCAGTCCTTTCCCAGTCATGCTTCTCAGACGCTGGAAGAATGTCCCAGGTGAGGTGCAGCCCTGCCTGGGACTTGTGGCATCCTGGGCAGAGGTTTGAGCACTGTGTGGCACAGGAGGAACAAGCAGACTTGGACCAAACCTGCGGAGGAAGGCACTGCATGGAAACAGACCATAGAGTGCTGCTCAACAGCAGCACTTCTGGAACTTCTCATTCCTTGGTGGAACGAGAGTGGGAAGTGGAGTGGGATACGCACTCAGTGCTTCATTAAAAGGATTGCGACTTCAGTCAAGCCCGAGTCTCACTAATGATGCCCTCTTCTTCTCACCTCAGCCCGCTTGTAGCTTTTCCTAAGAGCAGGAGGATAAAACACATGCAGGGAACTTGGCAATTCACTTCTGCCTGATGTAAAGGTCTGTGTATCTTGCTCAACATGCCACTCCACACTGTGCAAGTGCTTTTTCTCAAGCACTGCAACTCTGCTGCGTGCTGCTGGGTCTTGGGGCTCTGCAGCCATGGAAAACTGTTTTGAGTACAGCTGCTGGCTTCTGTCACGGAACACTTTTTTGTCAGTAAATCTGTTTTTAAAGACATTTTACCCACCCAGTATGCTTGTCCCCATCCAGTCCTGAACACCTGCAAGAGATGCCCCAGCCTCCCAGGACAATCCACTCCCATGTTGCACCCTTCAGCTAGCGAGGACATTTTCTCATGTCCAGTTTGACCTTACCAGGGTGCAGCCTGCAGCCACTGCCCCTTTCTGTACTACCTGTCACTTTTAAGAAGAGTGTGGCTCTGTCACCTTTGCAAGTCCCCTTTGGGTACTTGTAAGTGCTTATTAGATCACCCGTTTGTCTGCTTTTCGTGTAATTAAACACCAGATTATCAAGTCTATTCTTGGTGGTCATGTCCCCCCTGGCAGCCTACCCCAGAGCCAGGCTCTGTTCCAGATGTGACCTCACCAGTATTGAGTAGAAGGGATGAAAAATGTCCCTTGATCAAAGTCCTCGCTCTTACTAGTGCAGCTCAGCCTGCCAATGGCCTTGTTCAGCAGCATGGACAGCTGGCTCAGCCTGCAGCCCACAGCCAGCCTCAGCTCCTCTTCAGCAGGGAGGTGACCCAGCCTGTCACCCTCTGGCTCTGCCATGCTGCTGATGGTCCTGCCTGGGGGATAAACCTTGCACTTGTCCTGGCTGATTCCCATAGGGAGGCTGCTGGCTTGAACCCCTGATGTCTTCTGGATTAACATCTTCAGGTATCTGAACCTCAGAGTGCTTCAGGACAGAAGTGTTGCCATTCCCTGCGTAAGTCACTCTTCCTCATTTGCTGTCTTCCTTGTTGGGAATTTAGGTTAGGTTTTGCATCCATCCTTGCTGAGATTTCTGCTAAGGCTGCCATAAAAAGGGCTTAGCATGATAGTCATGGTGCTCTTCTGTGAGAGTGACTTGAGAAAAAAAAAGCTGACACTATTTGCTCCTAGATGGCAAGATACTGGGCTGTTTTGCCTACATATTCAGAGGACAGAAATTATTTATCTTAAATAAAACTGCTGGCAACTTGCACCTCTGTTTGGCCTTCACATCACAGTGATTCTCTTCAGTCTGCAACGTGAAGTAGTGCTGAGGTGTAATACACATACGCTGAAACAGGGGACAGTGGTGTGGTGGAGCGTTTAGCCAGCCCAGCAGGCCTAATTCTCACTCCATGATATGATTATCATAGAATCATATAAACATAAAATGGCTTGCGTTGGAAGGGACCTCAAAGATCATCTAGTTCCAAATCCTCTGCTGTGGGCAGGGTTGCCAACCATTACGAGCTGGAAAACACTGACAGATAAATACCTTGAAGTAGAACTGCCCAAAGGCTATTTCTGTTCTCAGTTCTTACAGACAGGCCTGAGCTGGCCTTAAAATAGCCAGTTTGGTTATTGAAAATGTGGTTGTGAGCAGTCGCAGCTTGACACAGATTAATCCCACAAATATTCCCTCATCTCTTGCACGAGTCTTGCAAGCCACAGTCCTCCAGTTCCACACCCATGCTGCCAGCAGTGTCTGGACCAAAGCCAGACCTGGTGGCTGCTTGGCTGCATGATGTGGAGGTGCCTTCTGCTTCTGGAGAGGAAGAAGCTGGTGTTCCAACAATATCATTTCTTTTTTGCCTAGGAGAGCGCTCTGTAGAGATGGCCATGAGGTGGCAACTTTGTCTGGGGGCATATGAACAGCCACCAGTATTGACTCCAGACTGCTTGGGAAAAATGTCGCTGGACAGTTTGCACAGCTCCTTCCCTTTGCTTCCACTTTCTGTTCTTCTTTCATTTCTTCTTGCAAATATCTCTGTCACAAAGCTGCATTTCTTCCTGGTGCCACAGACATTTTTAATGTCGCTTATGTGTACTGGTTTTCCTAATTATTTACCCAGAAAGCAGAATGATTAAAGGGACTGCTTTATTTACTGCTACCTAAATGGTCTACATCAGTGACAGCATATTTATATTTTCATATAGCTACTATTTAATAGCTTGCAGACATGAAGTTCCTTTACTTACTAGAATTGGGGTGCATTTTATAAGATGACTGCTGTTGACAGGACACCAATCCTGGCAAACCTTATGATAATGCATTAGGGCAACAGTTCATCAAATATCCCTTTATTACGAATCTGTTTTGCTTCAAACTCGGTGTGTCACAATACTGAAGCAGACAGAGCAATATATGCTTCTCAGTAACAGTGATGCTATGTGAATTTCCCCTCTTCTGTTTTCACCCTTCTCCTGTCCTACAGGGAAGAGCTCAGCCAACAGCATCTGAAAGGATAGCAGCAGTTATTTCCAATGTTGCGAAAGAAGAGAAGGAAACACACTGCCCTTTGTGATGTGAATAAGAAGTAGATAAAACATCTGAAGGGTATTTATTCAACACATGAACTAAATTTCAGGGCTTCAAAAATAAACATCAGTGGAAGTTTAAAAATATACTTTCCCAAGTGCCATTTTTACAGGGTTTTTATTTGCTGAAATACCTTTGTTTTTACAGGAGATGACATTTAGATGTGATGGGAATACATTATATACCTTTTAGTAGGTTATTTTAGAATTAATTAACTGCTTGGTTATAATGTATTTATATAAGGGGTGGTCACGAGAGACCAGATTCTCCAGGGCAGCATGTCTGCTTCATCTTAACAAGGCAAGAGGAGGGTCGGGGCAAGGCACTATGCAGTGGGCAGACTGTACATCACAACAGCGTAGGGTGGGGGCTGCCATCTCAGGAGCCATGGTGACATGTCCCACCAGCCATCTGCCATGTGTGCTTTAGGAACTATGTGGCAGCACATGGTCAGCTGCCTGGATTAACCACCCCAGTGAGCATCATCGTGGGTCATGGTGGATCTATGCATAGCCTACATGCTGTCTGCTCCCAACACAGTAAGAATGGACATAATTGATGGGGAGGAGGACCTGTGCCAGTCCTGGTCCTTGCTGGTCCTGGTGGCAGTGCTGGCCAGTGAGGCAAGGCCAGACTGGGACTGCAGCCGAGATGCAGAGGTGTAAAGAGGGACAGACCTGTTCACAGCCTGGCTTCCCCGTCTCAGGATATGGCCCATGAACCTCCCTCTCCCAGCTGCATGGACTCAGGGTTGGAAGAGGTACAGAGTGAAAACTGACACAGCTACAGAAGCCACTGCTGGCAGCAAGGAGAGGAGCCTGTCTTTTTGTGTTGACTCCTATAACCTGCCTCAGAAGTCTATGTGGATCAACATTAATATTTAAGAAGCATCCAAAATCAAGCTCATGGCTACACTAGCTAAAAGCACCCCCACAACTGTCAGCCTTTCTGACATTTTTCCTGCCTCCCAAGTCACCTCCTGGAATCAGACCTGGGGGCCACTCCTCTCTCTCTGCCCACCCCTTCTACTGTTTTCCACCGCCCACATATCAGGGCAGCAGCTGGGCAGCTTCCTTCCTTCTGTTTGTCTTTGAAACCCTGAAGTACTGTCTTCCAGCCCCAGAGTGCGTGAGATGCACAGAGATATCAGGAGGTCTCCCACAAGCAAAACAGGGCCCAGGTTTTCTCCACCTGCCCTGCACTCTTTTTGCCTTTGTATGCTCACCTCCATATCTCACCCCACGGCATTCCTCTCCAACATATAGCAGCAGTTCTGAAAACAGAAGTGAAGCTGGCTGGGACTCAGGCTTAAATGGCAGCACAGATCTTTTCAACCTGAGTGAGAGGTGGCAGCAGCAGGGAGAATGTGTGTGGGATGTAACTGCTCTGGGGCAGCTTGAAGCTCACCTCTGTGCCTGCCTGGTCCTGCTGGGCTGAAGGGAGAGGAACTGGCAGGGAGCAGAGGGACTGGTGAGAAGAGACAGCAGATCCTGTCCTTTAGTCTCTGTCCTGTGAGATGGCTAAATGCCAGCTCCTAATTATGCTTCAGCATTTTCTCTTTTAATGTTAATGCCAGTGTTAATTAAAGAACAACAGTGCCACTGGGTTTAGCCTGGCCAAGATGGCCAGCCATTGTGGAGGTGAATAGGTACAATCATTTTCATTTTACTGGATGTGCTTTCACTTGCATACCATATTTACTTGAACCTTTGCTTCTTTTAAGGACAGAAGAAAATGTTGTTTAGCAAATTACCTATGAGTCACCATTTATTGGAGAAGCCAAACGCATAGATATCTCTTTGGACTTTGCTGTCGTGGGATGATGTATGAAATGATACACTGAGAAATATAATCCAGTAATTAAAAGCAAGGCATGAATTACCCTAACAGCTATCGCGGAGAGAAAATTATTTCTCTCATAGCTACAATGTTACTGTAAATGAAGTATCACAACTGATTACAAATCAATTGTGACAAACCAAACCATCTCAGAAAAACACAAGAACTTTGTAAACTTGCTCACAATCACAGATCACAGGACCTGAAACCATGCTTCATGATTTAGTCCAAAGTTACTGGGAACATCAGCAGGCAACTTGAGAACCACTCGGCTAGCAGTCTACATCTGTGTTCATCTTTATATATATAATCATGACATTTTGTTAGCTTTTAAGTGCCCCTGAAAAGTGATGCTGCATGGTACTTCTCAATGTTTCCTATTGCTTCTGAGGGCAATGGTGAAGAGGTGGAACTTCTCAAGTTAGCAGGTATGAGGCCTCACTTCTGAAATTTTGACTCATGATCACACCTGACAGACTTCATGTCAATTCTGACGTTCTCTGACCAAAAAAAAAAAAANGCCTGATGTTATCACAGACAGCCACATTATCTGATCCATTTAATTAACTCACAGTGCAGAGAATAAAAGAACCGCATTGACTAAGAAAATTTACTGGAGGCTGGTGAATGAAGAGATAATGAGGCCAAAATCATAATTCATGAACAACAGTTACTATAAAAAATCAGTCGTATCTGCCGATCTCTTGGCTGATGACATCCATATCAGGCATGTCACAGACAGACATGCAGCATCTAATATCTTTCTGAAGCATGAAGACTTAACTGTATCTTCACAGGAATTTCCATGGTTATAATATAGCAAAAACAGAGCAGCCTTTTTGGCCGTGTGCTTGTCATTCAATGCAGGAATCCAACAGGTCTAGCCGGAATGATAAGCCAATCTCCTCACTATTTAGAAGCTGCTGCCATAGGAGTGTGTCTCAAGGGGCAGACAGTAAGTACTGTCCTAGGCAAGTTGTTTTGAAGGTCATGAAATCATTCCTCATATGAAGACATGAGGATTGATTAGATGGTCAAGTCAAGCAGCCTGGTCATCATGGCAGGGCAGATCAGACCGATCTATCAGGGAGTACCTTGCTGGCTATATGACACGTAGCACATCTCAGCACACATCAGAGGACACATGCGTACTTTCCATTTGTGACTGAAAGAGGGTGCCCTCCACCACGCACATGCCAGCCTGTGGCAGACCATGCACATGATGCAGGCACTTGTGCTCCAGGCTGACATGATGTCCCTGCTAGGTGATACTGGAGGGACTGGAAGGCTCTCTTGGTTGCAGGTAGCCAAGAGAGGGTGACTAACAGTGAAGGTGATAGATAATTAGGAAATGTTGTTCCTGTGGACCAAGTGACTCAGTTAAATGCTGAGACCAAGAGCATTCTCCGTGGGATGACTCAGTGTCCCCTGTTACAAGACTGGGGCAATGAGGTTGGAATGTGTGGAAAAAGATTGAAGAAAATTCTGTGAAAATTAAGTATTCTTGTATCTCCTTAAAATGAAACAAATACTCTGGAAAAAGAAAACTGGGAGGAGAGCTGCCTTAATTTTCACAGGTTCACAGAACAGGAATTTTCTGCCACCCCAAATAAGCTGTGGAATGTATTTCTAACATCTTTAATTACAGTTGGCATTCCTGCAGCACAGCCAAATGCTAGAGGTGGCCAGCTCTCTGAGCTCTGATCATTGTGGCACCAGCAGTGTGGGAGCCCTGCAGGGGAAACTGTAAGCCAGTTTCCAGCTCTCTCCTATTGCTAAGTCATCTTTAAAAGCCAAGCTCTCTGTTTTTCTTTAAGCAGCTGAATGTTAAGGATTTTCTTCAAAACAGCGTTAAAAGGAGGAATAATTTGGTTTTACAGTCAGGCCTATTGGCCTCCCACTTAGTAATGACAGTAAGGCCATTACCTTTGCCGTGAGATAGTTATCTCCATCCCATTGCAATTATAAGCCACATAGATACACAGACACACATATACAACCTCTGTGTGCTCTGTTCCAGACGAGAAGTGTCTCTTTTGAACTCTTAGAATGAGACACCAACACAAGCTGTAATTCCTTTCTCTTTGTGAAATACTTGGATCTCCCACCAGTACAGTCCAGAACTTACTGGACTGATAAATTGCCATGGAAATCAGCCCTTTTGGGGTCCATCTCACATACATTATGACCTTTGTATCTCCCACTCAACCCCACCAACCCAGCTGCTGAAATGCCCCTTTGTCACCACAACAGTGCTCTCCTCACTCCCGTGATAAAATAGAGTCAACAGCAGAGTCATGTTCTGCTGTCTGGCTGAAGGCTGTCACCATGCAGCAGGGTGTGAAGCCACCCAGCCACATCTTCTGGCCAAGAACACATGCACACTTGGGGTCCCTTCAGTCACCTCAGCATCTCTGGTCAACTATCTCTGAAATTGGGTGTACATTGGCACTTACTTATTACCATCCCTAGCCAGATCCAGGGCTAGAAACAGTGTCTGTGCATGTGTGTGCATGTGGGCATGCACGTGCTGGAGGGACATTGATCACAGGTTAAGTAATCCTTCAGAGACTGAGGTTTCATTATTGGCTGTGTGGCCACTGTGAGAGCCTGGTGGCCTCTGGAGGCTGAAGCAGCAGCCCCCTGTGGCTCTGTTTTTCTTGCGTAAGCACACCAGTGTGCTCAGGGACAAGTCAGATCTGCTGCACCATATAGACGAGCTGCGCCTCCTGCCATGGTGTACTAAAACACAAGTAGGTGCTTGCTCCAGAACAGTTCAAATGTGGTTGCCTGGGGCTGCCCTGAGTGGGGATGCCATGTGAGTGAAAGGAAAATACTCACGACTTTTCCACGTTTCAGCTTTAACAAAATTGTAAATTATTAGTATTACTAAGTATTGGATGAGATTTGTAATTCTTTAACATCTGTTAATCCGCATTGTTTCTAAAAAGTGAACTACTGTGCCACAATAACATGACCAGATCAGCATTTTGGTATTTCCTCTACAAGAGTTTTTCTATCAAACTTGTTTTCCAGAGAAATGCAGAATGCGATTCAAATAAGACCATACCTCACAGTTAAAAGTTTGCCACTACAATTAATTCATCTTACACCATCCTCTGTCCTCATTACATTTTTATTATAAGAATTAATACATTTTGCCATTTGCTATTCTGGTTACAATCATGAAGAAGACGTGAGAATGAATATATTTTGTATCACTTTGCCCTCGTTATAATTTTAATATGTTCTCAAGAATGGAATAATTCAATGCCACTTTTCACTCTTTATCCCGAGAAGGAAAATTAAAATAGTTATGAAACTCCAGTAGGCACTATTCTCTAGTTATTTTGTTATCAGTCTCGAGATTTTATCAAGAAAAAAATAATAATAAAATTTATTATTCTGCTTGAGAGAGAATGCGAAGGGAATGAATAAAATAGTGCAGATGACCCAATCCTTGTGACTGTCTCAAGGTCATAATCTCAAGTCCTGTTCAGTTGCTGTAATTATAAAGACACAATTTTCATTAATTCACCATTTCCCTAGTGGAGTGAAAACAACTGTTTAAAAATTAACTGTAGGAATTTTTAGAGTCCTACTATTCAGCTTCCACAGAAATGTTCATCATTTTCTGTTCATTATGAAAGACTGAAATAATAATAATAAAAAAGGTAATAGGATATATACAAGGTGGCGTATATCGTATTAATAATTGATGTATACACACTCTATCAGGGAGACATACCTAAATTATCCCAGGACTTGAATATATTTTCATTGAGTCAAATAAAACCATCATTGATTTTTTGATTGTTGGATCAAACCTACGGTCCACATGTGGAAATCAATTTCCAAGCCACTGGAAGAATTTTCCTGCACTGAATTAGTGCAGGCACCCAACACAGCTGCCACTTCCCTGAGTACCACATACTTTCAGACTCATAGAGCAGCACTGCCCCAGGTCCTGATGGATATTCTGTTGGTTTCTGAATTAGTGCATTGACATGGCTGAAGTTTAACAGAACAGAGCTTAAAGGCTGAGTCAGGGCCTCTGGGTAGGCAAACTGGATGGGGGACTTCAGAGAAAACTCACACAATCATTGTTTAACAGCTGAATGAATGTCTTGCACCTCTGCTGTCCTCTCTGTTCTCAACAATGTGTTCAGTAATGCCAGCTCGTCAGCACTAGGTGAGATATAAAACTAAGAAGTCTTACACACTAGGTAAGATAAGTACGTACTGAAAATAGTGTAAAAACAGACTTGAAATTCCTTTCCTAACTGAGTAGATCAGGAATAATTCAGCTAATGTTTATACTGAGTCCACAAATGTAAAACTAGTAATTTCTTCCCCCATGATATGGATGAATTACATCAGTAATTGCTGTGCTGGTATGCATGTAATGGTCCTCCTCTGTCTGTGGAGGTACTCAGGATGACTCACAATCCTTTCTTAAATTGGGACTACTTTCTCACAGCACAAATCTGTCCAAACCATATGATCTTGAATGCTTCAACACAAACTTTATCTCTGCCTTTTCTTGCCATATGTTTTCTAATAGAAATGCAGATCATTTTCTACCTTATCTGTGGGAGAAAAGACTGTGAAGAGTAGTTGCCAGGTTGTTCCGAAGACAAACCTGGACAAGAAATCCAAGTTTTATTGTTTCAGACTTTGGAAATTACTTCTGCTCCCTCAAAACTCCAACTTAGATATGCATGACCTCAAGAAAAAGGGATTTTTTTGATGCTTCCTTTGATCTGCTGTATTAAGTACAACTGTGATCCTGACTCTAACTAGGTATGCATGGTTGGGACCTTTCTGTTACCCTGTTATTGAACTATAAATGAGCTTCTTTCACTTCTCCCCACATCTTGCACTAAGAGAGTTACCTTTGTTTGAACAGACTGAAGATGCATTGGCAGTGGCTAGGGCTGATCATCTTCTCTTCTGCAGCTAGCTCAAGGACTTTTGCTACGTCTGACACTGCATACACTCTAAATTCACCTGAAAAGGATAATGAAAGAGATGTTTCTTTCCATGTTCATAGCATCAAATCCCTTATTTTTAACCTATGAATCTGTTAAAAAGAGTTTCAATGTTCCTAATGAACAGCACTTACCATTTTAAATTATTTCACCCTGAACTTGCGCCTGGCTTCTTGCTACACTTGAAAGATTTATAGACTCAGATTTTCAGTGCTCATTGGAAAAATAGAGAAACAGAAAAACAGCCAGATAGTGTCAGGGCTGGCAGCACAGTGATGGCCCTTACTGTGCCTGCCCAACCTGTCTCTGGTCTGTCCCTTTCCCCAGGGACATCCAGGGAATCCAGAGATTTCTAATGCAGCCCTTCTGACCCTGGGATCCAATGTGCTTTCTGTGCTGGGCTGAACTAAAGTGTGCACCTAAGACTTTGCTGAAGTATGGCTTTGTCATTGCCAGTGGATGGGAAAATGTTTTAAATGAGCAAACATGCTCCATTTGTTTATGTATGCTTGATTGCTCTGATGGAAATCTTATTTTTCTTCTACAGATAATCACAGAAGGCTTTTTGGGTTGGTACATAATTTGTAAAGAACAAATGTGATGTGAAAATCCAAGGATGCTTTTGGAAGCGATCCCATTCGATCTCAGAATGCAGCTAATACCCCAGGTTTGTATCTCGGGGTGTCATCTCTCACACAGGTACTGCACCCAGGAACCTTCTGCCCTCTGATCTCACATGGGAGCACCGGGAATCTGCCACAATGTCACCTCCACACTATTTGCTCTTACTGCATGCTTTTCCCAGTCTGTTCTTTACAACTGGTTTGAGTTTGCTTTGTTTATTTATATATTAATAATTTAAAATATATATTAGATTTCTCTGGAGGTGGCACTGATTGGTGCTACGAGAAAATCACGTGTCACCAAACCAGTCATGAAGCCAGTAAGATCTTCAGACAGAGCTACAGCTGAGACAGAAGGCAGGAAACATGAAAGTTTTGTTACTTATGTTAAAAACATTTGGCCATTTGTCTATCTTGTAGATTTGTAGACAGAAAGAAAGGAACAAATTCTTTCTTTCTCGGTCAACAGTTACTGTATTCATCTTCAACATTGAGTTTGTCCTGACATGGGTACTACTTTCTGTCAATATGCAACTGCAGTTGCCAGATTACTTATTCAGATATAGGCTAGACTGTTGTCTGAATGAAGGCCTACTTGTAACTGATTTTTCAAAGCGAAGAAAGACTGCTTGATCAGGAAAATGGGCATGGAAAAAAGAGATTCAAGTGCATATTTTTTGTCTTTATTTGACACAATGCTTCATGTTATTATTATGTTATTATTAGTATATCTTTGAGCTCTGCAAATCCTCTTTTCCTAGTCCAAAAACCTTACCTAAGAAGAATCCTGGAAAATCAGTTGTTTTAATTACAGAAAGATGGTATGCTCAGAATTAAGTATGCTCAGAGACTCCTGTATTATGTGTATACATATTTTAATGAAATTTTTGTTAGTTATCGGCTACTTCTCTGTCTTCAGCTTAAACTTCAGCGGACCCTTTGGCTGGATTTGTAAAAAAGACAGAGATGCTCCCATGAGGTAGAGACCCCCTTTACTCCTGGAACATTGGATCTGCATGCACCAGCCATGTCACATTCAGCCATGCAGACACAGCTGTGTGCTGTGCTGGACAGACTGGGCCAGTTGCACCCCTCACCATCACAAGGTGATGGAGTCACCAAGATGGCTGAAAGGACATTGATTTTGTGAAGATGATTTCAAAGAATGTGGCACTGCGCATCTTTGGAAGATGGACGATCCCTTGCAGGGGGTCGATTGGCACACACAACAGGAGAGTTTTATTACAGAGCCTGTAATTAACAACTAATAAACCCCCCCATTCCCTGCTTCCCTGTAGGACAGCAGCAGGTGCTCCTATTTTTAGATGTATGTGAAATATGTGCCAAATCATTTGGCATATTTCAACTAGAAATGTGCCAAACTACCTGTCATGCCTACACCGCCTTTTTAAAAGAAAGATAAATGCTCCCCTGGCTCCGTTTGCCTGGATCACAAGTGCCCTCCCGTGGAGTGCCCACGCCAGCTGCATGTCACCCTGCTCATGGCCTTCCTGTGTGACCTGTTGGGTGGGAAAGGATGAAGCTGGGCAGATGTACCTTCTGCTACACCCAGGGCTGGGTTGTTGCCTCCCTCCCCACAGCTTGCCTCCAGCTCTGGGTGCTGCCCTCCAGGTGCCGTGCTCCCAGGACAGAGTGGGATGGGGATTCAACCCAAGGGATCAAGAGTCTTGATCCCTTGCAAGGCGTGGTGCAATCAGGAGCAGCTCTTTCTGTAGGAACAGCAATAGTTCTGGATGAAAAGAGTCACTTTGTTGAGCCACTAGTGGAATGCTGAGGTTTGCCTTCCAGTCAGCAAGGACCAGCAGACATCAGAGGAAAAGCTATGGAGCAGAGTTGCAACAGGAGGGGCAGCGCATGTCTGCAGAAAGTGTCTGTGAGTGGAATGAACTTCTGGAGGACACAAGAAAGGGGAGGTGCTTTATTGTTCGTAACAGATGATGGTGACAGATGAAATTTTCTTACATCTGCAGTTTGAGACCTCATTCTTAGATTTTTCCTGATTTTTTACCCTTTCATCATAATCTTGGGCTCTTTCTTTGGAGATTTTAATTATCTTACCATGCGCTTTTTAGTATGAATAAATTATTACTTTATTTATAGCCATCTTTATAAAAGGTACTTCAAACCTAAGCTATCAGAAACTTAACAGCTCTGACTCTCATTGCAGCCAGTAAAACTTGATGTTGTCCTTGCTGTTCTGTCCCCTCCTGCTAACACATAGACCCTCCCATGAGCAGACCACAAGGGTAATAGCGAGGCAGGACTGATCCCAAGCCTGTCTCTCTGAAAAAGTCATCACTTCATGTCATGAAGCTTTGCCTTTTCAAACCCATCTGAGTAAAGGAGGAGCCCCATGGGATAATCTTGTAATTATCCACAGCTCAGCTATTGCACAGTGGAGAGCAGGCTGAGCTCACTTATCAACTTCTCACTTATCTACAATGAGTATTTTAAATGTAGTAAAGTCTCTAATAAAAAAAATAAGGAAGGCATTAAATCCAGCCCTATGACTGCACCAAGCAGGACTTTGGTCTACTCTTCTTCTTCAGCCCTTAGTAAAGTCACCGAGCACCTCCCAGTCATGAAGAAAGCAATGTGACCAGCATCTGTCACTTGTTTATTTTTTCTTCCCAAATTCAGAGGAGAAGCATCTCTGTGACTTTGTACCACTGGCACCCTGCTGAGCTATCAAGCAGTTTCTGATGCCTTCTCATGTCTTCTCTTCTCATAGATGATTGCTAACTGTCTCTGAGTAGGGCTGACTTTAAAATACTTATCAAACAAAGCTAACTTCTCCTGTAATTACCATCATCATAGAAACTTACCTTTTCTTGGCACCTGTCAAAGCAAAGCAAGCCAGTGAAAGAACACTGAAATGCCACCTCCTTTGGGTTGAAGAGCGGCTGACATTGCGCTGAGTACTAAATGACTGGGAGAGAAATAGCATTTTGGACAAGGACATAGGGAGCAATTCTCCTAAGAAAAGTGTATAAAGCACAAATAAGGAAGATCTCAGAACACAGAGATCTCATTTCAAACATGTCATCATGATGTGCAGTGTGGAACTTGCTTGTTTCAAGGGGATGCTGTGCTGGGATGCTTGTGCAGAGGAACTCCCATTCTCTGGATTTTGGCATGAAGGCACAACCATCCCAACAGCTCACTCCATGCTCCCAACAAGCTGCTTGCCTGCCCCCACTTAAAGTGATGTGACTGCTCAGAGGAGCCCCCCGTTGAGGAAATGTCTCTTTTTACCCTGGCTTCAGCTGTAGATAGAAGAAAGTTCTCCTGACATCCTCTCACTGCAGGATCTGCAGTATTTGGCTCAGAGGAAAGCTTTTCAGAAGAAAATTACCATGGTATTGCAATGCGACGTGCGCTTTCAGGTGCAAACCCTCATCACAGATCAGGGGGATGTGCGTAAGTACATGCACACGGGAATTTGGTGACCTCGTGTGGTGGCTTTTCCTAGGTGCGTCCATGTGTGGTGGTGAGCGTGCGCATGTACGTGGGGGGGCACTCACAAGCTGTGGGGCTCTGCAGTAGCTTTTAGCAGGTACATCCACAGACGTGATTCAGCACTTGGCAGCCCATAAAACCACCTCATGTTTGTGCTCTCTGTACCAAAATCTTGGTCTTTCCAGTCTTGTGGCATTCAGTATGCTATCTACATGCATAAAGTGGTCATAGTGTTTTGCCTGTGTGCCCTCCCTTCCTTCAGGAGAGAGCTGTGGGCAGAGTGAGATTGCCTCTGCAAGGATGAAGGTACAGCCAAGGGAGAGCTTGCACAACAGTTGTTTCAGCTCTGAATCATGCAAGATTTGCTGCTATTTTTCTTGGCTGCACTGTGCAATGGTGCAAGTGCTTTGCCCTTATGGAAGAAGGCAGCAATAGGCACAGAAAGGACTCTTCTCTGGGAGAGACCTCAGCCAGGACTCACCCCTTCATTGGTGAACCTGAGTTCATTCACTTTGCGAGCAAAACCTAGGGCTCAAGATGCCTTAAGACACACTGGCCTTTGATAAAACGGCTGCCTGTTGCCCACACTGCAGTTGCAAAGGACAATACGTTGTCTTCCAAACTTTTTCCTCTAAGGAGGGAATGCAGTCATTCAGTGACTGGATTTTCTGCACAGGGGCTGCACATCTGCAGTGCAATACGTAACAATTTATACTGCAAATTGTTAAATAATAATAGGTATAACAGTGTCCCCACAGGCTCAGGCAGGCGCAGCACACCCCAGCCCTCTCCCTCCCCATGCCTGAAGGGTGGCTGCAGCAGAGGAAAGAAGTAGCAGCAATAAAAGGTAGGCTTTTGTTGTGTGTGAGGCAAGTCAGTGCTTTTGCCAGTGGAATAGCAAGACTGCTTGAACAGTTCTGTTTTTGGCCTGCAGTGAATGACAAGGGAGAGGGAACAGCACAAGAAGACTGCAGCAAAGAAGGGGAAGATAAGTAAATCCTACATGTAAGCTGAGTACACACAATCACTTAGTATGCTCCCTCCCTACTTCTGTCTTCTTCCTCCTCTCTGCTCTCTCCTGGCAGCTGGTAAGCAAGGCTGGGAAAGCAGGGTGGACAAGCTCTCCACCTGCTTGCAGTTTCTACAACAGCGAGCAAACAGTTAGTTCTCTTTTTGGGTTTTTTACCACATCACTGTAGTAGACAGTTCGCAGTGTTCATTATATTTAAAAACTTCAGCTGTTTTTTTGCCAGCAGCAATGTTCTGCTGTGTACACACACATCCATACAGCTTAAAATGAGATTAGGTAGTATAGGATATCAGAGCAGGATGGTCACAACCAATAACAATAAACACCTGTGTAAGGAATGTAAAACTAGGCTTTCCAGGCCTGACTGCTAGATAATCAGATCTCTGGTCCCATACAGAGATCCTGCAGTTATAGGACTCCTGCTGCCTCTTCTGAAAAATCCGGTATTGGCCAAAACCAAGGAAGGGATCTGAGCCTAGGTGTACCCTGGCTGAACAGGGCAGCTCCTCACCCAGCCATGCATGATCTCCAAGGCCTGTGAAGGCTGAGCAGACGAAAGAGAAAAACATAAATGAAAATACCAGAGAAGCTTTCAGGCAGCGAGGTAGGAATATTGTTAACTAATGAAAATACCAGGGTAGCCTTTGGGCAGTGAGCTGAAGATAGACACCAGTAACTAGAAATGATTGCCAGAAGTGTCCTACCCTCAGTGAGCATTCATACAGCCACATGCAGCCTCCAGGGATCCATAGGATGACTCTTCACGAGCCTGTGGTGTGCAGGATGCAGAGCAATCCTTCTCACACACTGATGGTCCCCACAGCTGCTTCTGTCAGCGTTGTAAAACCTTGACACTTAATGCAAAGGAGAGCTCACGTGAACCTAATAAGGTTCAACAAGGCCAAGTGCAAGGTGCTGCACCTCGGTCAGAGTAATCTCAGAAACTTCTGCGGACTGGGAGAAGAACTCCTTGAGAGCAACTCTGAGGAGAAGGACTTGGGGATTCTAGTGGATGAAAAGTTGGACATGAGTGAGCAACGTGTGCTTGCAGCCTGGAAGGCCAGTAATATCCTGGACTGCATCAAAAGAGGAGTGGCCAGCAGGGTGAGGGAGGGGATTGTCCGCCTCTACTCTGCTTTAAGGTCCCTCCCAACCCAAGCCATTCTATGTTTCCATGATTTTGGGAGATTTACAGTCCATTTGACCTAAATGGGAATGGTCCACTGTGTTCCCACTGCCTGAAATGGTCTGGATGGAGTCCAGAAAGGTAGCAGGGAGGCTGTGGTGTGGCTGGGAAGGGGTCTCCTGTCCCTAACTGTTGCTCTTGCTTCCCTCCCAGCGGGATCTGGGAGTTTCTTTTGTGGTGCAGATGCTAACAAATGTGAAGAGATCAAACCCAGTGTAAATCTGCTCTGTTGTTTGGGGATCATTTTTCAGCCCCTTTTTCGGTACCAGACACATGAAGTAATCCAATTACTTGTGAATAGATTTGCGGTACCCAAAGCTATTTCAATACTGATGTGCCTCTGTTCCTTCCTGCAAAACATGTCAAAGCAATTTATCTACACATTTGAATAAGTCATCTATGCAATCAGTCTCCTTCAGGGAGAAATTTAATTTCTTCTGCAGAAGGCTTGCTGTTACTATACAGACATGTGTAAGTCACAGTTAATTGCATAGCTATCCCTGAACTTCTCTTTTTAAAGCTAGAGAAGTCATCAGAAAACCTCCCTTGATTCTCTAACTGGAAATAATATTTGGTAAACAAAGATACTAAAATGAAGCCATTAATAAAGACTTCTTTAAAGAGTTTGTATGTACAAAGAGGGAAGCTTCTCCTACAGGTTGTCTTTTCCTTGCTCTCGTACAGCCAGAGGGCTCTCATTATGATTACCTTTGTTTTTTTTTTGGTTTTTTTTTTTGTTTTTTTTTGTGGAAGCAACGTTATGCAAAGCTCCTGCCATTGCCCCTTGTCTGCACAAAGCTTTGCTCAGAGGAATGAGCAGAACAAGCACAATCTGCGGGGAAATTATATAAATATGGGGATCACATCCATGCAAGAATAGGAGTTAACACAACAGGTTCATGCAGCACGTGCTGCCTGCTTTGAAGGGAAGAAAGGGCATTGAGTTCCTTACCTTGCTGAGCAAGTTCACAGCTATGACCCTTCTGTGTGTTGGTGCCAGCGCATCTTAAAAAAAGAGCTGAAGAGGCTTAATGGGACCATAAAGTGCTATGAGAATGCCTTCCCCCACTGCTCCCTGCAGGATGCTGTCCATCCTGCCACTCCTGTCCATCCAGGAGTCTGGAAAGAGCTGGGTCTCAATGTCTCCCTGGTGGCTGGACAGCAAGGCTCAGACCAGTGAAGAAACCCAGCCCTTGAAGCAAAAGGAGTGATTACTAGTTGTAGTTCCTCTGTGGCAGAGTTTGATCATTAACTGTAATAATTAGTGCACTACGCCTGTTTTTTCCAGTTTGGTCACTTACCTAATTGAGGGGCTAATCTTACAGTCAATGATCAGGCTCAGCACGTAATGCCACAGCCACTCTTTCTTCACAGCCACATTGAATGCTCTCTGATAGTTTAATGTCCTTTTTGTACTGTGGTGCCCAAACTTGCACACAGTGCTTGAGGTGAGGTCGTGCCAGGCAGAGCAGAGTTGGACAATCCCTCCCCTCATCCGGCTGGCAGCGCTGGGCCTAGTGCACCCCAGGGTATGGCTGGCCCTTCTAGCTGCCAGGGCACACTGCTGGCTCAGATTCAGCTTGCTGCCAAACAGAACTCCCATATCTCTTTCTGCAGGGCTGCTCTCCAGCCCCTCATCCCCCAGTCTGTACATATAGACAGGGTTGCCCCATCTCAGCTGTAGAATCCAGCACTTGCTCTTCTTCATGCGGAGAGTGACCGCCCTCCAATTTGTCAAGAACTTGGTGCAAGGCCTCTCTACCCTCAAAGGAGTGAACACTCCTCCCAATTTAGCATCAAAAATCACTCTTCTGAAGTCACATTGACTATCTGCTGGACAAGTTGCCCCTGCTCCATGCAGCAACAAGAAGCATGAGTTGCATACCCAGGTGTCATCCTCTGTAGTATAACCTGCAGCACATGGAGCATGAAACAACATTCCGTGAAGTATATCACAGTGAAGTCCAGGGTGATTCTCCAGATGCAGGAGCAAGATAGTAGGATGAGTCATCATTTCCTACCCCTTTGCTGTAGCATCGCTGGGGAAGGAAAAATCAGGGTACCGACTCGTCCTTTTCTTTCTATGTATTTTCTCATAGTCACGCTGCCAGGTCACAGACTTTGTAAAAGCACAAAGTATCAAAAGCACTCAGTTTTGTATTCAGACAAAATGGCTTGGCTGGGCAAACCATTGCTACACAAAGCGCTCAGTCTTAAGTAGACATGGAGTCTCGAGTAATGAGACCTTTCTACCCGTCCATAATTTTGTTTTTCTCTACACAGACATCTCATTACTTCAAACAATATATCTTAATACAAAGGCAGGAGTAAGTCACCTCCGGCAGGCTCTCTGAAGAGGTATTCCATCAAAGACATGAAAATCATCCCAGTTTGTCTTCCATCTTGTGACGGAATGAGGATCCTGCAAGCTCCCTCTGGCCAGCTGCTGCATGGCTCACCCTCACCTCCATGGCACACGGGCTTGTCCCACCTGCCACAACTGCTGGCTGTTACATAAGACGTCAATCACTGATACACACTTTCTGTCCATCAGTGTCTGGCTCTCATGTCATCTGCACAGTAGTTTGTATGTGTGTCATAGTGTTCAGAGAAATTAGGTCTGTGCTCTGGCAGCTGCTCTTTCCACACCCAGAGGAAAAATGAGCAGAGGAGAGATTGGGAGGGGGCGGGATGGAAGAGCAAAGTCTATAGCCATTGGCAGCTGCTTGCAGAATTTAGCCTTCAACATTTATCACAACGTGGATATGCGATCAATATGGCCCTCGCATTCTCACTTCATCAATCTGCATACCCCAAGAGGATAAAATGAGGGACTGACCCTTGTAGGAAGCATTCATCCTCTTGATCTCCTGCCTTTCTTTGCAGTGAATTGATGCTACTGCAGTGCACATCCCCATGTTCACCTGCAGTTCAGGGATGCTTTAATGTTATTACAGAAGCACTGAAGAGATACTGACCCAAAACATGTCACTGAAAATTATGGAGTTCCCATTTAAGATCTCAGTGATCATCTAGAAACAAAGTAAAACTGAATATATATTTACTCTAAACAAGAGCTAATTAGATGAGCCAAAATCAGAAAGTGCAATAGAGGTCTTGCCAAACTTGGTGCATACAATATTAGACCAATTATCTGTCTTAGATTTTACATAACACAAATCAACTGGCAAACTGATTCTCTCCATTCATACATGAGAAGAAAACCTGAGATCTTTTATGTAGCCATCCTAAAATTTCAGCAGCACAGAACCTGACAAATGCCCTTGTGTGTTAGTAAGCCAAAATTTAACTGTATTAATTTAACTGTATTAATTTAACTGGCCATTCTGTCTCAAAAGGCTTTGTATTTGTACATAAAGCTCAAGCAGAGTTTCCATCTCAGTGTTTTTTATGATGCTATATATGTTGTTCTATAGCTGTTATTTTTTCTCATTAAATACAGAAGAATGTGCTTTTCCACACTGCATAACAGGACATATTTCCAGTAAGCAGTTTCCATGTTACTGCAAGCTACATGAACAGTGTGGGAACTTTTTGAATACCAGCAGCTAACAGACTGAATATTTGGGGATATTTTTTTTAAAGCATCTACTGTTTTTTGGATAATTGTGCTCAGAAATAACCATTTAACCATATGGAACAATACCAGCAAAGCTCTAAAGAATATGGCAAATATTTATGTTTAAAGTTTATGGCAAATAGTACATTAAATAATTGAGACAGTCAACATAATGAATTGTTTGGACAAAAGTAGATGTTAACCACCAGAGAACAACAAATGGTTCTCCTTAAATGTCAATGGTTGCTGCAGGTGCAGTTTTAGGTATTTTATTGCTTTTATAAACTGATGAACAGAATTTGCAGAACTGATATTCCCAAACTCCCCACCACCGTTGTCTACTGCCTGAAGTTAGAATAGTTTTTAAAAAGGAAACAACAAGTAACAATTCACATCTAAGCCTCAAAACAACTAAAATGCATGTAAATTGTGTTGTGTCAGGAATTAATCACTCTGACAGATGGCTCGTAGCTTATTAATAACAGTGAAGTAGACATTTGTCTTTTTTAGGAATCCCATACCTTGAAGATTACAGAAATGCCAAGGGACCACCAAAAAACTGTCTTCTGCATGCAGAGGGATCTGACTATAAATTAATGATTAAAATGATCTAGAATGTCAGAGACAGAGCATTTGGGGCAATTGCATCAGAATCCAGATATTCATCCTTCTTTGCTCTCTGTCCAGCTATGGCCTTGAGATAGCATCAGCAGAAGGATGTGGGCCACATCCTCACAGGTTGTCCTGCCTGCAGTAGCAGCCACAGCTGCTGTGCACTGAGGTTGCCTTCCATGTTTGTGAAGGCAGCTCTTGAAGATTAGGAAGTAGAACTGCTGCTTGCTCTCAGCAAAGCATTTCAAAGTCTTTCTTTCTTTAAAGAGGCTTGAAGACAAACTCCTTTAAATGTACTTCCGGAGATGAAAGGACGAGGAGGTGGGAGAGACCTAGGGAAATATTCATTCTCCAATACATGTGAATGCACACACACACATTATATACAGTGGTTTGGTTACTGCTGTATAAAGAGCATTTTCAGTCAATCTGGATCCCCAGCCCAAGCTGTGCCTTGTCAAAGTGCAGGCAGGCTGTCCTGCTCAGGAGACACAGGTGAGGGCCTTGAGCCGGTAAAGGCTGAGCTACCTCCAGAAGCAACACAAAGCCATCACCATAGCAGGGCAGAGCCAACTGATGATTAGCATATGAATGCCACTGTACTGCCTCTAGGATCTGATCTATTAAGTTCACTCTGTCCTGTTTAGTTTAGCATGGAATAGTAGGGGTTTTTCTGTTTGGAGCCTCTATGGCTGCATATTCCAGCTCAAGCTCCTGTGCAGTCTGGTTGAGTATCCCACACAGGATACACAGGAGTCGTAACCTCTAAGACATTAATTTGCAGATTTTAATACTCAGTACTTTACAGATGATGTAAACAAAGTATATCAAGACCCATGGTCTATCTTAAAGAATGTGTGCAAAGTATGACAGAACCATATTCTAACAAGTAACGTATCACAAATAAATTAATAAATAATGCTCTTCTGCTAATCTCATTTTGCAATATAAAACTTCCATCATCTTAAATGACAGTCAACAGATAAATATCACTGTGAAAGTTCCTGTCATACTAAAATGGGTGTAGATATTAGAGCTTTCATTTACTCAGAAATCCCAAAGGATCCTCTTACAAAATACAGATTTTGTAGGTATTCAGGCCATATTCAGGGAGACGAAAAAGCAGTGTACTGTTTGCAGAGCTCTACCACAACTGCCAACATAGAGCAGTCAACAAATCCAGGTTCTGTGGTGCAGGAGGAGCGATACGTATCTGACAGGATGTGAGAGGTCTTGGCAAATTGCAAGCAGTGATGGGAGCACCAGAGGTCCTTCCTACAGACAGTAAAAGATCAGTCTGTGTCTGCTTGCCCCACTGGGAATCTGGAATAATAATCAGTGGACTTTTTCTTCAGTGTAAACTACTATGGAGTGGTAAATAACCCATCACTTTTCATCTCTTTCCTCCTTCCTTGGCAAGACTTACAGTGGTCTGAAGCTGTCCAGGAAGAGAAAGGGTGAATGGAAAGAACTGACTGCCCTCACACTTATTTGGCCAAGGATGGGAAAATGGCTTTGGAAATGTCCCACCTTTCTCTGGGTAGTAGGAAACACTACAGAGCGTCTTCTTTTTATTTATTTATTCATTTATTCATTTCTGGTTAATCTCAGCAAAACCAGCATATAGACACAAGGAATGTCTGTCTGGCATGACCTCTAGCCTCCAGCAGAAATGCCTCCTGTCCTGGTGGTAATGCATGAGGTGGGATGGAACTGTCTTCCAAACACCAATACTGCAGTGGGCTGGAGACAGTCAAAACAAGGACATTCCAGGCTGGAGAAAGGCATTGGTGATATTCCAGGTCTTGTTATCCTGCCAAAATAACATAGATAGGGGCAGGTGACTGTCATGAGCTGTGCTCCCAAAACCAGTGTTCTGTCTGGAGATGCTGAGGCAAGTGCTACTAGGATATCACCAGGGGTACTTGTGGAGCTTACCAGCTTGAAGATGGAGAAGAAGAGAACATACAGTCCCTGTTCTCCAGTAACAACCCACACAGCACCTTAGTCACACTTACAAATATAAATGCTGGTGAGTTCATTGCCTTCTGTTTGCCAAAAGCCTTTCTGGAGAATTCTTTGATTCACAGGATACTTAAGCCTGCATTTAAAATCCTAAAGTGATCTCCTAAAATCCCACACTTTTGTGATACAACAGTAAGACAATCAATAGGAATTTTCTGCTGCATCAGAAATATCCTCTTTGCCTTTTATCAGCTCCTCTTGCATCTCTAATCTTCAGTCTTATACATCCCTTGATTTAGTTTGTAAATTGGCTTTTTGGGTGGCTGACTGATCTTGCCTTTCACAAAAACATATTTAGAAGTATTGAAGAAACCATGGTAAATTACAAATAAAAGAAAGCTTTATCTCTTGAGCTTTAGCAACAGCAAAATACAGCAAATAGCAAAGCTTGTATTGGACCCTTAGGTGAGCTAATGGGAGAACATCACTCAGTCTCTTGAACAGAGAAGAAACTTGCGCATTTACACCAGCATAATGTTGGATGATTGTAACTGGTTTTTCTTCTGTTACATTAATTCCTGTAATCTCTTCCTGAAGTATAAACATAAAAAACATACTGTAATATATTGATACATATCACAAACATACCAGCTATTTAGAAGAATGTTTACTTTATTCCTGCAGTTCACAAGAATTCAAAACCAGTATTCAAACAGTACTATTCAATTAAACTAACTTGTTGTTTTTGTGTCCAAGTGGACCCTTCTCTGTGTGGAGTATGTTAGTAGCTATGTGAAAGTAAAACCTAAACTCAATTGTGGAAAGCATATATGAATAAATTGCTTCTGTGCCTTCTAAAGAATAGATACACAGTGTAGCTCAGACCAGAATCTGACCATGCTCCCTGGATAGTTCTGAAGACAGTAATTCATTTGCAGATTTCCTCAGTTCAATAATCCTTCAATCTATAAAATAGCTACGTTTCATGTGAACTGGGATATGGTGCTTCTTTCTGGAGGAAAACAGCTATATCAGACATTGTATCATGTTGCCTGCTTAAATGAAGGGCATTTGTGTTGGAGCAAAGCTCAGAGCATTTTGAAAATGTAAACACGGGGATCACTCCATAGAACTATATATGCACTCTAAACTAATATATAGTTCTTTGTTGCATGTTATGCAGTAACGCATTTAAAGGGGTCATCACGATGATATATGAAGGGCAACATGGCCAAGACTAAAGGGCAAAATATTCCTTTAGGGTTGTTTCTCATTGCATAAAAAAATTACTCCCCACTAAGAAAATGCTTCAAAATCTAATTATTTTGTATAATATGTCTCTTCTCCTCTTCCTCCAGGCTACATCTAATACTGGAAGAAAATTCACTCTTTACATGGATTTTATCTTAATGAATTGCCTGATTTTTTTTTTTTTAAAACATGTTTATATATATAACTTTTTAGTGCCTCCCCTTAATTAACAGCAGGAGTGCTTGTGAGTTGAAAACAAAGCCAGTTAGCAATTCTTGAAATTACATTCAGAGCCAATTGCATTGGCATTAGCATTCCTGAAGTCAATATCTTGTCCCTGAATTATGTGCAGTGCCCCATGCAGCACGCAGTCAAACATGGAATGAAAAGCTCAGGGTACTGCATTATCCAGGAGCACACTGCACCATGGCAGGGTGAACTTCTCCTCTCTGACACAGGACCTCTGCTCCCTTGCCTCTTCTTCCCAAAGGGCTGAGGAGGAGATCACTGGGAGGGAGAAGAAGGTGGTCTAAGGATGAGGATGCACACTTTTTCACAACATTGTGAATGTCTTATCAAAGATCAGGGGTGGAGTCTCCCTGCTTCAGGTCAAGTAGTTCTTCAAAATATTTACAAGCTTTTAAAAAAAGACACCAGGGGACTCATTTATTTTTCAGCTTCTATATATTTAGGATCACTCTCCATCTCAGTGTCAAGTGTTCAAGGTTAACTAATGCATTTGCTTCTTCCTAAAAGATTTTTTAAGTGGACACTGAGCTTGTCACCTGCTCTGAAAAGGCAGAGTTTTCAGAGATATTTCAGACATCCCATGATACATGATAAACTGCAGAAAAGTCGACATCACTGCTATTGCTGGCGCTGCTTCTAAAACCATCTTTCCAGCCTATCCCTGAGCTGACAGCTGTGATTAGACAGCTCAAAGTCCCTTGAAAGAAATAAATTACGGTGTAAAAAAGTACAAATCAAGTCTATCCATGAGGGTGCCATTCCCACAGATCCAATACAAAAAAATTTCCTCAGATGGCAGCTGGGGTGTGCAGGTCCTTTTTGCACAAGACTGACAGTGCGTCCTCCCATCACAGAGGCTGGGAAGGGACTGGGTGCTGTGCTCCCTGGGGCACCCGCCACCTCTGGAGGTCGCCACCTGTAAGGGAAGACAAGTGGCCAGGTTCTTCCTTACTTGTCGGCCACTTCCCCATTATCTCTTTCAGCCTTTCAGGGCTAATATGCACTTCTAAACACAAATGCCACCCCTCTGCTCCAGGTCAATGTTATCTCAGCACTGTCTCCATTCTCTTTGTAAAGAGGAAATTTTGGCATCACAAAAGGGCAATTATTATTCTCTGTTCCAGAAGCAATTACATGTTTGTCTCTTTCAAGTGGTTATTAAAACCTCAGATTCTTTTCACACCATTTATTAAGCAAGATTTATCATACAGCACTTCCTGGAGAGCGTAAAGTCAGCTGTGGCTTTTACTAGCTACTTTTTTGCAGAAACAGCAGCCAACTGATTTCAGATTCCTGTCTTCCTTTGTTCTCTGTGCTCCATCTCCAGGTTTCTAAGTGCCAACTTTTACCTTCTCCTCTTTTCTTCAAGAAAGCAAGATCCCAAATTCACTGCTGACTGAAGTTGGTGAAGCTCTAATTAAGTCAATGGGGTTACACATGCCTATGTCAGCAGTGAATTTGGCTCAACATCCCTAGTGAGCAAAATGTCACATTACATTTGCTGGTCAGGACATTTCAAATAAAACATTAGCAAAAACAATTAGCTTTAAGCCATTAATCCCACTGAAGCTACTTTCAATCTTTTAAGGATTGAAGTCAATTCCCACTAAATGTCTTTGGCTTAATAGATTGTGATGCTTTGGTATGAAATATTATTGAATGACATTGAAATAAGAAATAATATATTGCATTTCTATATATAAATTATATTTTAGTACACATCTGACAACTTTTAACAGTAATACTTAAGAAACTATTAGCAATAGAGGAGATTGTACAGGGCACAGTATTATATAATACCTATGAATTTTGCAAATATATATAGCTCTAATACTGCACTCAGTTATACTGTACTTTTGTGTTTCATTAGCATCCCATTTTACATCAGCAGAAGCGGATGATTTAGAAATAAATAACATGGTTCTCCAATCCATTCCCTTTGGCACAAAACAGTAAAAAATCTGGGTGACTGTAAGATAAGAATGAAATCTTGCTCTAAACTTTTTCTTTACAGCTACAGAATGAAAAGGGTCGACATATTACCCAAAGTGTGTGATGGCCCAAGTTCACCTTCTTATTAGATTTCCCTGTAGAGAGCACATCAGTTATCAGCCAAGTACGTGTGGACCAGCAGTCTCATGTGCCTGATTGCTTTACAACATTTAGAACAGCCAGGTGGGGTGCCCAGGATCCCACTTTAGAAAAAACGATAGGATTATCAGATTCTCCTAGGTCAAATCCCACTGGCAGCCAGTAGGAGACACTGGATAGAGATATGGATGTCAAAGCCTGTCCCTCTCCAGGACTTGCACTTTCTATGCCTTGTACAGAGCAATTCTTCCCATTTATAATTTTGAGTCCTAAATCTTCCCTGGCTTTTGCTTTCTTCTTAACACAAGGAACCGAAAACCTTTTTGTCTATCAGAAAGTCAGAAGACAAGGAAGGGAGGCATGAACTTTGTCTACCAGTTCCTCCCTGGATACTCCACAGGGGAGAGAACTGAGTTCTCACATCCATCCAGTGGGACGTTTGCCCTCCCATCCTTCACACAGGTGCATGTGCCAAACACTACGTTTTAGATTTATCTCTCCCTTTCCTTTTAGATAGTTACTTAGAGCCTGCAGACTGTAGCAGTTGTAGCAGGAGATGGGAGAGAAAAAAACTTTCCTTTTCTCCAGGGTGTTCCCCAGTGTGCTACTCAGCAGTTTTTTATACAAGCAGGTAGAAAATACTACACACGTAGAAAAGAACTGAATAAAGGTCTTGCACCCCTTAGGTGACTGTAGCAACTAAGAATTTGAGTATTTTCATCACAACTTTCTCTCAAAGATAAGCACAGGTCCCAAATTCCACGAACATTTGCACATTGCCTAACATAGATAAAGTTGAATCAGGGGAAATAATGATCAGAATATTAGAAAAAGTCTTCAGAAAAACATACAGGGTACCAGTTATATTTGGCCAACAGATGAAAAAATATTGACCAAAATGAAGAGCATATGATGAATGACCTTGGATCTGTGGCTCATCCTTTCTTAATGATCTTTTTCCCAAGCAGAGAAGAATCTGACTGCTTTGAGGTCCTTTCCTCTGTACTCAGAGAGGCCTGGAGAGAAGGAAGGATTCTATTTACTAGGTAGCAGTCCAGGAGGAGAGCTACTTGGCTAATTTCCTCACTCTGGGACAAAATTTTTCTCCCAAAAAAATACTTGAATATGAATATGTCCAATATCTAATATTGACTTAAGTTTTACTGCCCTTTAACTATGGTCTGAGTTGTTCTCTATATCAAAAGCAATTGAAGCCAATGGCAAGAATATAATCAAAAAGTAGATTCTGCAGCAGTCTGCTATAATACATGTTCTGTACCAGCTCTTCCCACTCTAGGAGCACTGTCATTGCTGGTTCTCGCAATGACAGCTCACACATTGAGCAGAACCATGTGTGAGTGTACGCGGGTGATTTACCCTAACAGAACACCTTCTGATGAAGCAACACGCCATACAACACTGCTGTTAGAATTCAAGACTAATACAATTTTCAATAGCTATACGTATTCTACTGGGATGTACCCGAATATATTTTGTTTTGTTTTAATAATTATTTCTGACATGTTACTTATCAGATTTCATGCTTTCTCAGGGAATAGATTAAAAAGTCCGTCCCCATTAGAAGTATTGCTGTAGACTAGAAAACACTAAAACCTGAGCACTGCTTTGGACTGAGCCCTAAAGATTTTACACAGGCAAAAATTCATGAAGAATTCCAACAAGGCTTTGATGGTGCAGAGAATTTTGATCCATACAGAAAAGATGCCCTTGAAGTTCAGGCTCAGCTCCTCAGTCCCAGAGTTGTTCAGGGGGAAACCAGGAAACCCCCTGGGAAATCTCATGGCAGCATCACTACCAAGCAGGGTGCTGAGAAAGGGGGAGGGGAGGGGGTGAGGAGGGCATGTGATCTCAGTGTGATCCCAACATGTGCCCAGGACCAGAGGGCATTGCTCCAAGGTACCTCATTTCAGTGCAGCCTGACAGCACATCTCTACCTGATGGAGTCAATGAACACTCTGCGACTGATTTCCGCGATTGCTGCAATAGACAGTATGGTTTCATCCATCAATTGCTTTTGTACTCACCTCATTTTAAGCACATTAGCTGCATGATTGAAGTCAATGGTACAGTTCAGATACTTAAAATGAGTTATGTTCTTAAGTATCTTGATGAATTGAGGCCTTAATGAACACTGTTAATGAAGGCCTGATCCTCCGAGGTTTGGAACATCTTCAGATATCATTGCACAGTCACTTGAGTTCAGGAGAGGTCCTTGTTGCCACCAAAAGGAGGTTGCTTCCCTCTTTCCCCAAAGCTGGCTCTTGCCATGTCTCCCATGCTGGGATCAGCAAGCACAGTGCTGTGCACTGTGCCAAGCTCCCTTCACATCCTCTGAGCTTGCCAGTTTGGGTCAGTTCCCTGCACGGCACTGGACATGTAGCAGAAACAAGCTGCTGGAAGGGGATACACAGGTGGCATCACTTCTGATGGTGGCAGCTTAGGCATGTGCCTGATTAAAAGGATCACATAACCACTACACAGCCAAATCTAGAAAAAATTGCTTGTTAAACTGCTGCTTGATTGCCTGATGAATGTGAAGATTCTTTATCAGGGAAAACTTACAGACACCAGCAAGCATGTAAACTAACCTCAGTGCTTTCAGACCAGACCTTATCTGCAAATGATGCAGATATGTGCATATAAGATTAACAGAGAAGTGTAATGTTTTATGTGGGTACCACCTAGTGGCAAAGGACTGTGATTTCCATGTGTTAATTTCAATAGAAAAATCACCCTCTTTCTGGAAAGCAAATGTTGTTAATTAAGTGACCAAACATTTTGGATTTGTTTGGACTTTGTGTATAAAGCCAGCAGGCTGCTTCAAGCTGCATACCTAAAACCCACACCGACCTGAAGAGAAGTTTCCAAAAACACCTTAATGATTCTGGAGAACTTGGTACAGCACTGGCTGAAGGCTTTTACAATGGGGAAGCAAATTAGATAGCAAATGTCAGAATCAGAGATGGACACACATGCACAAGGGAATATGATGAGGCATTCCAGTACCTTCCAGTACATCCAGTCCAGTGGCTTCAAGGCCAATGCCAATGCACACCTGCAACTCACCACAATCACAGTTCTGGGTGCCTGGCAGATCAGATGCAGTGGTATGAAAATGAGAAACCACAATGTTTTTCATTTAGATCAAGGAACACAGTATTGTAATGTGAGAAATCTTGTGTTTTCTGTCTGCTGACTCTAGAACTGGTTGATTCGTCTGGAATCCTCAAATTGAAAAGTGAATGCCAAGTTTTCTGGAGGGCCCCTGCAACGAAATGGAAAGGGAATCTGAAGTGGAAAGCACACAAAGGACAAAGCCTCTGGATGGAAATGTCTTTGGATGTGGCAAGAAGTTACTTAGCCAAATAAAGGTTCCATGAGATTGTAACTCAAAAGAAAACTAATGCCATCATGTTGCAGGCATTTTAATTGAAAAACATTCCACTTGAAAATTGTTAGACATTAATTTTTATATGCCATACAATAAACTTTTCAATTATAAAAGACATAAAAATGATGCTTAACTGTTACAAGCAATCAGTCACTTCTTCCGGGCAGGCAGTGGTGCGTCTGTGCTCTGTCACTTGCAGTGGCATCATTTAACCAGCAAGAGGGCATGGGAAAGCCATGCAGCAACCACTTCCAGTTAGGGTTTGACAATGGAAGGAAGCCCAATTGCACTCTAGCACTGGGACAAGGGAACAGCAAAGCAGGGCAGGAGGGAGAGATCTCACTGCTCTGCTCCACAACAGTTTCTCACCTGTGATAAATCATCAAATCGGTATCTGAAGACAATGCATTAGGTCCTGACCATGGAAAAATCAATATCAAAATCACTGTTAATGGCACTTGTGCCACTCTTTTTCCTGGTGATACACATCACTCCTGAATAGGGTTCTGAATCAATATAATCTCACAAAGCAGACTACAAAGAAAGACTATTTTAAGTGTTAAGGGACTGTATTTTGCAATTTATGGGGATTATTTCATCAATTTCTGGCATATTGTAATATTCAAATGATAATCAACATCAGCTTCAGCTTTGAAAAGATCCTAATAATCATAATTCATAAAGCTGCCAACTAATATTATAACTACTCACTTTTTTAGGATCCACACATTAACAGATTGGAAATACCCTAGAAAACAAATAAAAGCAGAAAGTCAAGCAGAAAGAAAAACTTTGCATCAGCTGTCTGTCACGGGAAGGGCTAGCAACGCTAGTGCTGGTCTGTTTTGGGGGCTCCTTTCTACTGTTGGGAGTGGCAGTGTAATATCCTGGGCAAGAACACTAGGGCAAAGAACTCTTGCACCAAAGAGAGTAGAAAGGTAAAAATTTGAAGCTGAAATATAGGGAGGACCCGGAGTGTTCTACCTTACATTCAGAGAAGCAGAGCTCTCTACTTGCAGCCTGCCTGAGAGGGGCTTGTCATTTAATGGCATTCCCAGGCCTGAGTCCCTAGCACAAGACAGCTGTTGGAGCGGGTCCAGAGGAGGTTCATGAAGATGATCAGAGGGATGGAGCACCTCTCCCACAAAGAAAGGCTGAGGGAGCTGGGCTTGTTCAGTCTGGAGAAGAGAAGGCGGCGGGGAGACCTCATTTGAGTTCTACCCAGTTGTTAGCCAGCAAGGGAAGTGTCTCTGAAAAACAAGCTTTTGATGACTCTCAGCACTGCGCAGGAAGACACTCACCCCTGTGAAGGGAGCAGGAGAAGTCCAACCAACTGACCAACTCTCTCACTAGCAGGAGGAAGCCCTGGGTGCACCTGCAGCATACCCCATGGATCACCACATTCCCTCTTCCAAGTGAAGCTATCAGACAGAAATAAACTGATGTGAAGTAAAAGAGGCCCATTACAAAAAATATAGGGAGGGCAGGCACTGCTGAAAAAGAAAGAATAATTTCATTCTCATTTCTTAATAACAAGTAGATGAAATAAAACAATTTTCTTGTTGGAATAAAGAGTCTTTCTTCATTAGCCATGTAACAAGAAAGCATGACTCTCATCTGAGCCTCGGAATGACTGAAATCTGTTAAGATTCATAAAATTCAGTGGGTAAGGATACCTTGCATGCTGGTGATTGTAGACACTTTTACACATTTGTTTCGTTCAGGTGGATTTTCCTAAAACTGGTCTCCATATAAAAATTTCTACTTTACATGCAGAACCCCTCTCTGCTCAGCCCTGGTGCATACTCACTAAGTCAGCGGAGAGTGGATTGGGTCTGATGTGGCTAAGGCCATAGTCAATGCTTGTCCAGGCCCATCAATCCAATCCCATTGCAGGCTTTGATGGAAAACATACCCTGCAAGAAGCTACATCCAGATCTCCACTTTTTTCTACCTGCCCAATTTTTTTGCTATTAAAAACAAGTGGGCCAGGTGACCTATGAGAATTTAACATTGCTTTGATTAAAAAAAAGGCACATAACCCATTTGAGCAAATAAGCATAATGAATGTATTTAAATGTTTGAAATGATAAATTTTGAGGAAAAAAAAAAAAAAAAGAAGACTACATGGAGTGTAGACTCCTTTTCCAAAAATATACTATATTTATTTACTTTTTTTTGGAGCTGCACTGCAAATGTCAGTAATAATGGGAAATAGCCAGATAGTTAGGCATGACATCTGAACTTCTCATTCCAGTTACAAAGGAACGGATCACAGGTATACCACAACTTATCTCAAATTCTTATCTTGGCCAAAATGTTCTTCCAGTTGCAAGGGACTGCACAGACACTTTGAGATGATTGATCCATGAGCTGTCATCCTCCTGCTAGTCATCTCCAGTTCATGCAAGCTCAGAAACATCTCTCAAGAGCCAGCACTTCATAATTTGGTTCTGTCAGTTCATCAACACATGTCTTTCTGAATATAAGTAAATGTTGTACAAAGTTTTGCTCTACTCGGTTACATACACACATTTATCTTGCTTATAACTGATAGCTTGCTAGTACTCATATATTGTTTGGAGAGTGTTCCAGCTGGATAGATTTTCATGCAAAACCATGAACTGAAACCTTGGGCAAAGCAAGAACTGTCTCTTATACCTTTTACAGATCAACAAATAGTTCAATGGCTAATGCCATTCTTAATTGGACTACACTGTGAAGAGCAATTAAGACTAAATGGCCACTTGCTGAGAGCTGATGAAAGAGAAATGCTGATACTCCGGGCATTTGAACTCTTCAAATAAAGTGCAGTTGCCATACTTTGTTGTTAAAGAAAGAAGCCTAATTTTTTAATGGCTTAGTATATTAAAAATAAATATTCAATTCACAGCAGGGAAATCGGTTTTGTGAGGGATTATATTTTCTTTCTTTTTTTTCATATAGCCACCTTAAAGAATTGAAGTTTTCTTACTGACAGCACTGGAGATGGGACTTTCCCATCCCAGAGAGAAGCAGGAACAGCTGCAGCCATGATGAAGTGCTGCCTTGCTGCTCTGCCTCACCTGTAGCTTGCAGAAGCCATTCAAATACTAGAAAGGAATTTTCCCATTGAGTCCATTCCTTGCTAGTCAGTCAGATAAATAAAAGTGTGTAATGTGGCAGTGCAAATGAATAACTACTCACATATCTTGGTAACTCTTACAAGGGTGTCAGTCCATGAAACGTCCTCTCTCTTCAGTTACAGCCAAATATGGACCGTATCTGTTGCCCTTCATGCGCAGTCAACTGAACAAATGCCACATGCAGTGAATGGCAACCATCTCAAGAAGGATCATAGGTTTATATTTGACAAGAAAGGCCACAGTCAACCAACCGTCTGACAACAAAGGAAGGAATTTGCTGCAGTTAGAGCAAATTATATATCCCAGGATAGTTAATTCCTAGATGGACTGTAGTCCCTCACAGCTGTCAATCTTTGCAGTTCATGCGAAAGGTGAGTTCCTGATGAAGTTTCCCAGTTTTGCCTACTAACCACCCTTGCATGCACCTTCCTCACACTGCTGCTAGGCCAACTGCACCTCACCCAGTGCCCAGTCACCTTGCCTGTGGTTTAGCCACCACAGACCCCCACAGGACCATCAGTTAGCAGCATTTCAGCCCAGTATGAAAGGTTTATTCGTCAGAAGCCTTTTGTTGTCTTCTCCAGCTGGGAGCAAATCATGCTGTGGGAACCAGGCCCAGCTTGTGGGAACAGTGAGAGGCAGCCTTCTGTCTCAAATACTTGGTCTAACCCCATTTGGAAAACAAGCTGAAGAGGATGTCCAGTTTTCCAGGAGGGAAACCTATAGTTATAGAGGTGAATAAAGAGCATTGGACCAAGGCATAGATTGCATCCTTTATGTATGTTTCTAAGCTTCTGAATGAACAAAAGGATCACTGATAGGTTTTCTAGGAAAAGCCAATTCCTACAGATCTATACTCAAATTTGGTCCCCACAGCTCCCAATGCTCCCATCACTTCCACATAGACTTTAAAAGCCTAAATGTCTAAGGATTTGTCTAAACTAGTGTTATGTCACACACCAGGAGATTTTAGTGTGAGTTTTGATTTGTCTAAAGCATTTGGAAAGAGATAATATATCAGTTCACCGCATTATCTGTATGTATTCTTTTCCACTTTCCACTTTCTACGTTCATTCCTTTCCTACACAGAGACCAACGTTTGAACTCCGTGTCCACAGTTGCAGGCAGTCTCAGTATGATTAGCATCATCTTATCCCAGCGTATCCTCTATCTAATGACTTAACCTGATGGGGCAACACTGGACCATTTCATTTTTCCATTCCCAAAAAGATATTTGTTTTCAATTTAACTACTACCTGACAAAATTATTATTGAATACCTGCAGGAGAAAAAACAACCCTAATCCAATTTCTTTTGCAGATGCTAGGGGCCATGTTCTCCTGCTACTCATGCAGCTCACAGTGCTTATAACTCTGACTTTTGCACATTTTAAACAATAGCTAAGTTGTTTGACTTGGCTGTGGGCATGGTATAAGCAAATGCCCTTCCCTGACACTGTGTGCTTTGGAGAGATCAACACTTACCTGAGAGAGCATGGAGCATGTATCTTAAAGGAGCCAGGTGTAAATCAGTAAGATGTGGAAAGGAGTTTCTTCAGTGTGCATTCCTCAGATAGGCTGTACATCTGAGACAAGTCGAGGCAAAATAAAAGGAACCTAAAAGAGACCCACTTCTGGCAGTGAAAGATCCACACTAGAGCTGCACTCAAAAACAGCCTCTCCAATCTGCTGCTCTGACTCACAGACTAGATGAAGCTAATTGGTACAGACCTTTAACTAGCACAAAGCTGCCACAGGGAGAGGATATGCAAGGTGCTGATATGGAGCACAGCACGTGTTGAGCACCCCAGCAAGTGACTGGCAGAGCAGTGAGCCCTCTCCCACCATAACAGTGCCCCAGCTGAGCAAGCAAAAGCTTGCTCCTGGCTAAAGATCACTGCTCAATGCTAAAGAGGGAAAATGATGAAGTGGAGCTTCCTTAACGAGCAGAGGATTGAGCAGCAAACATGATGTACCCTAAGGAGGATTTCCCTGGAGGGCTGAGAACATGAAAACTTGGGTGCAAGTGGTTGCTCAGATTTACTGCCCTTAAAATACAGAGATTTTGGTCCTTCACTGAACATATTTTCATGCAACTTCTCTATTTGCATCCAGTGGTGCAAACTTCGCATGCTGTCGGATGGGTCAGCATTTTCACATTTGGCCCACAGAGTCAGTTGGCACTTCAGTGTTGACATGTGCACACAGCTACTCTTACCACAGATCAAACGCTTTCAAGTAGAGGTTTTTACTAAACAATACATCAAACAGCAAACAACCTCTTCTAGTAATAACATAGCATGATAAAGATAAGGCAGCAATTGTTTCCTAGCTACCAAAGAAGGCTTAGGCAGCCATATCAGCAATTTTTCTCTTTTGAGTTCGTGGGCTGAGGAGAAATTTCCTGAAAGTAGTACATCTTTTGTTTGCAGAATACTTCTGGGGTTACTATTACAGAAGCAGTTACGTATCTCAGTATGTTCTGTTGTCCAAAGCAATCTATCCAAAGAGTCTTCTGTCACCCTCCTTTTTCATGCTCACTACTCAGCCTGCAGCTTCCGATGTGAAAAGGAAGCTAATACTCCTCCTAATACTTACAGTAATGGTCAAGGATGCAGAACAACGCTCCTGCTGTGATGGGGCCTCAGTCTGAGCTAGGTCACAGCATGGAAAAGCCAGCGAGACTATGTTGTACCAGCTAGTCCCACCAGTCCCCTCCTCTTAGGAACAAGACACATAGACACACACATAGCACATACCTCACAGACGAACTTCTGTTCTCTGTTGCCAGTGTCAAACTGAAATAACTCCATTTAGCCAGCCTTCAGCATTTAATTGCATCACTCCACTGGGTTGTTCTGGATTGATGTTACTGATTGATTCTTCAGCTTGGTCCTTGGTGTCATGTAGGTTTTTACACTGAGGACAATAGATATACAAAATGAAAATTTATTTGCTGAAAAGAGAGGGGCACTGTCCTTGAAGATTCTAGGAAGACCTTCTAGGAAGATGCCGGGAGACATTCAGGTTAAGATTAAGTTTAAAATGAGACCTTTTCCCTCCTTCTCCTGGGATGCATGACTTCATATAATTACAATTCCATGACTGTGTTAGACCCAAATAGGTTCCAATATTTGCAAGTCTATGTGCCGTCAGTGTAAGGAGACTTTTATAAATCAAGTGCAAGTCTTTGTATCTTGTCCTGGCATTTCTAAGATGAGACATGCAGTAATGCATCACCAGAAGAGCTAATGCTGCTAAGTTAACAATAAGTCTCCAAGTTTGTCATTAATTTTCCAATGTACCTTGCCTTAGCGGGCAATGTAGATGTGAAGTTCAAAATTTGTATGTAAAGGAAAAGCCTGTTAGAAAGTGAGAAATTAATGACAGAGCAACACAGCTACCACAATGTTTTTAGGGCTGTAACATAATTACTGTAATTACATGAGCTGTCTGCAAATACATATGTGCTGAGACAGACTCGAAACAACTGAGATGAGGGGCTTTTTTTCTTTTTTTTTTTTAACTTTGGAAGAACTTTAACTTTGGCAGGAAAAACTCTCTCTCTCTTCCTTCAGTGCTGTACATGCAGATATTTCCCAGGCCCTGGATGCATCATCCCTTGTATTTCACTGAGGCTTTTCATTTGCATAAGGATGGAAGAGAGCTTATGTGAGGATCTTTGCAAATGCAATCTATGCAAGCTGGCTTGGTACTGGTTCTAATTCTTCCTGCCCCTAAGCTGGAAGGGTAGATATTTCTAAAAAGATCAGCATCTGCATGAAGGGATGCATGATAAAATTTAGTAGTTTTCCATAATTTGAACATATTGGAATCCTCTTCCTTATCTTGAAGGGTTCAGGTAACTCTCACCAGACTCTGGGAGGGGAAAAGAAGGCTTGGGTGCAGAGGAAGGGCTTGGTTACTGTTAAGATGGCGTAGAAGCAGATCGTTGCAACATTTTCCATGTACCAGCTTCCCAGCCAGGAACCAGTGTTCAGCTGCTTTTTTTCATAGTCTCCTGAAATGTTCTCCATGCTCCCACACCGTGGACCATATGGTTCTTATTAAGCTGCTTTTGCATTGAATATACAAAGCCTGATTTGTGTCAGTCACACAACAACGTGTCTCAATTTTGACATCAGTAGTGTTACCTGGCATAAAACCAGTGTGATGCAAGGGAGAATATCTTTTTCACTGACATACTGTTGAGGATTGTGCAGATTGTTTCAGCCTGATGGTATTAAGACAACAAAACTGCAAGTATAACTCCTTATTTGTCTGAGAATGTGAAAAAAATGTAGATTGTCTAGGGAAAAGATGAACTATTTCACATGGATTAAAATAGAAAAATATCTTTGCGGTCCATTACATCTTTCTTGTTAATGTTTTATATTTTTTGTTCTGCATTTTAAAAGTCTGACATCTCGGGGTGGGCTAACTCTACAAATGTCACTTCCCAGGTGAGCTTGTCATTATGCAATCAGAAATAAAACATAGAACATCCAGAACAGATGGGATTGCTTCACAGAACAAAATCTTCTTCACTCTCATTTTTCCCACCCAAATTCTGTTTCATATAGAAGATATTTAAACTATGGAATCAAATTAGAGTTAATCAGCCAGAGCATTTTGTAATTAATAAGAAGGTCATATCCCATGTGAGATAGTGGAATTTTACAATCCTTTGCCAAGCCCATGTCTTTTTTACTGCTTTATCTGGGTCAGACTCTATTTTCTCTGGGAGCGGGGTGAGGAATAAATTCATTCCAACTGAGAGAGTTACTCCATAGAAACAGGCGTGGAGCCTTTACTTCAGTTAGCAGATGCAGAGTCAAGTCTGGTTCCACTACAGCCCATCACTAAGCACCATGGAGGCACTTGACGTTGCTGCTCAGGCTGGGTGACCACTGAGTGCATGAGGCACAGCCAGTGCTTCATCAGTCCTGCTGGCCTGCCGACCTCCCGCTCTGCAGCAGTCATGGGGGGGTGATGGCGTATTTACCCTTAAAGCTCAGGAAGCTTATTCTCTCCAAAACACTTCCAAGGGACATGCTGCAGCTGTAACAGCATATCCCACAGCTTTCACAAAGAAACAAGGAGAAGTTCCGATTATGGGAGTGAAAAATATTTGAGAAGGGATTGAAGGACTTTTGAGAAATACTAAGGCAGAACCCATCTGGTAAACCTCCAGACTACTGAGCATTGAATTGGCATACACTTTATTTGTTTTATCTTGTGTTCTACAGACCTCCCCTTTCTTGGTGCATACTGGGTAAAATCACCTCACTGCTTTGCAGTGATTATTTTCTGGTTGTTGGTTTTTGGCTAGTTTCTAAGCAGAATTTAATCTGTGGAGCTATTTTGCAATGTTTATTTTAAACATTCTGTTCTTGTACGTAAAACAGTTGGGAATCACACGTCTACATTGACATTACTTCAGTTCTATCTTTACACTTCTCTCAAGGCTCATAAGTCTAAAATATTCTACCTGAATCATTTCATGGCATAGCTCTGCTAATTGCCAGAACACGATGTTACACTTTTTTTCTTTCATTTTTTTTTTCCCCACAGGGACAACACTGTAATTGATTCTTTAGATAATGTGGAAGCAAAAATCTACCTCTACAGAAAATAACTTTTTTTTAATACCTGTTTTCCAGATAAATAAATTGCAAAATAAACTGATGCACAAATGGGTTTGAGGATGGCAGAATTATTATGGCAGAATCCATAGCATGGATTAACCAGAGCTGTAGATGGCATTGTGGAATTGTTCCTCACTTACTCCAAAATCGTTCCACTTGTTTACAGAATGATTTTCTCTAAAAGACCCTCTGATATCTCATAACTGACCAGCATACGTTCTATGAGTTCAAAGGAAACAAGAAGAATAAGTTTATATTTAAAATGCAATGTTATACATAAGTAGGTACTAACACAGCAAAGAAATTACATTTTATTCAAGATAGATGAAGGAAGTTGTTAGAGAACTGTTCTGATGTACTAAAAGCCCTGGTATCTTCAGAGTACTTTTCAAATAGGTGTTTTCTTTAACTGCTAAAATACTGTACAAATTCATTTAGTGCCTATTATTTCTATGAATTCAGTCTTAGCTGATCTAATGGGACTCAACATTAAAATATGTAATTTTAAGGAAATACCTTTAATTGTATTCATTTTCTCCCCTCTCATGCTACCCAAAATTTTGCTATCTCTGTAGCCTGCCCACTGAGAACAGCCCTGTCAGTCCTATGCCTGTGTCTGGAGCAGAGATGCACCAGGAAAACGCTGCAAAACTGGCATTTGTATTTGTTTCATGCAAAGCCCTTGCTTGAATACAAATGAAATCATCAAACTAAAATACACTATAGTGCTCTCTAAGTTCTCGTGGGTTTCATTTTTCCAAGCACGATGCTGTGTCTTTTACAGTGGGAGTGCTGCATACCTGGAGTGCTGATAAAGTACCTGCGTATGCTGTGCCCATTCCCTGCAAGGGGCAACAGAGCTCCTTCTAGTAATCACTGCCATTTGGTGGCAACAAAATGAAATGGCCAACATCAAGCCCCTAACAAACAAGCATCTATCCTGTATAATTACCAGTGATGGGTCTTGCATGGGTCTTATGGAGCTGTTTCAGAGCAGGCAGGGAAAGAAGGGTGGGGGAAATCAAGTAATGTCCCGTTTTTCCTCCAGTGGGACGCTCCTGCACAGACACCTCCACTTCCCTTTGGCTTGACCCTCAAGGAAGATCAAGATGGGTTCAGGAGAGGTTTTAACACAAAATTGAATGCTTAAAGGATGTTTAATTGTGTAAAATTCAAGGCAAATAAGGGTAGTAAAGCATATCAGTGTTAACATCAGTGAAAACATAGCTGAACCAGTGCGAAACCTAGAGGAAGCTATTCTGTAGGTGACTACAAGGATTAGTTACTGTGAGCAACACTCGATGGTCAATGACTTAGACCCAGGCTGAGTATGAGGTGAACGCCCCTTTATTGGCACTTTGCAAAGGGGGTGACCTAGCAGGTAGGCACACCAAGCAGAAATGTACAGCAATTTTTGTTCTCCCCCTGCTCTGGTTCATCATTGGTTGAGTACTTCCGGGCTTACAGTCTACAACCTATCCGGTACTGCTGAATGTCCTGCACCTGATTACGACTTGGGTACAATTCTTTCCAATTCTCCTCCCCTCTTTGCTTCATGGTCGGTGTAAGCGTTGTCCCTTTTTCTGAGTAACCTCTGAGCCAATTCAGACCTCAGAGTCAGTTTGCTTGTCCTGCTCCTGGTACCCTTCGGAAGTACAGACTCTCTGGCCTTGTTCCCAAGACTTAGCCAAAACTAAACCCTTTGTTGATGTGATATGCTGTGTTTAAANGTCCTGCAAAAACAACATTCCACTATTCCTTACAGTTACAAACATATTTTTGGTTTTCATTATGTCAGTGGCACGTGCAATCTCCTTTGTGGAGATGTCCAGAAGCCACCTNTGAGCCAATTCAGACCTCAGAGTCAGTTTGCTTGTCCTGCTCCTGGTACCCTTCGGAAGTACAGACTCTCTGGCCTTGTTCCCAAGACTTAGCCAAAACTAAACCCTTTGTTGATGTGATATGCTGTGTTTAAACTGGCCTTCTTGGNTTCTAGAGTCTTTGGGGAAGGTTAGGGAAATCAGGAGGCAGGAAGGAGGGTCCTGCAAAAACAACATTCCACTATTCCTTACAGTTACAAACATATTTTTGGTTTTCATTATGTCAGTGGCACGTGCAATCTCCTTTGTGGAGATGTCCAGAAGCCACCTGGACATGGGCCTGGGCACCCTGCTTTGGGTGTCCGTGCTGGAAGAGGGGTTGGAGCAGATAGACCCAGAGGGTCCACCTCAGCCCTTCTGGTATTCACTGATCCCCTTTTCACCCAACAAAGGGTGCATTGTCAAAGGCTGAGCTGTGCAGGAGTGTCCTTTCACGCCACACACCATGGAAGGAAAATCCCATGGTCACCAGAGGTTCAGAGCAAACCCCACAACTCCTTTTTCATTTATTCAGGAGATTTAAGTGTGGAAGTCATGGTTTCTGCCTACATGACTCCAGCTGCTGCTTCATTCAATTCTGATTAAAATCAGTACAGGGACAGAGGAACAGTTTTCTGTCATTTTTTCTAGCATCAGGTAACACCCCTTCATTGCCTGAGACACTTAATGGTGATTTGGCTGTGGAAAACAGCCAGGGCAATGGACACTCATTCATTTCTGTAGGAGCATCAAACTTATTTGGGGAGGGCAACTACATCAGGACAATTCCCATGTGTCAGAAATTTGGCTCATGGTAACTCTGACTTTCATCTCATTGCAGGTACAGAGCATTCAGGCTGAGCTGTTTGGTTAGCTTCACATTCAAACAAAGTTTCAGCAGAAATTTTATTTTAAAAATAGTCCTTGGTAGAACAAACGAGAATATAAAGATAATGGTATTTATCCAACTGCAAACAGAAACCACTAAAGAAACATTTTGTGAGGTAACTTTTTATTTTAAAAGCATATTCCAATTACTTAAATTTTGTGCTTGCACCGTTCTAGAAAGAAGTACGTAAATTAGAGCAATTTTTTCTAAGCTGTACTTCTTAAAAAGGTGAAGCAATTGCACAAGCATCTAAGCTAAGTTTCTCCTCTCTACAGCCTGGGAACATGTACAGGACATAGGCCTTCTTTATCAGGCAGAGGAACTAGAGAAGACGAAGTGAAGAAAACTCCTGGATAAATCATGAGACCGGGAAGAAGAATGAGACAGGGAGAAGCAGACACCAGAAGTGGTAAATGCAGAAGAGTGGTAAAGATCTGAGGAGGGGAGAGAAGGAAAAGAAGTGAGGAGGAAGGTACAATTGTCTCCATCTTTAAAAACCTGGAGAAAATATTTCCTTGAGGAGTGCGTGAGCTTAACTTGAGGGACTAAGTTCTGCATTGCAGCATGGCAGTTTTAGATTTGCAGAAAGAAGTTCATACCTGGTGCTCCCTTTGCCTGAAATCTCTGCATCTGTTAAACTCAAGCTGTCCTGGACTAGCCATGGCTGTGTTGCCCACAGACTACGGGGTTTGTGTCTTATATCATGTATGGTATGATGACAGTAATACGTAGAAACTTCCTGCTGCACAGAATATCACCACATCCTTCATGATGGGGATCAGTTATAATCTAAAGTAGAAAATGGGAAGGGGTACAAAGGGATATGCGTGGGCAGTGCTCTTGACTTTCGGTTAACAGGATTGATGTATTGAGGAAAAAAATTCCTCCAGATCAGTACCAGTATAATTGAGGGCAACAGCTGACCCTGTGCTACGCTCACCTTCTCACATTTAAAAGGGCAGTGTGCTCTTCACCAGCTGTAACTTTTGTGATCGTAAATTCTAACAGAAGCAGCCTGGAGACTTTGGAAGATATTTTCCAGTCCAAGAGGGGAGCATGCAAGAAAAGCAAACTGGAAATATCATTTCAGAGCTGGGACTGCTCAGCCTGGAGAAGAAGAAGCTCAAGGGGATCTCACCAATGTCTATAAATACTTGAAGGGAGGGTGTAGAGAGGATGGAGCCAGGCTCTTGTCGGTGGGGCTCAGTGCCAGGACAAGAGGCCACAGGCACACACTGGAGCACATGAGGCTCCGTCTGACCATCTGACAGCACTTCTGTCCTGTGCAGGTGATGGAGTGCTGGCACAAGTTGCCCAGAGGCTGCAGAGTCTCCTCCTTTGAGATCTGCAGAAGCCACCTAGACATGAGCCTGGGCACCCTGCTCTGGGAGTCCCTGCTGGAACAGGGGTTGCAAGGGATGGGCCCAGAGAGCCTTGCCAACCTCAACGCTTCTGGGATTCTGTGAAATTGAAACTCAGTTAGGAGAGAGACAGAAGGAAAGAAGACTTGTGTTGGTGGTAAGAGGGGATGCACAGTTAAGAAGCAGCAGTTCAGTTCCACTAAGCAGAGCTTCTGAAGTCAACCTGAAAATTCACAGCTACCCTGAAAAAAGAATTTAAATTTAAAAAAAAAAAGTCTGTTCAGCGTTTCAGGGAGAGAAATAATACTTCTGCACCATGGCTGTGCTAGGAGACCAGCTGTACCTGGCAGAGGTCAAGGACAACCCAAGCATGATACTTTTGCTCTGTGCTGGATTTGAAATGAAATCAGCTGTATATACTGCAATGCAGCCAACAGTGAAATTACTTCCAGCTGGGTTGCTGCTATTTTTGCTAATAGCAGTTACAGTTTAGCTGGCTGTTTGCTCCTGAAGAATCGATGTAAAGTGGGGGAAGATAATACACTGATGAAAATTACTGTTTCTGTTCAACATCCCATCCTCAGTAGGTTTTGCTAGTCTCCTCTAAATATAGAATCTCCCATTTGGTGGAGGGTACTGGGTGCTCTGCTGAGAGCCACCATGCAGACACTGCACTGCACAGGAACAGTGTTTTCCTTAGTGCCCTGAGTACAAATCTCTTCCATAGCCATCCTCCTTCTCAGCTGTGTTAGATCTTTTTTCTCTAGTAAGTGAAATAGAAGTGCAACAGGGAATCATTTCCACTGCTCTTCTCTTCTCTTCTTTTTTTTTTCAATCTAGAATTAAAGACTTGAAGAGACTTGAGTAATTAAAGTGACCTAAGATCTAAGGAGAATTTTCTGCCTGATGAAGACAATTTCCTCCAAAAACACTTGTTCACTGTACCTGAACTGCTTTCTTAAAACATTTTGGGTTGGCTCTTTTGCTGGTCCCAAAGCCAGACATGGGGCTCCTTGCAAATCTTACTAGGAGACACAGAGTGCGGGTGTCCTCATGGTTCTGCTGGTCCAGGAGCCAGGCTAAAGCCTGACCAACTCTGGTGAGGGATGCTGGAGGCACCAGGTACCTTAGTGACTCACAGCTCTGCTCCAGAAATATGGGAGATTTTCAGAGCCCCTGTCCACAGAGAAGGCAAAATGAGCAGTCATTTCAATGGCAAGCTGCTGGGTTGAAGGAGTCTATCTCACATGAAAAGTTTTGATCCGAATTAAGGAAAGCAGCCACAAATCTGTAAAGCTGAACACCTAATTTCAGAGCAGTCCTTTTATGCTTTCAGTGTGTGGAAATCTCACTCCCTGTTCTAGCTGTAAGATTTGACTTTAAGATGCTAAAGGGAATCCTATATCCACATGCAAATACTTATGGCCCCGATCCTGCAATTTATAATGCTCATGAAGACTACTGTGCTCAAGTGGAGCACCATTAACGTTAATGAGGATTCCAGCCATGCATTTTAACTTGCCAGGTCAGAGTCTGAAATTATATGCACTTGGGAGCAGGTGTTATCTCTTGCATCTTTGTCAATATGGAGCAGATTGTGAGCATTTAACAAAGGATAATAAAAACATGCAACTATCATAATAACAACAATAAGAGCAACAATAATACTAATGATGAATAGATTGTAATCCTGTGTACAACATTCATTTCCAGTTTTCTTCAAGAACAAAAAACACATAAGCTTGGATTGGAGTAAACTAACATTTATAAGTCATGATGCAGCAAAATTACCCCAGCTGGAGAAAATTCTGCCTGGAATATTGAATATTTTACCAATTATGAAACAATTTTGTGCAAAACTGTTTAAGAAAAGAAACATTTTTACCCCTCATTCAGCTTGTGACATATTTGTGACTTATAGATGAGTGATGGCCTACACAATACCTTTTTGGGAGCTGGAGGGAGTCTGCTTAGATTCATCAAATTTTTCTCTCTTCTCAACCTAAGGCTGACCCATTCACTTACCTGGAGGCTATGTATTGGCTTTATCCAAACCCCAGGGGCATGTGGGCTGCCGTGGGTCAAATTCCTCCTCTCAGCAATTCAGAAGAAGGAATTTGTAGCCGTCTCCTCCGTTGATAACCATCCTCACTACTAAAATCAGAGAGCAATCTGAATCCAGCTGGGTTCAACATAACCATATCTTTTACTAGTTCTTTCTCTGGGAAACCTAAGGGACCTATAACATTCTGCGTTCCGCAACGCCCCCGCCCCGAGACATTTACATAGTAAAACCAAGTCACTTTTTCACTTCAGAATCTCAGGCTCTTGAAGTTTATCACCATATGACAGTTCCTCTATATATTTTTGGAGTTGTTTCTGCATCCACTTTGCCAATGCTCTTCTCAAATATAGGCAAGAGACCTCCGGGTGGCTCCAGCAATGTCACACTCTCAGTCAAGTTCATCCTCTCCCTCCAGTCTACTATTCCCACATATACATGTAAGAAACAGCTCAGAGTAAAAGGTCTCTTTGTGACTATCCTGTTCATAGCTTTACTTAGCATTCAAATCGTTTTGCCTTCCACAGATTTTAGATCACTGCAATGTTACACTTACCTCCAGTTCGCTGAGGAAAATGTTGAATACATTGGGCGTAACCCTTGTTCCTGAACTATACCTTAAAGGCTTTTCCATGAAGGGAAGATTAAGAAATTCTTGTTTGTCTGCTTCTTTCTGAAACAGCAATGGCTTTAGCAGGATTACTGCTTTTTAAAATCTGGCCTTAAAATAGGTGACTTTTTTTCCGATAAAGTTCTTATAAAACATCCCCGAATTTCCCCTACCAGAAACTCTAGATATGATTACATTAGTTGTTTCTCAAGAGTGGGACAGGAAAAGGAAAAAGGAAAAAGGANCCAAAATTTTGTATCCTTGGCAAAGACCATGACTCAGGAATCCATTTCCCTGAAGTTGTCACGTGCATCAGCTTGATCTCAGGTCTTGCCAAGAGCTTTAATCTCAGGTTGCCTGCCAGTTTATATGTTTCCTGCTTTCACTGAAGCAAGGTGTATGTTTTGGAAGTGTTAATTGATGACTGGTTATTACTAATATCTTTACTGCATACTAGTTGTTATGAGTGTGAGAATGAACACGTTTTTTAAAAATTATAAGAAAATAGCAATAGAGTATGTTTTGTAAACTATCTGTGGAAACAAATTTCTTGAGGACCCCATTTTAAAATAATATACAGGATTTCCATAGGAATATCCTACCCTTTGCAAATCTACCTTTAAAAGCCAGGGAACTCCTAACCCCAGCATATATCCTAAACTTTGAGGAGAGCAACATGACCTTAATGGCTTATAATTATGTCTGCCTGCCATTAAACAGATTTCTATAAAAACATTGTCTTGATATGGGCAAGCATCAAGGAAGAATGCATTTCTATAAGCACAGAAGTAGCACAATACATAAAAAGAAAATTTGAAAACAGCCAGGCAGTTGAAGGAGAAAGGAGAAATCCCTTACAGTTAGCAACTCAGTGCCAAGTGCTATAGATTTAACTACAGTGTTTATTGCATACCTCCACTATAAGTAAAGTTAGGCATAAGTATTCCCCCGTATTTAACGACAGCATGAATTTCCAGAACACTGGTCTGATTTTGGATTGCTCTCTGCAAATCACTCAGAATCAATTGCCCACTGAAATACAGACCCTCCCCTCCCTCTCTACAAACCACGTTCTCTCCACGAGATTACTAATGTAAAAGGAAAAGAACATCCTCTCGTACTGATGTAAGTGTTGTTTACTACTTGCACCTAGACACACTATTTCTATTTAAAACTCTTGTGCATTTTCTGGCTTAAAGAATCCTTTCCTGAGGTATGTAGCTGCTGTATTCCCATGCAATACACTGACTTGGTGAAGTATATGCTAACTTCTGAGAAATCTATATTCAGTTTCCCCTTAAATGATTTGCTTTTTGTGAAGGATTCTGCTCTGTTCAGGTTTTTATCCTCAATATGATACCAATGCACCACCTAGGAAATGATGAAGCAATACAGCTAATGTTGTCATCTGAGGACCTTTTTTCAATTCTCAGCTAGGAACACATTGGTTAGCTAAACTATGACTTGTTTGATATCATATTGTGGTTGTTTAGATTAGCTCCCATGTTTAGCTCCTCTGCCTATAACACTCTACTAATTCATTCACTAATTTAAATAATTTCCAGTCTTTTCTTCTTTCATCCACTACTACCATTTGTTGCAAGAAACATATCACTGGGAGGAAAGCCATTAGGTTACAGGGAACATCTACTTCATCTCAGGAAATCTGTTAGGATTTTACTAAATATATGGACAGAAGTTACCATATCCTTTTCTGGCTCATTTCGTTCAAGAAAATTTTGGTAGCCTGCTGAGATCGTTCTGGAGCAGAAACACAGAAGCTGAGCATAACGGAGGGGGAAACAAAGCTGCACTTCTGTGACCACCTATTGGTACAAGCACATATTCCCAAAAGTCAGTCAGCTGGGACAGCAAATCGGTTTTTTTTTTGCAGAGTTCAAGTATCGGAGCTCTTTGTTGAAAGCTTGTTGCATCAGACACACTGAGAAATAGTGGTGTTGTATTTTGCTGAATTTCTTTCTAGCTCCTTAAACGGAAAATATAATTTAGATTTGCAATGTAAAGCATTTGAGCATGACAAAATGTCTGATTTAAGGCAGTAACACAGTTGTAGACTGTGAGATGGATATTACAGAGACCAGAGATGCACGCAGTCAGAGCAGGTGGTGTGTGCTGGTGAGCTGGTGCTGGTGTGCAGTGTTCAGTGCACGGTGCATGGTGTGTGATCATGGGATCACAGAATCATAGAATGGTTTGTGTTGGAAAAGACCTTAAAATTGCTTAGCTCCAAATCCTCCGCCACAGGCAGGAAAACCTCCCTCCAGATCAGGTTGCCCAGGGCCCCATCCAACTTGGACTTGAATACCTCCAGCGATGGGGCATCCACAACTTCTCCAGGCATCCTGTTCCAGTGCTACTCCACCCTCATAGTGAAAAATTTCCTCTTAACGTCTAATCTAAATCTCTGCTCTTTTAGCTTAAAACTGTTACCCCTTATCCTATCACTACACTCCCTGACAAGAAGACTCTCCCCATCTTTTCTGACATGCCTGAGGGACAGGATGCCATCCAGAGAGACCTAAACAGGCTCAGGCAGTGGGCACAACAGAACATAATGAGGTTCAACAAATCCAAACATAAGGTCTTGCACCCAGGCCATGGCAACCCCTGCTGTCAATACAAGCTGGGAGATGAAAGAATAGAGCACAGCCCTGCCAAAAAGGACTTGGGGGTACTGGTAGATGGCAAGCTGGACATGAGCCAGCAATGTGCCCTCGCAGCCCATAAAGCCAATCGTATCCCGGGCTGCATCAAAAGAAGCGTGGCCAGCAGGTCGAGGGAGGTGATTCTGCCCCTCTGCTCTGTGCTGGTGAGACCTCACCTGGAGGACTGCATCCAGATGTGGAGTCCTCAGCACAGGAGAGACATGGACCTGTTGGAGCGTGTCCAGAGGAGGGCCACAAAAATGATCCAGGGGATGCAACAACTCCCCTACGAGGAAAGGTTAACAGAGCTGGGACTGTTTAGCCTGGAGTGGAGAAGGCTATGAAGTGACTTGATAATGGCCTTTCGGTACCTAAAGGGGAGCCATAGGAAAGAGTGGGACAGACTCTTTAACAGGGTCTGTGGGGATAGGACAAGGGGGAATGGTTTCAAACTGAAAGAGAGGAGATTTAGGTCGCATTTAAGGAAAAAGTTTTTTACAATAAGGGTGGTGAGGCACTGGAACAGGTTGCCCAGAGGAGTGGTGGAAGACCCATCCCTGGAGACATTCAAGGTCAGGCTGGACCAAGCTCTGAGCAACCTGATCTAGCTGTAGGTGTCCCTGTACGTTGCAGGGGAGTTGGACTAACTGATCTTTAAAGGTCCCTTCCAACTCTAAGGATTCTAGGTTTCTATGATTCTATATGCCCCATTTAAGTACTGGAAGGCTGTAATGAGGTCTCCCCAAAACTTTCTCTTCTCCAGGCTGAACAAGCCTAGCTCCCTCTTTGTGGCCCTCTTCTGGATCCACTTCAGCAGGTCCATGTCCTTCTTGTGTTGGGAGTCCCAGGCCTGGATGCCTCCAGAAGAGCAGATGGGGTCTCAGGAGAGCAGACCAGAGAACAACAATCACCTCCCTCTGCCTGCTGGCCACCCCACTTTTCATGCAGCCCAGGATACTGTTGGTGCTCCAGGCTGCAAGACCACACTGCTGGCTCATGTTGAGTCTCAAAAGCCATCACCTCAAGCTCCTTCTCTACTGGGCTGCTCTCAGTCCATTCTCTGCCCCACATGTATTTGGGATTGTCCTGACCTTGCATTTGGCCTTGTTGAACTTCGTGAGGTTCACATAGGCCCACATCTCAAGCCAGTCAGGATCTCTCTGGATGGCATCCCTTCCCTCAGTGTCTTGATCACATCACACAGTTTGGTGTTATCTGCAGACTTGCTGACACTTCCACTGTCCATGTCACTGACAAAGATGTTAAATACTGCCAGTCCCAATATTAGCCCTTGAGAAACACCACTTGTTACTGGTCTCCATGTGAGTATTAGGCCACTTACTGCAACCTTGTGAATGTGGCTATCCAGCCAATATGTGCAATGAAGATGTTAGATCTATCAATTTGATTGAAGAATCTAGGTCTGTTTGACTATGTTTGTCATCAGTTTAAATAATAAGTCCAAGTATAAGCCTTCTGTTGGCTTATGTTCCACTCTCTGTACAGGACGAATGTGCATGCAGGTATTTAAAGGATCTTTAAAGGATCTTTATGGTTTGAATGTTGATGTTTCAATTTCTAATTTAACTTTGCAAACAAAGCAATTGTAGAATAGGTTTGATGACCTTTTTCATGGTAATCACAGGCTTTGTCTCCGCTAACATCATAAAAGCCCTTTATCTGGTGTATATTGCCAACCTTCCCAAAAGCTGGCTGTGTTACTTCTGACAGATTTCTGCCTACCTACGACCTCCTGAGCCTTTTGTTCGTTTCAACTACTGCATCTTAGTTTATGTTAAAGTTATAAACCCCATAAAGAAGGATTTGCCTTTCCTTTTCTGTCTGCATTTTGTGTCAGTCTGCCAGAAATTTGAAGACATTGTACTAATGTAAATGATGTTGCTTACTTATTTGATTGTATTTATTCAAAAAAATTCTCATCATAATGTCCTTGGCATACTTATAAATGTACAAGTACAGGAGCGATACAAAATAAAAGTTAACTAAAGCAGTGACACTTTATCCTCAGATCCACCACCTGATTGCTGTCACAGTTTTAGAAATCAACAATAAACAGTGTCATGCTGTTTAAATTTTAACTCAAAGAAATATTTTCAGGGATTTTAATTCTGTTTAAAATTTTAACATCAGTCAGCAGCTGGTCACAGATTTGGGTGTGGCAAAATGTTTGGGAAGTCAGAAAAATCAAGGCACGTCAGCCACTGGGAGAAAGGAGAGCAGTTAAAAGGACAGCAATAAAACCTGTGATGCAACTTCATCATTCTGGGTCATTTGAAAAGTGCAAAGTAAATAAACCTTATATTCCACTCCTACTGCTTCCCACACCGCCATTACAGATGACTTTGTTGTTAGGAATTTTTTTTTTTTTTTGTGGTTGAACTAAAATTTGATCCATATATTTATTTTTTCCTTTAATCTAAAGCATCAGTTTGAGTGAGAGAAGCAGCAAGGGGGAAGAAACTGAAGGTGCTTGTGAATTAGTGCGAAATTCGATGTTCAAAGCCACATTGACACAAAAGATGTGAGGGAGATGCAAAACAAGAGCTTTCATGTGACGGTAAATAAGAAGATGAGGAAGAGATTCACCGCAGGTGAGAAAAATGAGTTCATCTATTCTTTGAATGCTGAAGAGTGATGCTACAAGCTTGTGAAAGGCCAGGAGGACAGCAGTATATCCAAGATACAAGCAGGTGAGGATCTGTCTGGAACTGTTAAATAAGAAGAGAAGATAGGAAGGATTACAATCTAGAAATTGCTGGTGAGAAAAACACAGTGAAAGGTAAACAGAGCAAGAGATAGCGAAGAGTTAAAACTTGCAGACCGGGAACCAGTGACAGAAAACAAGGTCATGGTGTGATCAGCAACTGGGAAAAGCATGGGAGCTAGTGAGGGATTGAAAGGACCTCTGCTTTGGCTGAGTTAAGTTTAAACCAATGATGAGATATCCAGAGAAGAAAACACTGTTGTAAACACTGCATTTGATCAAAGGAGATTGGTCTTGAGTAAAAGAGTAGTTTAAAAGAATTGGGATTTTAATTCAGATTTAATATAGGAGTTGAAGTGTATTAGGAAGATGATATCATCTGAAGAAGGTTCATAGAGTGAGAGTAGTCTGAGACAGAGGACCATTCCCCAGAGAGTAAACATCTAAAAGAAATCTTCAAGTAGTGCTAGGGAGGAGGAATAAAATCACAGAATCACAGAACATAAAACAGAAACATAGAGCAGTTGAAACAGACCCACAAGGATCATCAGGTCCAATTCCTGGCTCCACACAGGACTAACTAAACCCAAACCCTGTGTACAAGAGCTTTGTCCAAACGCTCCTTGAGCTCCGGCAGCGTGGGGCCATGACCACTGCCCTGGGGAGCCTATTCCATGCCCACCACCCTCTGGTGAAGAACTTTTTCCTGACACCCAACCTGATTCTCCCCTGGCACAGCTCCATGCCATTCCCTCAGGCCCTGTCGCTGTCACCAGAGAGCAGAGCTCAGTGCTGCCCCTCCGCTCCCCTCAAGAAGAAGCTGTAGGTCGCCATGAGGCCTCCCCTCAGCCTCCTCTGCTCTGGGCTGAACAAACCAAGAGACCTCAGCTGCTCCTCATACACCTTGCCCTCCTGACCCTTCCCGATCTTCACAGCCCTCCTTTGAACGCTTTCTAATGGTTTAATATCCTTCCTTATATTGTGTGCCAAAAACTGCTCATAGTTTAGACACAAGAGTGCGCACAAAACAGACATGAGAGTAGATAGCACCACAAAAGGGAGAGTCAGTGACAGTTTCAGTCATAGGCTATATTTAGCAACAGCACATGAAAAAGAGAGATACAGGTAGGGTACAAGGTGCTAATCTGTATGAAGTGGTCATTACAGACCTTGACGAGAGACAGAGAGGGCACAGTGAGAGTCTGAGGAAAATTTAGGGCACCTGGAAAACTACACAACTGCGTGCAGTGAGTTCTTGTTCAGCAAGATGGGAGGCACGACTTTGCATTTTGCAAGCTTCTTCATAGTTTGGAACATGCTGGGATGCTCACTCAATCAGGTCATTCAATTAACCATACCCAGTTTGACAACGAGAATTATTGTAGCCTACACTATTTGAAGTTACTTTGGGGGGACAGATGTCCTTTTAACCTCTGTAGTATTTTTGATGGTATGAAATCTTCCTGGGTACCATACTTACACATTAGGGACTGCTTCCACAAAGTCTTTCAACCTATGAAGGTGTCATCACATGGTCCATTTGAAAGGTTTGCCTCTGTAGTTTTTCTTCTGATCTGCTAATCACAAGAAGGGTTACTTCGTTTCTAAATTCTTCCTGTGGTCTCACAGTGTCCTTTTTCCCTCATTGCCTCATTGATGTATGAGGACAGCAACAGCTAGTGCTCTGCCTTACATTCCTCCCAATTTTGTCCTGCTGCAAAAGTCAACATCAAGAGAATCAGGTGTGTTACCTCCAAATTGAACAATTTTGTGAACAGATTACTGAAGCAGGGTAGCTGATACAGGAGATGACACTTCCGTTAATTTGGTGAACAGAGATCCAACCATGCTATGATAGTGTAAAAATCTAAATTCAGACCAAGAAGTATTTCCGTAACGTTTAGAAATCTCTAATGTTGTCCAGACTGAACTTCAGCAATCCAGAAAATGTTTTATTAAAATAGTATATTCCTCACTTATGGATATGTGGCTCTGCTTTCTGAGCAATAGGCTGATAAGAGGAATAATTCAGAATATGAGGCAGAAAATGCAGAGCTAAACAATGGATTGTACTGAAATCAATAGAAAAACGCTTGTTTGATTACAGAGAAAAAGATCTTCATCTCCAAAAAATTTATTGCTGACATCTGCAGTGGTGTAAGGGAGAAAAACAGTGTATCTCAGAAACTTCTTTCCACTAATTTGTTGTTCTGTGGATGCGAGTACTTGCGTACCTTTATATGAAAAGAGGTGGCAACCTAGAAAGTAATTAGCAGGAAAAAATAGGATAAAGTAGAGTTTGCTTTAGTTTTCATTACTTCCTTGGTGCAATTCTTTCTTCTGTTTCTTCAACAAATAAATTGCAAAACAATAGTAGTTTATTTCAGATAAAAACTAAGCAGGTGATGGAATGATTGCACACTACCAATGCGAATGTGCCTCACATTGGAATAAGACCGGAGAAACCGGAAAAAAGTCAGAATAGCCATGTTCTTTCAAATCCACTGAAACCTCAACTTTGCCAAAAAGATATTACAATTCTCTATAATTGAAAAGTTATTATATAGATAAAAAAAAGTAATATAATAATATTGATGTTATATACTAATGTATTGATCCTAAATGAATTTTTTCTAATGTTTGTTACATTTCTTTGTAAACACAATACACACAATATTGGAGGATTATATGAGATATGGATTGACCCTACACCTGAGCATTCAGATCAGATCTCAGGATAGGTTTCCACCTGCGAAACAAATTGCAAAATCACTTTCTCAGTTACATAACAGTCATTACTATACAGTATTTATCAGAATAATGATTGGATTGAAAATCTGGCATAAGTGGCTTAACTAGTTGCACTTACATATGACCAAACTTTCACTGTGAATCTTCATCTGAATTCAAACTTTGCATTTTACCGGTAAGAATACTGTGACAACTCATCACTGTTATTCTATTATGTAGTAACCTGCACTTTCCAAAACATGAGTATTTTAAACAAATAAAGTGTCTAACATAGAACAAGCTTTGATCTAACATCAAAATCACACCACGGTTCACAAATAATTGTTGATTTTTTTTTGCTACTAAGTTATTAAGTCATACTGAGAGGGAGAGAGGCAGGAAAGAATCCTTGTTCTGTAGCAGATAGTTAAAGCATACAAGAGGATTTCCAAAAGCAATGGACCTTAATTCAGCTCTTCTCTCTGATCTGTATGTATTGAGGCTTTAAATAGCCACCTATCAACTTCATCCCCCAGTGCCTTCCAAATACAATTTTAAATGACAGAAAATTTCCTAGAGGGGACTTTGGAGTACAAAAACCTTAGCTTCCATAAGACAAGAGTTAAGTCAAGTGCGTGTTTCAGAATGCCTCAATCTTACTACAGTACCGCTGTGGTTTAGGGATATTTTTGTCCATGGTTGTTACTCTGAAATATTGTGCTTTTGACCCCTGTTAAAGTTGATTAAAATTACTTGCCAGTCTTGCACATGAGAAAGAAAATAAGTAAAATATGTTTCCTTTTTCGTTTTCTTATTCCATTAGCACTTTAACCTGTGCAAAAGAAACAAATGGAATTAAATTCTCATCGGGTAAAAAAATGGTGTATTTCCATAGCACGGTTTTCTAGCCGCTGAATTAGCCAGAGACAACTACATGGGTTGCCTGTATCCCAGATCTGGTATACAGTAACAACATTTAATTCAGTGTAACCAGATTCTTTCTACAATCTGCCCTGAAGGTTACTGAAAATATCTTAAAAATAAAGTTTAACGTTAACAGACGAAGTAAAATATAGCAATGAATATCTTGACTAAAGGCAAGTCATTTAAAAGAGAGCATTTTATCTCAGTTCAAATGTCAGTCTGAATTTGCATTGAGGGCTTCAGATTTTTTCTTTTACTTCCACCTCCTGCTATGTACCTTTTAAACAAGTGCTTTTTCCCTTAAAAAATCTGTTGATACAAATTTACACTAAGACAAGAGTAAAAATGCTGTATTCTCTGTCACTATTATTTAATGTTACAGAAATACCATGTTTTTACAGCTTATGTCTTTGCTAAAACAAATTAATGAAAAGACTACTCTAAACTCAGAATACCTGGAAATACCACAAAAGAAATTTAATTTTGCTCAGCATTTAATTTCTGGTAAAATTGACTTGGTTGCACAGCTCTGCAGCTGTGATTTGTGAAGTAAATGGCAATACTAAATGTGCTGAAAATCTGACACGTTCCCTGAGCAACAAAGGGATTGAAGGCAAATGTTACAGTATTGCTGACAACACTAGTAATGCTTGTTTGAGCATTTGCTTCATAAACAATAAAAAGAAGTATTAAAAAAAAGAGAGAAAAAAGAGAAAAAAATACCAAGCAGTCTTCTCTGCTTTTTGTTTCCCCTTTGATCAGCTTTCTTCAGTTTATTCTCCTTTCAATTAAAAGCTCATCTGCAGCTGCTGCTTACAAAGCTTGATATTCTCTTCCATAGTCCTTCCTTCCAAAAGCCTTTGCCCTTGAAGTTTTTCTCCTGGATATGAAGAGGAATTTTCTTTCTTATTTACCTTGCAATATTACCTCAAGTTCTCAGCACCTGCATGATGAACTAACTGCAAGAATGTTTTTGCCCTGAAGGTCATGCAATCTATCCTGTCGTGATGTAGAAGTGGCATGTTATTGACATAGGTTTTGGGTTGGTTTGTTCAACAGTTTTGTGTGTGTTTTTTTGTTTGTTTTTTTTTTTCTGGTTCACTGGTGAACTCAAACTGAGACCTCTGGGACCTGAGGTCCTACAGCCAACAGCTGACTTGACTTCAGAAGCTCTGGGGAGAGACCTCAAATATCCAGAGCTTTTGCCTCCTGTTCTAATCTCAGAGATTTCTTTTCAGATGAAATATTTATCTGATTCTTCATTTTCCTCACATCTTCTTTATATTTTCCATTTGCTTGCATTGTTTCCACAAATAAAATCTCTTCACTTGAAGCAGTGTTCCTTCTCTCATCTTTTGATTAGGAGGTGTTCTCCATATCCACACAAAACCATTATCCGTAATCAACCCCACAGGTCCTGCCCTTTGAATCCACACTGAAAGCACCAGATACTGTTCAGTCAACTCTTCCTTCAACTCTTTCCTCTTAAATTAGATTACCACTCATTCTTTCTTGTCTATTGTCTTTCCTACAATCATTAAAGACAACGAAATTAAGAGAAAATGTACCTCTAGTTCAGAATTAGCACATGAAAGCTGCCTTCCCACTTCTTTCATGTTCTGATGACCTCTGCTTGGAGAAGCCAAGTGGCATCCACGGGTTTCATGTTGTGATTCTGGAGTAGCTAAATTGATACTATTGAATTTAGTAGTGTTATAAAGTTATAGTAATCTGAGACACTGATCTGTGTCAAACATCCTCTGCTGTACTTTTTCAAGCTTCCATTTCCCATCAATTTTGTCAATATTCTCTCTCCAATATCCTTATAGATTTTATCCAACTGTGAGTCACGTAAGAGTACACACGGGGAAGGTCATCTCTCTCCTAAAGCAATATAAGCCTGATAAAGTCTGGGGAGTTTTCCAAATACATCCAACAGCAGAATTTTGACCATTATTCAAAATGACACAAGAGAGACTTAGTCATTACAAAGTAGTTGTAGTGGTTAAACCTCAGGCTGTCAGAACTTCTTACAGAAAATATGACTACTTTTTCCCATGTGAGTTTTCAAATTTCATAATAAAGAAAAAGCAGTGGCAGGCAAGCATCCATTGGTGACAACAGAATACCTGCCTATTTGTACCTTTGGGAATAATTAGAGTAAACTGGAACTGTAAACATAAAGGATGGTGAGACGTACAGAATTGCAGCTGGAAATCCTAAGAAAAAAAATCTACTTGTTACCATGAAATATTTTCAATTATCCAAAGTTTTCACAAACACAATGCCCTGTTGAAGTGATTGAGATACAAAAGAAGAAAATGCTTACAGAATCACAGGATGGTCATGGTTGGAAGGGACATCTGGGTCTATCTAGTCCAACCCCTGCTTAAGCAGGGACATCCAGAGCAGGGTGCCCAGGGCCACATCTGGGTGTCTTTCGAAGATCTCCAGTGAAGACACTCCACAACGTCTCTGGACAACCAGAAATCTTATGTTTTAAAGCACAAGAAAATAAGATGAAAGATGCACTGAGACTTGTGGTTGCATTAAGAAACAGCAGCTCTACTCAATGTTCCCTCCCTTCCTTGTGCTGGTTGTTCCCAGCATGGCTCACCTCATGTGCAACAGGTCACCACCAGCAGTAAAATGGCTTTATATTCTTTATATATATATGTATATATATTAAGAACAAAAGGGATGGCTTCTTGTCTGTCCTAGGCACTGGAAGGTCTTTTGAGAGAAATGTTTTGGAAGGTGGTATTTGGGAAGAGAGGAAAACAAAAAAAAAAAGTTGTCTTCTCCCATTCTGAAATTCCCTTTCACAGCTACTTTCTGTCCTTCTATTATCTCTCTACTGACGGAGAAGTAATTACAATAATTACAAACAGTACTAGAAGTGGGATGGGGAACTCAAATCTGATCAACTTAGGATCACAGAAGTGTTAGACCCAAGAAAATCAAACATCCCAAAAGTTTAAAAGGACTAATTCTCCTCAGCAAACAACAACCAAGCATGATGTGTCCACCTGGGATTAGACTCCCAACACTTCCAAAGGCAGAATTAAAGAGCAAGATCGGGACGAAAGAGGAGAAAAAAGGCTAGAATGTCACCAGCTTTAGTGTATCTCTGAGAATTCACTGCAAGACCCTGCAGGACCATCTCAGTTATTTGACTCAATATTTATTAGTGTCCAGGGACACCAAAAGATTATTCAGTTTTGATAAAGTGATAGTCTCTTCACCTCCAAAGATGCGGCTGATAAGAAGTTTGGGACGAAACACTGACAACTCAGAAAGCATAACTCTAAATCTACGATCTGCAATCAAAGTTTACTAATAGCAGTAGCAAGAGCATGCTTCATCAGTTTATACATCCTAATGACATGATGTTTTTATCATTATTTGACAGTCAGCTGCAGTTCTCTTCCCTTCAAAAAGGAGCATTGGACTCTTATTCACCAATGATGGACAAGAAATCCCAGAAATGATGAGAAAAAGTGAGCAAAACCAGAGCAACTCAGTGGTTGCCCAAGTGGTAAGATGAAGCAAACAGATCTGAGTGAGAGGAAATATTCAAGAAGTTCAGCCTCCTCAACATACTGAGCTGTTACCCAGAATCTTCGTCCTTCTGTCATCACTTCTTTTAATGATCATGGCATGGCTAGCAGTACTTTTTGATTCGGCTTCTGACTGGGACAACTTTAGAAGAAATTGCCCTTTGAAGGAAAAAATTTCTAAACGTAGCAATTTTCTTCTTGTATGCTTTTCAGTTACTTATCACCTTGTAAGTTTCTAGGCACTTTTCTAGAGTATGTCCATTAGCAAAAGTAGCGCAGCTTGGCTGTGTTTCAGTGATAGTGAATAGAGGGAGGACCTCCAAGAACCTTCTGTTTTCTTGGATTTATCTTTCTCCATTAATATCTCCCAAAGATATCCATTGCTGTAACCCTCCACCCTGTTTGAAGTGGTGTGGCCAAAATTTACAGCTTGACTCCCAGTTTATCTTAGCCGCTCATGCTTGCTGCTTCTGCTTACTGGCACTGGGATACTTGCACTGCAAAGGACATCATCATTCTATGTGGAGAGACTTCCACATGTTACCAGTTCAGTAAAGTCGCAACTCATGCTTTTATCCTATATGATGTTAATAGTTTGACTGACAACATTATTTCACTTCATGGAGGTTGAGGTTGAACCAGCTGGTGGCTTCTGATGGCCTGGGAATACAGACAGGAATGAGGGAACACAAGAGGAAGGATAGGGTAATAAAATGTTTAGGCACACAAATGTGACAACAAAACACGCCAGTAATGTTGCGCTTCCTTAGCAGAGAGAGCACAAATGCCTATGGAGGGCATGTAAGAACATACAACGAATAGTAAATGACCAGATCTGTATGTGAAATGCAAATGTGCAGTGAGTTCATTAACTCATACTCACATATCTTGTGCTCATGAATTTGCCTTTTACAAAGAACTGTCTCCAACTCTTGGCTTTTATCCTTTTGAAGAGAAGAGAAACAGCTCCATCAGAAACTGTGGTCTTGTGTTTCAATTATAATGGTAGACAAAAGAAAATGTCTCTGGAAATGCTTGCTCTGCCTTCTTCATTACATAGAGTTCTGAGCCTGACAGTGCAAATGCCAATATGTCCATTATTTCACATCGGATTACATTTATGCTGCATCTGGTCATGGTCCATGGCACAACTTGCAGTACTATCAGCTTTTCAGGCATGCCCAGTATCTTCTTCCATCTGAGCACAGCATCAGAGCCACCATGGGTATCATCATACCAACAAGAATAAAACAGTATTGCCTCCCCACTGATGTCATTCTCATCACAAAAACATACACTTGAAAGAGGTCATTTAAATGTGATCCCACTCCCTTAAATGAGCATTCTGTCTCTTTTTGTTTTCATACTACAGTGCTTTCAACTTCTTGCCATCATTAAGCCATTTGAGTGAAATACTGAACTGATTAATGTGGCATTTTCCACTAAACTGTTTCAGGAAATGCTGCACCTTACCAGTGGGATGCTTTTGAATAATGTAATCTCCTTAGTATAATTAAAACTAAGCTCTGAAGTTAGTACCTTTTCTCCCTGGAGGCACTCATCAAAATGTCAAGTGTTCCTTCTTGTGGAACTGCAGTCCCCTAATACAAATATATTTATCCACTGTTCCTTGCAAGCAGGAGACCTTTCCCTCTATTCTTTGTCACTTCATTTTTTAACATGAGCAAATAGTGCATGAAATAATAAACAGTCTACAGGCACAGAATAACAGAGTATTTAAAAAAGCTTAAAGAAAAGAAATGAGGTAATATAGGTTACAACAATAAGGAGACCTTGTTTTGTTTTACTAATGATTTCCTTCAAGTGTGACTCTTAAAATAAAGCTTAAATGCTTATTTACAAATAGAACAAATGATAGGAAACAAAACATTTTCCTCCCCTGGACTTCTCCCTATTTTTTTTTTTTTTTNAGAGTTGGGGTGCCATCACCTGGAGAGCTGGAGAAATATTGTGTACAGGTTCCAGTTTTCTGAGAATTGCAGGGACTACACAGATTTATACTTTTTCTGTTTAAGCAACTTAGCAGGCCGAGCCATACACTAAAAAAAAAAAA